>CM069907.1:117553723-117748723 GCA_036172215.1 Camellia granthamiana
CCTCAGAGTGATGAACACAACCAAATTCTCGGATACAGAGAAGGCGAAGATGATCAAAACCATTACATGGGCACAATCAATTTGAAGTGTTTTACGGCTGGACTTCAGAATGAAGTTGCCTACGTATCCCAAAGATGGGAATCAAGCCTTACGTAGTTCGGAGTTAAGGTACACTCGGGTATTAACCTCTCCTTTTACGCTCTAACTTTTGCCAATGCCGCCCTTTCTGGGTTTTCAACCTTGCGAGCTTTGTTTTTTCATTTCTTTTTTCATTTCTTTTCTTTCTTTTTTCTTTCTTTTTCATCTTTTTTTCTTCTTTTTGTTCTTTTTCTTGCTCTAACTTTTGTCTGGGTCGCCCTTTCGGGTTTTCGGCCCAGCGAGCCTCTCAAGGGTAAAAGTGTAGCTTTGTCCATGTCAAATGGTTTTGAGATCTTGAAGTCATCTGAATCCAAGAGAATGGTTGATGTTTGCTGATGATGTAGAAGTCCATCCAATGGAGGGTGAATTTGCCCCTAGTGTTGTTGATAGGAACTTGGTTGTCCTTCAGCAATACTTTCTTCTTTCCTCCTTCTGGGATTTGGCATTCTTGCCAGTCTTCCTTGGTTTGTAGAAAAGACTCAAATTTGACTCTTCGAGCGCATCTGACATTTTTGCCCCTAGTTCAAGGGCTGCTTTTGATCTAGCTTCGCAAGCTTCCTTTGATCACCTCTGATATTCTCGCCCCTAGTTTCTGGGCTGCTTCTGATCTGGCCACACAGGCCTCACGTTGCGGTTGACCGTTGAACATTCTGAGTTAAGGTTTAAGGTTGGAAAGCAAAGGGGGGGGTGAGTCTCGAGGCTGAGAGCGATCCTAAGCCGCACAATCTCAAGAACGATTCCACACAGGTCTTCGCAGGACGGCGCAAAAACATTTTTTGAAATCATTTAAGAAAGCGTCAAATCGCTCGCGCTGAAGACAGTGCTGAACCAATCTGGATCAAGCCAGGATCCTTCCCAGTACTCACACTAACAAGCATGATCTCATTCATTAAGGGCTTAGCATGCTTCTCTTTCTCTCAATTGCTCAAATTTTACAAATCCTGAGGAATTCCTTCCTCTTTGTTTTCACCGCAGTGTTCAAAAAGAGTTTTTGAAAAACTTAGGTCGATGTAATGAATTCAAGGCACAAAAGAGCAGGTGAAATGCACTGCCGTTTCATTCAAGTTTGCTGGCACAACAAGCTCAAAGCAGAAACAAGCACAAAAGCATGAAAACCACAGCTGTTTCAATTAGATCTTCTGGTGTAACTGGCTCCCCGGTAGAAGTAGACTCAAAAGAAAGCGAAAAGACAAACACAACACAAAACAAAATGGTGATATCGATGGTAACACCCCCGAAATCACCCGACTCCGACACAACAGCTCGTTCTTCAGGCACACAGCTCGTTCTTTGGGCACACAACTCATCTTGGGGGCACACAGCTCATTTTTCGGGCGCACAGCTCGTTTTTGGGGCACACAGCTCGTTCTTCGGGCACACAGCTCGTTCTTCGGGCACACAACTCGTTCTTTGGGCACACAGCTCATCTTGGGGTCACACAGATCATAACACTGCTCAATCTGAACACTCAATCCATAACACAGCATTTGGTTTGCATTTTGAACAGACAGCTCAAGCCCTTGAATTTCTGAACACGCAGCTCAAACTTTTGGCGTGAACATGCAGCCCACATTTTTGAAATCTGAACACACAGCTCAAACTTTTGTCGCGCACACGAAGCCCACATTTTCTTGAAATCCGAACACACAGCTCAAACTCTTGCGGTGAACACGCAGCCCACATTTTCTTGAAATCTGAACACACAGCTCAAACTTGTTGTCGTGAACACACAGCCCACAGTTTTTGAAAGTTGAACACACAGCTCAAACTTTTGAATTTCTAAACACGCAGCCCATTTTTTGATTGTGAACACGTAGCACACACTTGTTGAAAGTTGAACACGCAGCCCATCTTCGAATGTGAACACACAGCACAAATTTGTTGAAAGTCGAACACGCAGCCCAAACATTTGAATTTCTGAACACGCAGCCCATTTTTTATTGTGAACACGCAGCACACACTTGTTGAAAGTTGAACACGCAACCCATTTTTGAATGCGAACACACAGCACACATTTGTTGAAAGTCGAACACGCAGCCCAAACTTTTGAATTTCTGAATACGCAGCCCATTTTTGATTGTGAACACGCATCACACACTTGCTGAAAATTGAACACGCAGCCCAAACTTTTGAACTTCTGAACACGCAGCCCATTTTTGATTGTGAGCACGCAGCACACATTTGTTGAAAGTTGAACACGCAGCCCAAACTTTTAAATTTCTGAACACACAACCCACAGTTTTTGAAAGTTGAACATACAGCCCAAGCTCTTAAGGGTGAACACACAGCCCACAGTTTTTGAAAGTTCAGCACACAATCCAAACTCTTGATGGTGAACATGCAGCCCACAGTTTTTTTTTTTTGAAAGTGGAACACACAGCCCAAACTCTTGTTGGTGAACACACAGCCCACAGTCTTTTTGAAAGTTCAACACACAGCCTAAACTCTTGACGTGAATGCACAGCCCACTGTTTTCATTTGCACGCAGCGCATATTGAACACACAGTTCTTAAATTTCACTTTTGAACTCACAGCTCATTCGCAGCTTATACACTTCAATTCTGAACACGCAGCTCATACATTTTTATTAGTACGCAGCTCATTCTTCATTCTGAACATGCAGCTCACGAATTTTCATTTCTGAACACGCAGCTCATTCACTTCATTTTGAACACGCAGCTCACACATTTCAATTCTGAACACGCAGCTCATGCATTTTCAATTTTAAACGCGCAGCTCATAACATTTTCAATTTTTGAACACGCAGCTCATAACATTTTCATTCGCACGCAGCTCATTCTTAATTCTAAACACGCGGCTCATAAATTTTCTTTTGCACGCAACTTATTCTTCATTCTGAACTCACAGCTCATAAATTTTCATTTCTAAACACACAGCTCATCTACTTCATTTTGAACACGCAGCTCACACATTCCACTTTGAACATGCAGTTTGCACATTTCAATTTTTGAACACGCAGCTGATGACATAACACTGCTCGATCTGAACACGTGGCTCATAACACAGTATTCTTTTAATTTTTAACAGACAGCTCATTCTGAATATACAGGATGCGATGACGGGACTTGCAGAAGTTGAAACAAACTCAGATGCCCAACATTTTCCTTTTTTCTTTTGCTTCGATGTCTGGAACCTATATAGCTTCAGATAGGTCCTAGTTTTACTGTTCCCACATGACCCGGGTAAATATTGTTTTGCACAAATGTGGAGAACGGCACGGCACTCTGAGCACAAAATGATTTTTTGAAATTGAGAGTGAGAATAAGTTCTCAACTGGGTATTGAGCCTACGACTGAACACAGCACACCACGACTCAACAACGAAGAGAAAGACAAGGTAAGATAGCCTAAACACATCTATAGACACCCAAAACGACTCAAAACAAGAATCGAGGCAAACAAAACGACTGACAGGACACACAGACTTGTTCCAATGGCAAGAGACCTCCCAGTGTACGAGGAGCCAGTTTCTTCGGGTATTATTCCCTACCCTTTCTTATTTGTGATTCTCACATCACTTGGCCCTCAAGTTCAGTTTTTTTCCCACAAAACCTTTTCCTCGCTTTTCCTCTCAGCGCACATCACTCTATTCTTTAATCTCTCATTTTTTCATTCCTCCCTAGGGTGGTTGATGGATAAACAGGAAGTTGCTGGCTCTTGCCCATAGCATTCTGCTAGATTCTCTTCTTCTGCTCAGAACAGTGAACTTTCCCGTAGAGGGGCTGCGCTACCAACTGGGTGTGTAGCAAATCTGCAGCAGACATCGGCTGACGATGTTCTACTGGGGAGTTTGGATATGATCAAATTGTGTCCAAACAAAGGAGTGGAATATCTTGATCTATTCTCGTTTGTGCTTCGCACTTGGCTTGATACCTCGTTGCTAGGAGGATGTGAGAGCTTTCTGCCCTTTTTGCGGTTAGCTTCCGTTGTGCCCCTTTCTAGCAAGTATGGTGCCCTTTCTGGCAAATGCGTTTATAAAGGGGAAAAGACAGAACACCTGACTCAACTGTGCCCCTAGTTCATTGTTTTGACCATTTTTTTTTGTTTTCTACTAAAACAATTTTAACCAAAATGAGAGTTAGATTAACCGCACTTGTTTGATTTTCTGCTTCAAAATCATGCAAGTTAGGTTATGAGCATTGAAAATTTTCCTTTTTTGGGTCTAAGAAAAAGGGTCCAGCTTTGGATAAATGGATAATTTTCGAGAAAATTAGTTAACTTCATTAAAAATTCTCAAAAACTATTTTTGCAAACGGCCCACTGCTCAACGAGCATAGAACCCCCACTCTCGAGATGCACAACCTCAGATTCGAAGGAAAATTGCCCCTTGCTTGAGGGGAGCTGCGTGGCAACGGAAAGTTGCCCCTTGTTTGAACGGCACTGCAGCGCATTGAATGGCAACGAAAAGTTGCCCCTTGTTTGAATGGCCTCGCAGCGCATTGTAGTCATTCCTCAGAGTGACGAACACAACCAAATTCTCGTATACAGAGAAGGGCGAAGATGATCAAAAACCATTACATGGGCATAATCAATTTGAGGTGTTTTACGACTGGACTTCCGAATGAAGTTGCCTACGTATCCCAAAGATGGGAATCAAGCCTTACGTAGTTCGGGGTTTAGGTACACTCGGGTATTAACCTCTCCTTTTACGCTCTAGACACTTTTGCCAAGGCCGCCCTTTCTGGGTTTTTCAAACCTTGCGAGCTTTGTTTTTTCTTTTCTTTTTTCATTTTCCTTTTCTTTCTTTTTTCTTTCTTTTTCATTTTTTTTCTTCTTTGCATTTTTTTGTTCTGTTTGTTCTTTTTCTTGCTCTAGACTTTTGTCTGGGTCGCCCTTTCGGGTTTTCCGGCCCAACGAGCCTCTCAAGGGTAAAAGTGTAGCTTTGTCCATGTCAAATGGTTTTGAGATCTTGAAGTCATCTGAATCCAAGAGAATGGTTGCTGTTTGCTGATGATGTAGAAGTCCATCAAATGGAGGTGAATTTGCCCCTGGTGTTGTTGATAGGAACTTGGTTGTCCTTCAGCAATACTTTCTTCTTTCCTTCTTCTGGGATTTGGCATTCTTGGCCAGTCTTCCTTGGTTTGTAGAAAAGACTCAAATTTGACTCTTCGAGTGCATCTGACATTTTTGCCCCTAGTTCAAGGGCTGCTTTTGATCTAGCTTCGCAAGCTTCCTTTGATCACATCTGATATTCTCACCCCTAGTTCATGGGCTGCTTCTGATCTGGCCACACAGGCCTCACGTTGCAGTTGACCGTTGAACATTCTGAGTTAAGGTTTAAGGTTGGAAAGCAAAGGGGGGGCGAGTCTCGAGGCTGAGAGCGATCCTAAGCTGCACAATCTCAAGAGCGATTCCACATAGGTGTTCGCAGGATGGCACGAAAACATTTTTTGAAATCTTTTAAAAAAGTGACAAATCGCTCGCGGCTAAAGACAGTGCTGAACCAATCTGGATCAAGCCAGGATCCTTCCTAGTACTCACACTAACAAGCATGATGTCATTCATTAAGGGCTTAGCATGCCTCTCTTTCTCCTCAATTGATCAAATTTTGCAAATCCCAAGGAATTCCTTCCTCTTTGTTTTCACCGTAGTGTTCAAAAAGAGTTTTTGAAAAACATAGGTCGATGTAATGAATTCAAGGCACAAAAGAGCAGGTGAAATGCACTGTCGTTTCATTCAAGTTTGCTGGCACAACAGGCTCAGAGCAGAAATAAGCACAAAAGCATGAAAACCACAGCTGTTTCAATTAGATCTTCTGGTGTAACTGGCTCCCCCGCAGAAGCAGACTCAAAAGAAAGCGAAAAGACAATCACAACACAAAACAAAATGCTGATATCCGAGGTAACACCCCCGAAAGCACCCGGCTCCGACACAACAAGACAAACTCGATACAACGAGACTGACTCCACTGACCAGTACAAAAGGGACTAACTCAATACAATATAACAAGACTGACCCAGTACCTAAGTCAGAAAATACAAAAACTAGTATTTGCATACTGCTCAAAATAGTGCGTGCCATTCCTATGCCTGGAGTAAACTGAGTGACACCCGTAGGTGGTTCATCCCCTGATCACATATTCGTACTATCCCCCAAGTTCACTGATCCCAGTGGCAATAGACTCTGCTGAGCTGGTGCGGCGATGACCTTGTTGTCAAACAGATCCTGTACATCATGGCGCAAACGAAAGCAACTATTAGTGTCATGACCGATTTGTTGATGGTAGGCACAGTACTTAGTCTGGTCATGCTTTAGAGGCCCGAGGCTCCTGGAGTAAACTTAGTGTCATGACCGGTTTTTAGCAAGGATCTGGAGCGCCTTAGACAAAGGCATATAAAGGGCATGGAAGACTCTGCGCCCTCGGGGCAGATACTTCAAAATTTGCTGACTTCTGCCGGACGCACTAGCAAAAGGATCGGTAGGTGCCACCTTGGCTTTCTGATCTTTTTCCCGGTGCAGGGTTGGAATTGGAGGGAACTATTCTGGCATGACGGGGCCTATCCTGATTTTCTGTCTGGCTGGAACTCCCCTCGGTTGGAGTGGGGGAAAGCATCATCCACAGTTTTAGCCACCACTGCGAATATTGTTGTTTACTCAATCCTCCGGCTTTTCAAAGCCTTGACTGCCCACAGTAGTTGTTCAACGGGATCGGCAATCTGTTCCCACCTTATAATTACCTCTGGCCTCAGCTTGATCGAGGGTTTGGGTTACTATATTAGAGCGAAATCCGGTTGTTGTTGACACGTCATTGCTATAGCTTGAGACAGCCTCAGGTTGGCTGAGCTCGATCACAATTCGCCCCAATAGCGGGGGCTCCTGCGGTACACAATTCCCGGCGTAGGATGGGGTTGGTGGTGAAGCTGACATTCCGTAGGCGAGATTAGGCATAGATCGCTGTAGATCACCAATCATTCCCATCAATTCAAACGTGGTAGGCTCACGAGCTTAACACAACTGGGGCGTCCAGGCCAGGAGCACGGCAGGCGACCTGGGCGGGTATGGTACATCAACATTGGTCTCATCCTGGAAGATGATTCCTTGGTCTAATGCGGCTGTCAAAACCACAATTTCCTCTGAACTTTGCGTCATCATAAGTCCATTGAACTGATCAGAGGTGATGTGACTGGTGACTGACGGATCAGATGAACCGGTGAGCCCTAACTGGCCTTTCTCTACCTTGCCTTAGCGAAGGAGAACACTGGTTGCTCTGAACCGAGTCTTTGAACCCCCCCTGAAAGATAAAACAGGCAGCATCTCAGCCCAATCAATACAGACATGGACATAGCTGAAGTACTGTAGTCGACCACTGATCACTGTGCCCCAAACTACTGCCCCAAAACTGAATCTGATACCCGCAGATATAACTGATTCCCAAAATAATGAACTGGTGCCCGCAGGCCTAATACCCAAACTTGTAAACTGATACATGCATTCCTGTAGAGACACACTCTAAAAGCACATAGCAAGCAAGTAAGAGCCAAAACAATCCTATGTTGGGGGTAGGGTTTCCCAGTCCTATTTTGTCAGGAGCTAGGTTTTCACTACGCACGCAGCAGTTTCAAACAACCTATAATCGGGTAAGCAACCTGTCCTAGTTTGGAATGGTCACTATGAATTCCGAATATGCACTAGGTCGAATGGTCAAAAGGGTGCCCCTGTAAAACTGGGGTTTGTGTTCCCATACTGGCAGAGCCCGTAACCGGTAAGCCTTATGGCACGTAGCCTCTGGCAAACCGCTCAGGAATAGCATATGGCAAACACGGTGTCCTAAGCGCACCAATGCACATGCAATGCAAAGAAACACATAAGTGTAATCAAAACAAGATATCATGAGTTCGAGTCAAGTTCTCTAAATCCCCAGCAGAGTCGCCAGAAACTGTAGATGTCCCCGAACGTCCCGGGAGGGAAATCCCGTTTTGTTCATTTTGGGCTCACTACAGTTCAGGACTCAATGTCATGGTCCTGTATCTAATCTCGCAGAGTGCAATGCAAGACCGATGAATCATCAAAGAGTCCAAATCCGGCAAATCGTTTTTTAAAACAGATTTTTTTGAAAGAAGTGCCAAACATGGACTGCTTTGCCAGATACAGAGTCGCCACCTAAATATTTTATTTTGGGGAAATTTAGGAAACCCTGACTCGTTGCCTAAGGCCACGTGTCCGTCATCACCAAAGTTACCTCGGCTCGGGAACTTGGGTACGATTGGAGAAGGCCACTTCGTGAGCACCCCCGCTCGCCCGATCAAAGATTGGCCTCTACTAACCATGCTATCGAGTTTTGAAAACATTATGTGTTCTTATTCCGGTTATTAGCCTAGATTTACCATGTGATGCGCACAGCATACAAGTATAGACCGGATCGCCTGAATTGGAACAACACATCTCATGTTTGTTTTGAAAATGGTTTGCTACTCGCAAGTAGGCTTAAAATGCAGATTTTGCCACCCTCAGGTGGGTTTAGAAAACATGGTTTTGCTACTATCTAGTGGGCTTAAAACTCACAGTTGTAGACACCCCATTTTTGACCGACCTTAAGACTCAGACGTCACCGATTGAGCGCTTGGTGATATTGCATATTGTGCTCGTTCTGAAGTTTCAGAGTCTCGGCCGTGAGCCTTGCCTCCGGACTTCCGGGCTTTTCGGTACTTTGCCTCCGTTTACGAACCAAGCTCGGTTTTCTTTGTTTTTCTTCCTGAAGAGAGGGAGAGGTCTCGTAGACCATCTCTCAGTGGCCGTAGGCTACGTTTCGTGCCCGTAGGCCATTTTGCCCATTTCGGAGCCCGGTTCCCGGTTTTCGGAGCCGTCAGGCCGTGTGCCTCGGTTCGGAACCGTCTAACCATCTCCGATTCCTCCGGTTTTTGGCATACATCTCATTTACTCCCTTTCGAGGGACACTGGCGTCTTAGATACCCACTTCGTGGCCGAATGCCACTTTCGGTGCTTAACAGCCTATTTTTCGGGACCCCGAACTGCGTGTTTTGGCCCCCGAGCATTCGTTTTACATCGGTTTTAATTCTTTTTTGGCAGGTACCTCTGTTTTATCATAACGAGGGACACTGGGGTCCGAGAGACCAACTTCGTGGTCGAGCACCACTCCCGGTGCCTAGCAGCCCACTTTCGGGGCCTCGAACTGCGTGTTTTGGCTCCCGAACCTTCATTCTACATTTTTGGGCTCCGACCTGAACTTGAGATAGTCATATTTTGAGGTCCTTTTCATGTTTGATTAAGGACCTTTTACTGTTTGACATCTCTATCTGTCACTTGCCTTTTTACCTCTTTTTAGGCCTTTTTGCACGGTATTTTAGGCGTACTTGTGGGCTGCGTTGGACTTGGTCGTAAACTACAAAGTGTCTTATTTTGAGCCCCTCTTCAACTTTGTTGAAGGACTCTCGGCCATTTGAAACCCGTAGCTACCACTTTCCCTTTTGGCCATTTTTGGCGGGAAACTTGATATGTTTTCCCTCCCTTTTTTCCCTCCATTTTCCCCCTCATTTTGTCTATATAACAGCAGCCCCAGCTGTGATTTTTAGGGTTAGAAAATCTGATTTGGGAGCTCCTCCATACAATCTCTCTCTCTAATTTTTCAAACACTAAAATCATCCAAGTTTCTACACCCCCTCTTCATCACCACCTAGCACCACCACCACTACACCATTTCCAGCAGCAAGGAGGGCCTTCCAGCAGCTAAGAGGCACCATTTTCAGTCCTAGAAGCAGCTAAGGTTTTGGTCTACAAGGGTAAGCACTCATTTCCCCTTTTGAGCTCCATTTTTGTACCATTTTTCTACCCTCTTTGCTTGAGGTTTTGAGCTCCGACCCCTACTGAAAGTGGCACTCTTTTGAGCCATATTTCATGTTTGCTTAAGGGTCCAACCTTGTTTGACCCTTCTATAGTCTAGTTGCTTCAATACTCCTTGATATGCCACATTTTTGCATGGAATTTCTGGCCTGCGTGTGATCTGTTTTTGAGCATAATGTAAACTGTAAATAGGCTCATTTTGAGCCCTTCTTCAACATTGAATAAGGGCTCAACCATGTTTGGCCTCTCTAGCATGCACTTGCTTTGTAATCTCTCATATTTACCGTAAAATTGCATGATTTGTTTGGTCTACTTGAAGTCTGTTTTGGAGCATGTCATTAACTGTGAGTAGGCTTATTTTAGGTCCCTCTACAACATTGTAGAAGGGATCAACTTTGTTGGGGGTCTCCATGTTATACTTGTCTTTATATCCCTCCTTGACCCCCATTCTTGCATGCTTTGTTAGGCCTATTTTGCTTCTGTTTTCGGCCATGATAAGGTCTGGAAATATCCATATTGTGGCCTTCTTGTCATGTTTTGTTAAGGGTCCAAGGCTGTTTGATGAATGTTTGGCATACCTCATGTTATAGCCCTTTGTTGGCTTCAATCTTGCATCACATTTTTGCCATATTTGTATGCTGATTTGAGGGTTGTCATACACTGTAAATGTGCATATTTTTGGTCCCTCTTCAGTGTTATAGAAGGGAATTTTTCAGTTTGGGATTTGCATATACCACTTGTTTCAATACCCCTCTCTTGGCCCTATTTTTGTAGCCCATTGTTGTCCTATCTATGCTTACTATTTGGCCATGTTTTGAACTATAAAAATGCTATTTTGGGGGCTGCCTTGCTACTGTTTTTCATGTCGTGTACCAATTGCGCATATTTAGTATAGCTACAGGCCATTTCGGGTGCCTAAATTCGCATTTCGGGACTATTTCGGGCATCGGGTGTAATTTTGCTATGATTCGGGGGCTGTTTTGCATCATCTTGGTTGCTGAAATTTGCATGTTCCATATTCCATATGCCATGTCTCATTTGCATCTCATTTCTGCGCCTTCGGGCCATTTCTCGGTTTGCGTGCCCACGGGCACGCATTTCAAGACATCTCTTTTTATCCGACGGCATCCTATGTGAGTGTGGCTGAGGCCCTCTCATGTTGGTATAAGCCCATCATTGCATTTTGCATGTCATTTCGCATTCCTCGGTTTGCGTGCCCATTATCCGCCGGCATCCTCTGTGAGTGCGGCTGAGGCTCTCTCATGTTGGTATAAGCCCATCATTGCATTTCGCATGTCATTCTGCATTTCTCGGTTTGCGTGCCCACGGGCACGCATTTCGAGGCATCTCATTTTTATCCGACTGCATCCTATGTGAGTGCGGCTGAGGCCCTCTCATGTTGGTGTAAGCCCTCATTGCATTTGGTATGTCATTCCATGCCTTCGGGCCATTTCCTCGGTTTACGTGCCCGTGTGCACGCGTTTTGAAGCACTTCGTTTTCATCCATCGGCCTCTTATGTGAGTGTGGCTGAGGTCCACTCGTGTTAGTGTAAGTCCAATTTGCATTGCGTGTGTCATTTCATGCCTTAGGATCATCGCCTCGGTTCGCGTGCCCGCGTGCACGCATTTCGAGGCATCTCATTTTCATAGCATTGTGTATGTGAGGATGTATCTTAGTTGTATTTCATGCATGTCATGCATATTGCATCATGTTCGGGATAGGCGTTAGCCCGGCACGGGAAACGAGGTACATTCCGTACTCCGAGTGGCAGAGTGTGTCTCAATTCCCAAGTCACCGACGCTCCGGATTACCCATGATGGAGTTAGGTTTTGTTGTAGCATTCATGTGCATTCATCCTATATTGAGTTGTGCAATTCGGCTCCTCGGCCATCATGCATCGAGATGCGTGATTGGTGGCACGAGGATCGAGGCATGCATATATTTGTGAAATACATTGCTATGCCCCTTTCCTGCTCTCTGTTGCAGTAAAATCAAGAATCAACAACTTTTTGGAGTCCGGCACGCATTTCGAGAAACATTGCAAACAGAGGCTAATCGGGGCATCCCAATGGATTTTCGCGCGAAGGCAGCCCAACATGCATCATCCATCAGAAGCAAGGCAGTCCCTGGCTTGCATGCCAGTTTACAGCTTTCTTTATTTAATTTGTAAATTAATTAGGAATTTGTACATTATTTGGACTGTATTTATTTCGGACTGTATTATTCTTTTATTGGGACTGTATTATTTATTCGGACCCTCTGCGCGAGGGCATAATTGTAATAAGGGTGGGTGAGTGTGATGTATGTCTTCCAACCCCCATTTCTTTCTCCCTTTTATTTATCCGCTTACGATGGTTAGATATAGGGCATATTTCAATTAGCATAACAGTATGACAACATGTTTGCATCATTCATCTGTTTTGCATGCACCGGGCTCGGCGCATCATACAAACTGCATCTGTATTTCAATTCCAAATTGAATACGTGATAGCTGTAGCATTTCACATGCCATCTTTAGAATAGCCGAGCCTGCTATAGTTTGCATCTTTGCATGTGTTGCATTAGGCATTTCTGTATACTTAGGATCATGCATGATTTCTAATCAGTTTTCTGTTTTGGCTTGGAGTACTAGGTGAGTTTTATGCTTTAGCATCCTTGCATGCGTGTGAGTGCTGCCATGATAGCATGCTTGCCATGAGGCTATTTGCTTATGTGATATAACTGCCTTGAATGCCTGTGGGTGGAGGCTGAGTTACCTGAATTGGGACAATTCGTTGACTGTTTGTTTTAAGCCCACTAGATAGTGGCAAAACCATTGTTCTTCTAAGCCCACCTGAGGGTGGCAAAATCTGCATTTTCAGCCTACCTGTGGGTAGCAAACCATTTTCAAATAAACAAACATGAAATGTTTTGTTCCAATTCAGGCGATTCAGTCTATACTTGTTTGCTGCGAGCATCACATAGTAACCTAGGCTAATAACCGGAATAAGAACTCACAATGTTTTCAAAAACAGATATCATGGTTAGTAGAGGCCGGTCTTTGACCGGGCGAGCGGGGGTGCTCACGATGTGACCTTCCCCAATCGTACCCAAGTTCCCGAGCCAACTTTGGTGATGACGGACACGTGGCCTTTTGGCACCGAGTCAGGGTTTCCTAAATTTCCCATTTAAAAAATATTTAGGTGGCGACTCTGTTATCTGGCAAAGCAGTCCATGTTTGGCACTTCTTTCAAAAAATCAGTTTTCTCAAAACGATTTGCCGGATTTGGACTCTTTGGTTCAGATTTAGAACCACAACAAAAATCGAGTCCGAATTGTAGCGAGGTCCCTCGCGGACTTGTTACAGTTTCTGGCGACTCTGCTGGGGATTTAGAGAACTTGACTCGAACTCATGATATCTGGTTTTGACTACACTTGTGTGTTTCTTTGCATTGCATTTGCATTGGTGCGCCTAGGACACCGTGTTTGCCATCTGCTATTCCTGAGCGGTTTGCCGGAGGCTTGTCTTGTCAAGGCATGTCCGTAAGGCTGATCAGTTACGGGCTCTGCCAGTATGGGAACACAAACCCCGGTTTTACCGGGGCACCCTTTTTGACCATTCGACCTAGTGCATATTCGGATCCATAGTGACCATTCCAAACTAGGACAGGTTGCTTACCCGTTTATAGGTTGTTTGAAGCCGCTGCGTGCGTAGTGAAACCCTAGTTCCTGACAAAATAGGACAGGGAAACCCTACCCCAACATAGGGGGTGTTTTGGCTCTCACTTATCTGTTATGTGCTTGTTAGAGTGCGTCTCTACAGGGAATGCATGTATCAGTTTAAGCAAGTTTGGGCATCAGGCCTGCGGGCATCAGTTCAGTATTTCGGGATTCAGTTTTACCCGAGGGTATCAGATTTGAGGCAGAATTCGGGGCAGAATTCAGTAGAGAGCACACTCATTCAGCTTTGTTCGTATCTGTTCTGGTGAAATCAGGCTGAGATGCTACATGTTTTCTCTTTTGCTAGGGTAGTTTGGGAACCATAGCTTCAGAAGGCTCCAATATCCCCCGAGGTTCATCGAACTTGTGCTGATAGACTTTGTCAGGTCAGAGATTCAGTTCAAGGGCAATCAGTGTTCCTTTGCTAGAGGCAGGGTAAAAGGGCCAGTCAGGCACAAATCACCAGTTTAGCAATTACCAGATCAGTGGCCCTTATCCACCCCACCAGTGAACAGTCAGGCCGAGGTCTCAGTTTCTACTACAGGGATAGATACCAGTCAGTTAGATGGATCAGCAGAACACATCAGGGATGGAGGCAATGATGCGCAAGATGCAAGAAAGTATGAAACTCATGCAGCAAGATGCTGTCCGCCAAGCAGAATTCGCCAAGCAACAGGCTGTGATCATGGCCCAACAGGCAGAGCTAATAACCAAGCTACAGCAGCAAGCCGGGGCATCTGCTTCGCATCAGGCTCCTCCCCCACCAAGGGTTCCGATACCCGAGGAGACGCCAAATGTCCAAAATGTCCAAGAGGATACAGGCTTTCCAACGGGGCCAGCTCCGCCCCCGATTCTACCGCAACTATCCAAGGCGCCCACGCCTATCAATGTCCCGGACTCTCCCTTTGAGTTCGAAGCGGACCCCACAGCACTGAAGCTGAGTAAGTTGGAAAAAATGTTCAAGAAATCCCAGGGAGTCAAGGCTATCCCAGACATTGAGGACGGATACACCAACGCAGCTGTGACACTGCCGGACAGGTTCAAGATGCCTCACATCGACCGTTTTGACGGGTCGGGAGATCCCATGGTCCACCTGAGTTTGTTTTCAGATATTCTGCGCCCGATGGGCTTGACGAGATTACAGAAGCTCTCCTTTTTTGGCAGGACCCTATCAGGTATTGCGGCCATCTGGTACGCCAAATTGGAGGATTCAGTGAAACGAAGCTGGGAGGAGATGACTGAGGCCTTCGTCGCACAGTATTCATACAATACCGAAATCGAGATTATGACCCGTGATCTTGAGACAACGAGGCAGGAGCCTAAGGAGAGCTTCTCAGAATTCGTGGCCCGCTAGAGGGCCAAGGCCTCAATGATGACCGTTAGGCCAACGGATAAGGATCAGATACGGATGGTTGTGCGCAACCTCCAGCCCAAACTAATGCAGAAAATGATCGTGCTCCCCTTTCCTACCTTTTCTGATTTGCATGAGATGGGGGTACAAATTGAGGATGCTATGAAACAGGGCTTGATTGACAGTAACGGGGAGCAACCCATGAGGACCTTCAACCGCAACGCAAATACAGGCATAAGCAGTGCTGAAAATGCCAGAGCTTCAGACGTGGGCATGGTTACCACCGCCACACGAAAAACAGCCACCTCATTCACCGGTGCGTCCGGAGCTAGCTCGCAAATAGCCAAAAACCCACCTCAGAGCCAAAGGGTGTTTACTCCACTATACATGCCCCTATCCAAAGCTCTGGGGGTTTTGATCAAGAAAGGGCATCTGAAGCCCCTGGAGCCGCAGCCACTACCAAAGAACCTCCCTCTCTCACACAACCCAACTGACTACTGTGCCTTCCATCAGCGAGCTGGCCATGACACTGACATGTGCTTTCGTCTTCGCCACGAAATACAAGATCTGATCGACAACAGAGTCATCCCCGCACCGGGTCCTGCAAAGTCTATCGGCACTTGATCAGTGAACTTGGGGGATAATGTTATGTGATCGGGGGATGAACCACCTACGGGCGGCACTCGATTAACTCCAGACGTGGGAATGGCACGCACTGTTCTGAGCAATGTGCAAATACCAGTTTTTGTGCTTTCTGACTTGGGTATTGGGTCAGTTTTGTTGTTTTGTTTTGAGTCTGTCTTTTTGTTTTGAGTCAGTCTCTTTTGTTTTGGGTCTGTCTTGTTGTATCGAGTCAGTCCTGTTGTATAGGAGTCGAGTGATTCTGGGGGGTGTTACCTCGGGCGTCACCATTTTGTTTTGGGTTTGCCTTTTTGTTTTGTTTTGAGTCTGTTTGTACCAGGGAGCCAGTTGTGCCAGCATATTTTGAATGAAACAGCAGTGATTTTCACGCTCTCACGTTCGCTTCTGCCTTGTGCCAGTTGTGCCGGAAGTTCTGAATAAGACGACAGTATTTGACTAAGAACTCTGTCTTTTCTGTGCCTTGAAGTCATTGTAACGACCTAAGTTTTTTCAAAACTTTTTGAACACTGTGGTGAAAACGAAGAGGGAGGAATTCCTCGGGATTTGCAAAACTTTGATCAAACTGAGAGAAAGAGAGGCGTGCTAAGCCCTTAAATGAATGAAATCATGCTTGTTAGCGTGAGTACTGAGAAGGACCCTGGCTTGATCCAGACTGGTTTCACACCATCTTCAGCGCGAGCGATTTGTCGCTTTCTTAAAAATTTTCAAAAACAAAATGTTTTGCGCGGTCCTGCGAAGACCTGTGTGGGATCGCTCTTGAGATTGTGCAGCCTAGGATCGCTCTCAGCCTCGAGACTCAACCCCTTCGCTTCCAAACCTTGAACTTGAATTCAGAATGTTCAACGGTCAACTACGATGTAAGGCCTGTGTGGCCAGATTTGAAGCAGCCCTCGAACAAGAGGCACCAAAGTCAGATCGAGAAGATCAGACCTCATTAGAAGAAGCTTGCAAGGCTAGATCAGAAGCACCCCTCGAACTAGGGGCAAAAAAAAATGTGTGTCCGATGTGCTCGACGAGCCAAAGATGGGTCCTCCTGCAAATCAATGCAACAGCCACTCACCTGGATACAGAGGGCTTCAATCTCAAAACTATTTGGCATGGACTTGCTACACTTTTACCCTTTGAGAGGCTCGCTGGGTCGAAAACCCAGAAGGGCGACCCAGGCAAAAGTTAGAGCAAAATACAAAAAAAAAGAAGAGAAAAAATACAAAAATGCCAAAAAAAGAAAAGAACAAAAAAAAAGCAAAAAGAAAAATGCAAAGAAAAGAAAAAGAAAAGATGAAAAGAAAACAAAAAAAAAAAGAAAGAAAAAGAATAAAAGAAAAGAAAAGAAAAACAAAGCTCGCAAGGTCGAAAACCTGCAACAGGCGCCTTGGCAAAAGTTAGAGCATAAAAAGGAGAGGTTAAATACCCGAGTGTACCTTAACCCCGAACTACGTAAGGCTTGATTCCCATGTTTGGGATACGTAGGCAACTTCATCCTGAAGTCCAGCCGAAAACGCTTCAATTTGATTGTGTCCATGCGATGGTTCTGGTCATCTTTGTCTTCTCTGTATCTGAGGATTTGGTTGTGTTCGTCACTCTGAGGACTGACTACAATGCGCCACGGTGCTATCCAAACAAGGGGCAACTTTCCGTTGCCATTCAACGAGCCGCGATGCCATTCAAACAAGGGGCAACTTTCCGTTGCCATTCAATGCGCTGCAGTGCCGTTCAAACAATGGGCAACTTTCCGTTGCCATGCAGCTCCCCTCCAGCAAGGGGCAATTTTCCTTCGGATATGAGGTTGTGCATCTCGAGAGTTGGTTCCATGCTCGTTGAGCAAGTGGCCATTTGCAAAAATAGTTTTTGAGAATTTTTACTGAGGTTGACTAATTTTCTCGAAAATTGTTCCATCTTTTCCAAAAACTGGACCATTTCTTGGACCCAAAAAAGGAAAATTTTCAGTGCTCATAGCCTGACTTGCATGATTTCAAATCAAAAATCGAACAAGCATGTTAATCTAACTCTCATTTTGGTCAAAATTGTTTTAGTAGAAAGCCAAAAACGAAAAAATGGTCAAAATGATGAACTAGGGGCACAGTTGAGTCAGGTGTTCTGTCTTTTCCTCATTATCAATGCATTTGCCAGAAAAGGCACTCTACTTGCCAAGAAGGACATCATACCTGCCGGAAAAGGGCACCACCGAAGCTAACCGCAAAAAGGCTGAAAGCTCTCTCATCCTCCACGCAACGAGGTATCAAGCCAAGTGCGAAGCACAAACCGGAATGGATCAAGATATTCCACTCCCTCATCTGGACAGATCTGATCACGTCCAAACTCCCCAGCAGAGCATCGTCAACCGATCAGCTGCAGATTTGCTACATACCCATTTGTAGCACAACCCCTCTGTGGGAGGACTTCACTAGCTGTGAGCGGAAGAAAGAAAATCTAGCAGAATGCTAGGGGCACGAGCCTACAACTTGCTGTTTATCCATCAACCACCCAGGGGAGGGATTGGAAAATGAGAGATTGAAGAATAGAGAGATGTGCGATGAGAGCAAAAGTGAGAAAAGGGCTTTTTCAGAAAAACAGAGCTTGAGGGCCGAGTGATGTGAGAACCACAAATGAGAAAGGATGGGAAACACTACCCGTTGAAACAGGCTCCCTGTGCACGTCTGAGTGTCGTGTCTTTTTGTTTTATCTCGATTTTTGTTTTGGGTCGTTTCGAGTGTTACTCGATGTGTCTAGGTTGTGTGCCTTTTATTTCCTTGTTGAGTCATTTTGCTGTGTCCAGTCGTAGGCTCAATACCTAGTCGAAAACTCATCTCTCAATTTCAAAAATAAAATCGTTTTGTGCTCCGAGTGCCGTGCCGTTCTCCACATTTATGCAAAACAGAATTTGTCCTTTCATAAAACCGCAGGGTCCACCCCCGATAAGTGTGAACAGTAGAACCAGGACCTATCTGAAGCTATATTGGTTCCAGACTGCAAAGCAAAAGCAAAAGAGGAAAATGTCGGGCATCTGAGTTTGTTCCAACTTCAGTAAGTTCCAAGATTGCATCCCGTGTGTACCTCTTCAGGTCTTGCCAATGCTTCGAAGTATGAGTGTGCCTCTACCTCAAGCTAAAGATCAAGTCTGCTTCAAGCCAGAATGGCAATCAGAAGTGCTCTCTCTGAGTACCAGTTCCTTGCCAGGGTCATCTTGGCTGTGTTCGCAATGAGTTCCTAGGAGACCAACTGCGACGGTAGAAACTAGAGTTCGAATGGCTGTTGCCTAGAACACAAAGGTTCGGGATTTCCGAGACTAAAGTCTGGTTTAAATACCCAGAGGCGTGCCCTCGGCTTGAAATCTGTATGGAAGCCCCATAGGTTGAGATAGCGTGTATGCACCTCAATTCTGGATACTGAACCAACCTAGTCTGTCACCCCATTGGAGAATAGGGAAAGTTGTGAATATGATCAGGAAGGCAAGCAGCAGCCATAGCTCCTACATACAGATGTTGTTACTTGTCAGCATTTCAGAGCCTTTGTACTGCGAGTTAAAGGTAAAGTGTTCGAAGAGCACGAGGGGGATCCCCGTCAGAGTAGAGCGGTTCACCGCCACTCACCTCATGAGGTGTTTTCTAAAGCGCCGCTTTGTCCATTTATTGCTTTCCTTAAGCATCATGCATTGTAATGCATTGTACCTGTCAAGTTTCTTTCTCAGTCATGCACGATATTGTATGTACGGTTCATTCAAAGAAGTTTCCGTTTAAGATCATTCATTTAGTGTATCAATCACACTTTATTTGCTTCACTCAGTGTATCTAACACACTTCATTTGCTTTAGTGTATCAATCACACTTCATTCATTTTGTGTATCTATCACACACATTTTCACTTAGTGTGTCACTCACACTCTCTTCACTTTAGTGTATCAATCACACTTCATCCATTTTGTGTATCTATCACGCACATATTCACTTTTTGTGTATCCATCACACACCTTTAGTGTATCAATCACACTTATTCACATAGTGCATCTATCACACTTTGTGTTCACCTTTAGTATATCTATCATACTCTGCTCACTTTGTGTATCAATCACACTATGCTCATTCGTTGCATTGTTATGCACATCTGTCTAGCATTATTATGCTCATTACTCACATTGTTATGCACATCTATCTAGCATTGTTATGCACCTCTTCACTTGCATCGTGATGCACGTTTCAAATTGCATTGTTATGCACCCACTTCACTAGCATTGTTATGCTCATTCGTTGCATTGTTATGCACATCTGTCTAGCATTATTATGCTCATTACTTGCATTGTTATGCACATCTATCTAGCATTGTTATGCTCATTCGTTGTATTGTTATACACATCTATCTAGCATTGTTATGCCCATTCCTTGCATTGTTATGCACATCCACTAGCATTGTTATGCACACTTTACCTGCATTGTTATGCACCTTTTTCACTTGCATTGTTGATCTTTCCTCTCTTGCGTGTGATACGCTGAGAGATGCTTCCTGTTTTCTCTTGCGTGTGATACGCTGAGAAATTCTACCTTTCCTCTCCTGCGTGTGATACGCTGAGAGATGCTTCTTTTCCTCTCTTGCATGTGATATGCTGAGAGATTTTCTCTTGCGTGTGATACGCTGAGAAATTCACCTTTCCTCTCCTGCGTATGATACGCTGAGAGATGCTTCCTATTTTCTCTTGCGTGTGATACGCTAAGAAATTTACATTTCCTCTCTTGCATGTGATATGCTGAGAGATTTTCTCTTGCGTGTGATACGCTGAGAAATTTGCATTTCCTCTCTTGCATGTGATATGCTGAGAGGTTTTCTCTTGCGTGTGATACGCTGAGAAAGTCACCTTTCCTCTCTTGCATGTGATATGCTGAGAGGTTTGCCTTCCTTCTTATGCGTGTGATACGCTGAGAAATCTACCTTTCCTCTCTTGCGTGTGATACGCTGAGAGATGCTTCCTTTCCTCTCTTGCATGTGATATGCTGAGAGGTTTTCTCTTGCGTGTGATACGCCGAGAAATTCACTTTTCCTCTCTTGCGTGTGATACGCTGAGAGATGCTTCCTTTCCTCTCTTGCATGTGATATGCTGAGAGGTTTTCTCTTGCGTGTGATACGCTGAGAAATTCACCTTTCCTCTCTTGCGTGTGATACGCTGAGAGATGCTTCATTTCCTCTCTTGCATGTGATATGCTGAGAGGTTTTCTCTTGCGTGTGATACGCTGAGAATTTACCTTTCTTCTCTTGCGTGTGATACGTTAAGAATTTACCTTTCTTCTCTTGCGTGTGATACGCTGAGAAATTCACCTTTCCTCTCTTGCATGTGATATGCTGAGAGGTTTACCTTCTTTCCTCTCCTATGTGTGATACATAGAGAGATGTTGTGTGTGAGACTCCGGGTGCTCTCGGTAGTCACTTTTAGCCATCTCTGCGTGAGACGCAGTGGGAATTGCATAATTTTTTCTTACATCCTTTCTGCAATCCTTTCTGCATGAAATGTAGTTAGATTTGTATTCACTTGCTTAAAACTGTTGCATGATTTGCTTCATTACAGCTCTCTTTGCTTGATCATGAGCGATGACCGGCTTCGCTTAGCGTGTAAGTCCAATTTTCAAACCGGCTTCGCGTGGCGGATAAGTCCAATTTTCAAATCGGCTTCGCGTAGCGTATAAGTCCAATTATCAAAATCTCCCTGCATATCATTTTGCATTTTGCCCCTGCCTGCGGGCATGCCTGAGGGCACATCTTTGTCTATCCTGTCTGCTTTGTCTAAGTCTTCGGCCTTGTCAAAAATGGGTCGTCTCTGGGCTTTGACATTCACTCCCGTCATTCTTATGACTTTCGAGTTCTGTCAAAGAGGGGCAACTGTAGACACCCCATTTTTGACCGACCTTAAGACTCAGACGTCACCGATTGAGCGCTTGGTGATATTGCATATTGTGCTCGTTCTGAAGTTTCAGAGTCTCGGCCGTGAGCCTTGCCTCCGGACTTCCGGGCTTTTCGGTACTTTGCCTCCGTTTACGAACCAAGCTCGGTTTTCTTTGTTTTTCTTCCTGAAGAGAGGGAGAGGTCTCGTAGACCATCTCTCAGTGGCTGTAGGCTACGTTTCGTGCCCGTAGGCCATTTTGCCCATTTCGAAGCCCGGTTCCCGGTTTTCGGAGCCGTCAGGCCGTGTGCCTCGGTTCGGAACCGTCTAACCATCTCCGATTCCTCCGGTTTTTGGCATACATCTCATTTACTCCCTTTCGAGGGACACTGGGGTCTTAGATACCCACTTCGTGGCCGAATGCCACTTTCGGTGCTTAACAGCCTATTTTTCGGGACCCCGAACTGCGTGTTTTGGCCCCCGAGCATTCGTTTTACATCGGTTTTAATTCTTTTTTGGCAGGTACCTCTGTTTTATCATAACAAGGGACACTGGGGTCCGAGAGACCAACTTCGTGGTCGAGCACCACTCCCGGTGCCTAGCAGCCCACTTTCGGGGCCTCGAACTGCGTGTTTTGGCTCCCGAACCTTCATTCTACATTTTTGGGCTCCGACCCGAACTTGAGATAGTCATATTTTGAGGTCCTTTTCATGTTTGATTAAGGACCTTTTATTGTTTGACATCTCTATCTGTCACTTGCCTTTTTACCTCTTTTTAGGCCTTTTTGCACGGTATTTTAGGCGTACTTGTGGGCTGCGTTAGACTTGGTCGTAAACTACAAAGTGTCTTATTTTGAGCCCCTCTTCAACTTTGTTGAAGGACTCTCGGCCATTTGAAACCCGTAGCTACCACTTTCCCTTTTGGCCATTTTTGGCGGGAAACTTGATATGTTTTCCCTCCCTTTTTTCCCTCCATTTTCCCCCTCATTTTGTCTATATAACAGCAGCCCCAGCTGTGATTTTTAGGGTTAGAAAATCTGATTTGGGAGCTCCTCCATACAATCTCTCTCTCTAATTTTTCAAACACTAAAATCATCCAAGTTTCTACACCCCCTCTTCATCACCACCTAGCACCACCACCACTACACCATTTCCAGCAGCAAGGAGGGCCTTCCAGCAGCTAAGAGGCACCATTTTCAGTCCTAGAAGCAGCTAAGGTTTTGGTCTACAAGGGTAAGCACTCATTTCCCCTTTTGAGCTCCATTTTTGTACTATTTTTCTACCCTCTTTGCTTGAGGTTTTGAGCTCCGACCCCTACTGAAAGGGGCACTCTTTTGAGCCATATTTCATGTTTGCTTAAGGGTCCAACCTTGTTTGACCCTTCTATAGTCTAGTTGCTTCAATACTCCTTGATATGCCACATTTTTGCATGGAATTTCTGGCCTGCGTGTGATCTGTTTTTGAGCATAATGCTAACTGTAAGTAGGCTCATTTTGAGTCCTTCTTCAACATTGAAGAAGGGCTCAACCATGTTTGGCCTCTCTAGCATGCACTTGCTTTGTAATCTCTCATATTTACCGTAAAATTGCATGATTTGTTTGGTCTACTTGAAGTCTGTTTTGGAGCATGTTATTAACTGTGAGTAGGCTTATTTTAGGTCCCTCTACAACATTGTAGAAGGGATCAACTTTGTTGGTGGTCTCCATGTTATACTTGTCTTTATATCCCTCCTTGACCCCCATTCTTGCATGCTTTGTTAGGCCTATTTTGCTTCTGTTTTCGGCCATGATCAGGTCTGGAAATATCCATATTGTGGCCTTCTTGTCATGTTTTGTTAAGGGTCCAAGGCTGTTTGATGAATGTTTGGCATACCTCATGTTATAGCCCTTTGTTGGCTTCAATCTTGCATCACATTTTTGCCATATTTGTATGCTGATTTGAGGGTTGTCATACACTGTAAATGTGCATATTTTTGGTCCCTCTTCAGTGTTGTAGAAGGGAATTTTTCAGTTTGGGATTTGCATATACCACTTGTTTCAATACCCCTCTCTTGGCCCTATTTTTGTAGGCCATTGTTGTCCTATCTATGCTTACTATTTGGCCATGTTTTGAACTATAAAAATGCTATTTTGGGGGCTGCCTTGCTACTGTTTTGCATGTCGTGTACCAATTGCGCATATTTAGTATAGCTATAGGCCATTTCGGGTGCCTAAATTCGCATTTCGGGACTATTTCGGGCATCGGGTGTAATTTTGCTATGATTCGGGGGCTGTTTTGCATCATCTTGGTTGCTGAAATTTGCATGTTCCATATTCCATATGCCATGTCTCATTTGCATCTCATTTCTGTGCCTTCGGGCCATTTCTCGGTTTGCGTGCCCACGGGCACGCATTTCAAGACATCTCTTTTTATCCGACGGCATCCTATGTGAGTGTGGCTGAGGCCCTCTCATGTTGGTATAAGCCCATCATTGCATTTTGCATGTCATTTCGCATTCCTCGGTTTGCGTGCCCATTATCCGCCGGCATCCTATGTGAGTGCGGCTGAGGCTCTCTCATGTTGGTATAAGCCCATCATTGCATTTCGCATGTCATTCCGCATTTCTCGATTTGCGTGCCCACGGGCACGCATTTCGAGGCATCTTATTTTTATCCGACTGAATCCTATGTGAGTGCGGCTGAGGCCATTTCCTCGGTTTACGTGCCCGTGTGCATGCGTTTCGAGGCACTTCGTTTTCATCCATCGGCCTCTTATGTGAGTGTGGCTGAGGTCCACTCGTGTTAGTGTAAGTCCAATTTGCATTGCGTGTGCCATTTCATGCCTTAGGATCATCGCCTCGGTTCGCGTGCCCGCGTGCACGCATTTCGAGGCATCTCATTTTCATAGCATTGTGTATGTGAGGATGTATCTTAGTTGTATTTCATGCATGTCATGCATATTGCATCATGTTCGGGATAGGCGTTAGCCCGGGCACGGGAAACGAGGTACATTCCGTACTCCGAGTGGCGGAGTGTGTCTCAATTCCCAAGTCACCGACGCTCCGGATTACCCATGATGGAGTTAGGTTTTGTTGTAGCATTCATGTGCATTCATCCTATATTGAGTTGTGCAATTCGGCTCCTCGGCCATCATGCATCGAGATGCGTGATTGGTGGCACGAGGATCGAGGCATGCATATATTTGTGAAATACATTGCTATGCCCCTTTCCTGCTCTCTGTTGCAGTAAAATCAAGAATCAGCAACTTTTCGGAGTCCGGCACGCATTTCGAGAAACATTACAAACAGAGGCTAATCGGGGCATCCCAATGGATTTTCGCGCGAAGGCAGCCCAACATGCATCATCCATCAGAAGCAAGGCAGTCCCTGGCTTGCATGCCAGTTTACAGCTTTCTTTATTTAATTTGTAAATTAATTAGGAATTTGTACATTATTTGGACTGTATTTATTTCGGACTGTATTATTCTTTTATTGGGACTGTATTATTTATTCGGACCCTCTGCGCGAGGGCATAATTGTAATAAGGGTGGGTGAGTGTGATGTATGTCTTCCAACCCCCATTTCTTTCTCCCTTTTATTTATCCGCTTACGATGGTTAGATATAGGGCATATTTCAATTAGCATAACAGTATGACAACATGTTTGCATCATTCATCTGTTTTGCATGCACCGGGCTCGGCGCATCATACAAACTGCATCTGTATTTCAATTCCAAATTGAATACGTGATAGCTGTAGCATTTCACATGCCATCTTTAGAATAGCCGAGCCTGCTATAGTTTGCATCTTTGCATGTGTTGCATTAGGCATTTCTGTATACTTAGGATCATGCATGATTTCTAATCAGTTTTCTGTTTTGGCTTGGAGTACTAGGTGAGTTTTATGCTTTAGCATCCTTGCATGCGTGTGAGTGCTGCCATGATAGCATGCTTGCCATGAGGCTATTTGCTTATGTGATATAACTGCCTTGAATGCCTGTGGGTGGAGGCTGAGTTACCTGAATTGGGACAATTCGTTGACTGTTTGTTTTAAGCCCACTAGATAGTGGCAAAACCATTGTTCTTCTAAGCCCACCTGAGGGTGGCAAAATCTGCATTTTCAGCCTACCTGTGGGTAGCAAACCATTTTCAAATAAACAAACATGAAATGTTTTGTTCCAATTCAGGCGATTCAGTCTATACTTGTTTGCTGCGAGCATCACATAGTAACCTAGGCTAATAACCGGAATAAGAACTCACAATGTTTTCAAAAACAGATATCATGGTTAGTAGAGGCCGGTCTTTGACCGGGCGAGCGGGGGTGCTCACGATGTGACCTTCCCCAATCGTACCCAAGTTCCCGAGCCAACTTTGGTGATGACGGACACGTGGCCTTTTGGCACCGAGTCAGGGTTTCCTAAATTTCCCATTTAAAAAATATTTAGGTGGCGACTCTGTTATCTGGCAAAGCAGTCCATGTTTGGCACTTCTTTCAAAAAATCAGTTTTCTCAAAACGATTTGCCGGATTTGGACTCTTTGGTTCAGATTTAGAACCACAACAAAAATCGAGTCCGAACTGTAGCGAGGTCCCTCGCGGACTTGTTACAACAGTCAATGCATTATTCCAATTCAGATAATCCAACCTTCACCCACAGGCATTCAGGCAGATATATCACATAAGCACATAGCCTCATGGTAAGCATGCTATCATGGCAAGCATGCTATCATGGCAGTCACTCACACGCATGGAAGGATACTAAAGCACAAAAACTTACCGAGTACTCCAAGCCAAAACAGAAGCTATGTTAGAAATCATCCATGATCCTAACTATACAGAAATGCCTAATGCAACACATGCAAAAATGCAACTAAGATAGACTCGGCTATTCTAAAGATGGCATGTGCAATGCTACAACTAACAAGTATTCAACTCGGAATTGAAATACAATGCAGTTAGTATGATGCGCCGAGCCCGGTGCATGCAAAACAGATGGATGAATGCAAACATGCTATCATACTATATGCTAATTGAAACATGCCCTAATCTAACCATCATAAGCTAGTAAATAAAAGGGAGAAAGACGTGGGGTTGGAAGACATACATTACACACACGCACACTTATTAAACTTATGCCCTCGCCCGGAGGGTCCGAATAAATAATACAGTCCCAGATAAATAATACAGTCCGAATGAATAATTAAATATTACAAAACCCTAATTAATTAACAAATTAACTAGGAAAGCAGGTAAATTAGCATGCAAGCTATGGACCACCTCAGCTCCGTTCCAAATGATGAATGATGCATGCTTGAGTTGCCTTGCGCGGAAATCCATTGCGATGCCCCGGTTTGCCTCTGTTTGTAATTGTTCTCAGAATATTCTGCAAAGCTCCAGAAGGCTCCTGATTTCTGATTTGCTGCTACAGAGAGCAACAAAGGGGCATGGCAAAGTATTTTCACATATGTATGCATGACTACTCTTCAGAGAGTGTAGTCCTCGATCCTCGTGCCACTAATCACGGATCTCGATGCATGATGGCCGAGGAGTCGAATTGCACGACTCAATGTGAAATGAATGCACATGAAAACACAACAATACCTAAACTCCATCATGGGTAATCCGGAGTGTTGGCGACCGGGAATTGAGACACGTTCCGTCACTCGGAGTACGAAACGTTCCTCGTTTCCCGTGCTTGGGCTAACTCCTATCCCAAACACAATGCAAATGAGATGGCATACACAATGCGACTAACATACAACCTAGCATACGCAATGCTATGAAATGGCATACACAATGCTCGATGTAACATGACATACACAATGCTCTAACATGCGACCTAGCATACGCAATGCTATGAGATGGCATACACAATGCATGATGGACTTACACCGACATGAGTGGACCTCAGCCACACTCACATCAGGGGCCATACGGTAGGAAATGAAACAACCGAAATGCATGCAAACGTGCACGAATGCCAAGGACCGATCCTAAGGCATAACATGCCACTCTACCAAAGCATGGAAAGGGATGCAATATGGCATACAAACACATATGATACAGCTCTGAAACATGATAAACAATGGTCCCGAATCATGCAAACATAGCACACTATGCAAGATAAGGGGCCCGGGTACCGAAACTAGTGAAGTGCATTACACTAGAGGTACCCAAAGCAATGCACCAAAGGCAAAACCAACCCCAAACAGACCCTAGCCAGGTTTGAAACAGTGGGAAATTGGCCTAAAATGATGGCTCAACATGCATGAAAATGAAGCTCATTCATTGGTCGGTAAACAAGGCATTCACGCACAACTCTCAAGCACACTTAAAGAGATGAAAACATGGAAATATGGCATTCAAACCAACTCTGAAATGTGATGAAAAATGACCTCAAAACATGAACACACCTCAGCACATGCATGCAAAGGACCTCAAAACTCAAAGTCAAGCATGGGTATTGAACTACAAGCATGCAAAACAAGCATCATTCGACCATGAGGCCTAAAAATAGAGCTAGGGTAGTCCAAAATAAGCACATTATCAGTTTAAGGCATAGCCAAAAAGTGCTAACATCAAGGGTCTACGAAGCATGCAAAGAAAGCTAGTGAACCATTAGTTGTTCTACAACTATATGAAGCATATGAAGGCTCACCCAACCAACCAAAAACAGAAGCATTTCATGCCAAAATATGCCCAAATACTCACTGACACTCAGTCAATGCATGCAAAAATGAGGGGCTCCTTTGGAAGGCCATGCAAGGGGGTATTCTACACCTATATGATAGACAAACAAAAGTGCAAAAACACCTCTAGAAATGAGTTATGACAGCCCTAAAACCCACCAAATAGACCCCGAAATCAGTCTAGGAAACATGCAAAGAAAGCCCCCTTTGAAAGGCCTTGAATGGGATTACTCTACACATGCATCATAGATGCAAAATATGGTCAAAAAGGCTCTGGAAAGAGCTAAGGCAGACCTTGAAACTCACCAAATTGGGCCCAAAAAGTGACTTCACAACATGCAAAATGGGGGTCCTTTGGAAGGCCAATAAAGCTAGTAAAGAGAATGAGGGGGTGAGAGGGTCACCCCTCTATGATTTTGAAGCTCAAAGGCACATTTAAGCCACTGAAAATCTGCTGGATTTCAGTGGCTAAAAGGCCAAATCAAGGCCAATGCAAGTGCTCACATGCATAGCTCAAAACATGAAGAAATAAAGCATGAAAGGGGAGAGATGACCCCAAACAGAGAAAGTATCTTAAACAAACATGTTTATAAGCTCAAAAGAAAACTTTTTCTAGTTTATGAAAAATCTCAAAAATGCTCACAAGTAGGACTAAGATATGATGCAAAATAGGCCTACAAAGAGGGATAAAGCATACAAGGATGTAGGAGGCCTCAAACAGAAAAGTGTCCTTATAAAATCTTCAAGAGGAGCTCAAAATATGACACTTTTTAGTTTATGACAAAGTCCAAAAATTCTTGCAAATAAGGCTAACCAATGGATCAAAAAAATGCAAGTTTAAGAGAAATAGGTACTTACCCTTGAAGAGCAGCCAAGCAGGAGCTTTTGGACCAAGTTGGTGAACCTTCAACCCCTTTAAATCAGCTCCAAGATTCTGGAATGGATGATGGAGGTGTTGTACTAAGGGTTGGTGTGCAAATGGTGCAAGAAAACTAGGGTTTGGAGGCACAAGTGTAAAGATATAAAGGGAGAGAGATGTATAAGCCTTCAAAGTTGTTGTAGAGAGAGAGAGACTTTTTAGAGTGAGAAGCTCCCAAGCCTCTCCAAGAAGATCCCTTGAAAATGAGAGATATAACTCATATATAGCAATATCCAAGAGTTGGCTCGAAAATATTTGATTATAGGACAGGTGGAGGTTGTGGAAGACAGCTGGAGGGAAAATATCTATCAATTCTGAGCTTTCTGGGCATAAGTGGTTGGCCGACCACCTTTTCTGGTAGGCCTGCTACCTTTTCTGGTCGGCCGACCACTTTTTCAGGAGAGGGTGGTTGGCCAGCCATCTTTTCTGGTCGGCCAGCTAGTTTAGGAAAATTCTGCTTTCCAAGTCCAACTTCAAATGGCCATAACTCCTTCATCTGAACTCCTTTTCAGGTCATTCTTGTGTCCAAATTGAAGCCCCAGAAGTTATCTTTCCAATGGAACCAGCCTTGCATTAAAATTCCTCCTATGGAAAAAGAGGTATGAAGTTGAGATTTGACTCTCTCATTGCTGAAGAAACTGAATCTTTCCCCTGCACACTTTTCTCCACCATGTAAACCATCAGTCGCGTCCAAGTCTTAAGGGCGGTCAAAAATGGGGTGTCTACATAGTGTTGCATTTATTTGTTGTTGATCATTTCATCCTGAGAGATAGACGTCCATATTCTGAAAACACCGTGGAGAGGACGAATCTGTCTTAAGGATACAGTGTCGAACACTGGACTTGATCAGAATAATTCAAGTAAGTTATTTATTTATTTCTATTTTATTATTATTTATTTAAATCAGATTTTAATTTTGTTTTGGTAACAAAATAAAATCTGTTTTTATTTATTTAATTCTATTTCTAGTTTGATTTTTGTAACCAAACATTCTCTCTCATTTCCTATTTTTCTTTTATATTATGTTTGTCGTTTAGTACCCAAACAGAATTAATTAATTTAATTACAGTAAAGATTGTCCAATATGAACGACATCGTTTTATTTATTTTTTGTTAAAATAAATTTATTTTTTTGTAGTTAATGATTTTTTTTTCATTTTTTTTGTAGTTATTAAGGTTGAAAATTTATTTGTTCCATTTTTATTTTAATGAAAAAAAATATTTTTTTTTATTTGGTAGAAGTAGGGGTAATATTTTAATGAAAAATATTTTCTGTTAAAATAAAGTTAATTTTTTGTGGCCAATGAAAAATATTTTTCTACGGCCCTTTTTTTTTTTTTGATTACTAAAAATCAAGAACTAATTTTTTTGTGGTAGAGAAGAGGGAGTGGTAGTAGTGGTGAAGGTGGTAGATAAGAGGTGATGGTCGTGGTGGTCGTGATGGCGAAGGAGATAAGTGGTGAAGTTGTGGTAGTAGTCGAGGAGATGGAGTGACGGTGGTGGAAGAGAGGTAATGGTAGTAGTAGTGGCAGTAGTGGTGGTGGTGGTGCGATGGTGGTAGTAATGGTAGTTTTCACGATCCAAACCTGCCCCTAAAAGTTTGGTCCATGACCGGCTTGTCCATCGGCCTCAAAACAAAATTTCGAAATAATATTTACTCAAATGCGGGGCCTTATGTGGAAGCTAATATCAATATAGAGATAACATCCATTGAGCTTGTGCATACATGACGACTTAAATAGATTTAAGCATTTAAGTACACTTCCATATATACATATACAATCACAGAATTTATATCTAGATCTCACACACACTTACATATAACTCAATGAACTACATAATTCTCCAAGATAAGGTTTAAGCCTCAACACAGAGGCATAATCCGAGCGGCTTGACAGACAGGTGGACCTCAATACAACTCTAGTGTTGGTCCCCGATGGCTCACCTACATAAATATACACAAAAATAGAATGAGCAAGGCTCAGTGAATAATAGCAATGTAAGGAGGTTAAGCAAATGAGCATAGCCTTGGAGAATATAAATATACATATAATAAACTAACCATAGTCTTATCCATGCCATATTTCAAAACGGCCTCAGGCCCACATGTAATAAAGAACGGCCTCAGGCCCACATATATACAGAACGGCCTCGGGGCCAATCATAACGACAGTTGTCCGGAGCAATGTAGGGAAGATGGAACATCGGCATGTCTCCACCTCCCTTGGCGTAGAGCCATTAGTCATACACAATTCATATCATTATAGGGTAGATGAAACATCGACATGTCTCCATCTCCCTCGGCCTTAAGGCCATGAGTTATAAACAATTCACATCATAATGGCCTCGCGCCCACTTCTATTAATAGGGACAGAACGACCTTAGGTCCATATCAATGACATTGTTCAATCATGTCTGTTAATTCGATCAAAGCACACTATTAATAGTTTATGCCATTTTCAAAGAACGATATATAAATCATAAGCACAAGAAGTAAGTAAAACATATCGTTACACTACTATTACTCACAGTGATGGCTTCCGATAGTAATGGGACGATGTCCTCGTCTTGACCTACAAACACAATGCACATAGCATAACATAAGAACATACCCGATCCCTTTCTTGCTTTTTAATCAATTAGTCATATCGATTCTAAACTCATTAGTCCATAATAGGTTATAATCCATGCCTCAGAAAATAAGAGGAATCAATAGGAAAATGGTTTAGACGAAGAAATGGTATAAAACCGGTAGATAGAAAGTGAACAATTGTCACTATTTTGGGCATATCTATTTGTACTAAGAATTTGAGAGTAAGGCCACCACCATTGAAAACTAGACTTCTGGGGCTTGAATTTAGGCTCAAGAATCACTCAAAACGGAGTTCGGATGCAAAAGATATGCTTATTTGAAGTTGGCTGAGCAGGGCTGTCCTACATGTACGGAAAACTTGGCCGCACGTGCGGGAATTGGGCTGCACGTGCGGGACCACATGCTTTTTTAGCAGAATCTGGAAATGGATTGCCGCACGTGCGGCATGGCACGTGCGGCTCTAGGTCAGTTTTGCTATCCGAAAATGTTGTTTGTTCTAACTCTTGCTCTTTCCATTTCTAAGCTTGGTTTCTAACTCAAATCACCCAAAAACATGTAAAATTGTCCCACAACATGATAGACTATCATCATTCAAGTGTAATTCCATTTTAAACAAATCATCTTTGCCTCAAGTTCAAGATCAATGATTTATCTTTCATAATTTGCAAGTTCCCAAATCATAACTCACAACACACTTGATCATTACATAACCTTGTTCTATGGACAATCTAGGGTTCATTCATATGGTATTTATAAAGTTGAGTTCCAATCACAACCAAAATCATAGAACCCAAGGTCTCACTTCTTAAATTGAGTTCAATTAAATACATACTTAGGACCCTAACTCAAATGGGTCTCAAATCTTTCCATATCATCATGATTTCATGAAATTGATGCTTTAAACATAAGGATTCAAAATAGATTGTCATACCTTAGCTCAATCTTTGTCTTTCTCTTAGTTCTCTTCAATTTCCCCAAGCCTCCATAGTTGATCTCCTTCCTCTCTCTTCAACCTTTTCAAGTTTATCTTCAAGCTCACATGAAAGGTGAGCTCTCTCGCTCTCTTCTTAGAGAAGCTTTGTCTCCCTTCTCTCTCTCTCTCTCTCTCTCTCTCTCTCTCTCTCTCTCTCTCACACAGTTCTCTTCCCCCTCCCTTAGATATTTTTGGACTCCACTTGATGAGTTCAACAACTCATATGACACACACACACATATATATATATAAAAGCTTTCCACAAGTAGGGAGGGCCAAACACGCCTTTACGAATCGCACAAAATCAAATTTCAATTAAACTTCCCAGATGATTCTAAAAATTATGCTGATCATAAATATGTCCTCTGTTCTGGTTTCTGAAGCCTCTAAGGCCTTCAATTTGCAGTATAAAGTTAACCACCCAAATATGAATTAACGAATTAGACGAATTAAATTTCCAATTAATTTTCCCAAGTAGCTCTAAAAATTCCCATTAACATATACAAGTACTCAATTTTGATTTCTGAACCCATAAAGGTTGGCAATTTCAATTTTAAAGTCGTAACTCAACAGATAATGCTTCAATTCAAAAGATATAATCACATTAAAGCACATTAACTCATAGGTAAATAAAGATAATTCCTTATGCGCATTTTGGGGTCGTTACAGTAGTCGTGGTGGTGGAATGGCAACAGTGGTAGTAATGGTGGTGGTAGTGGAATGGCATTTGCAGTAGTGGTGAAGGTGGTAGAGGTGGTAGAGGAGATGTGTGGTGAGAGAGAGATGAATGAGAGACAGATAGAGAAGAAAGAAAGAGAGAGAGAGAGAGACAGAGACAGAGACAGAGTGATGTGAGAGAGAGAGAGAGAGAGAGAGAGAGAGAGAGAGAGAGAAAGTGGTGGCTAAAAGTACATTTTCTTGTAGCAGATCGATAAATTGAGAGTGAGCTCGGTAAATAGAGAAGTGGGGAAGGAGAGAGTGAGCAAGGAGAACACAGTGGGGAAGAGAGAGAGAGAGAGAGAGAGAGAGAGAGACAAATAAATAGGCAGACAGAGAGAGAAAAAGAGAGAGAAGAGTGATGAGTGAGAGAGAAAGAAAAAGAGAGAGAAACAAGAGATGAGCAAGAAATAGACAGAGTGAGAGAAAGAGAGCGAAAAGAGATGAATGAGAGAGAGACATAGAAAAAAAAAGAGATAGAGAGAGAAGAGAGGTGAGTGAGAGAGATAGAGAGATAGAGAGATGAGCGAGAGAGAAGAGAGATGAGAGAGATAAAGAGAAGAGAGATGAGCGAGAGAAACAGAGGTAGAAGAGAGATGAGAGAGATAAAGAGAATAAATATGAGCGGGAGACAGAGAGAGAAACAACGGACAGTGAGAGAAAAAGAAGACAGAGAGAGAGACAGAGACAGAGAGATAAAAAGATAAAAAAAAAATGGATGAAAAGAGAAATGTTATATCAAAAGAGTAAGACGACGTTGTTTTTTCAAAAAAAAAAATGTGCGACAAAAAAATACCATTGCATTTATTCAAACCATTTTGTGATTGTATATGTATGAAACCGTCTCAAAGCCACAATTTTTTTTTTTTTTTTGCAACAGTACCTATTACAATCGCAAAAAACTCACCTTTTTTTTTTTTTTTTTTTTTTTGCGACTGCAGTTGGTGCCGTCGCAAAAAGTCGATTTTTTCGCGATAGCAAATTGTGCCATCGCAAAAACTTACCTTTTTTCGAGATAGCAAATTGTGCCGTCACAAAAACTCACCTCGCGAGAGCAAATTGTGCTGTTGCAAAAGTCACTTTTTGAGACGGCAAGTGTGTCGTCGCAAATGCTTCCGTCTTTTAAGCCAACTTTTCTTGTAGTGCAACATTACTCTCAATAACAAGGAAAATTCTATTATACACATTCCTTGAAGAAGTGTACAATATGTATTCTTAATTATATCATTTTTTTTTAGTTATGATTATTTTTCTTCTTTCAGTTATGACAATATTTTAATTATGACTAGATCTTTAGTTATGTCTTATGTGGTCTTTATTGTTGGAAAAATGATTTGAAAATCATTAATAGGTGAATGAGAAATTGACTATAAAGTGCATCATTTAATAATGGTTTTAAGAAAAAATTTATTTAATATAAAATTTGATTTTTATTTGAATAAATTTGTTATTTTTTGGTTCAAAATTGAATCGGATTCAATATAGAAATCCAACCTGTTTGTAAGAACAGTCATGTTTGTTCAATTACACCTATTCAATGGAAGAGTTGTGTTTCTTCATCAAAACCAATTTTCCTATATAAGCAGGTCCCATTGCATTCATTAATAATTAAATTCATCTTGAAATTCTCTTCTTTGGCTATCATGACCCGAACCTGCCCCTGTAGGTTAAGGTCATAATCGATCAATAATCATAAGATTACCTACCACCTTAGACAAGACCAAACATATATTATAATAGTAAAGGGGCCAAAACGGAAGCAGTCTTAAAATTTTTTGTCTATTGAGCTGTGCTTTTATGGCATATCAAAACACTTTCCATATATGTAATAATAACTCACACCATAAACCAAAATAAACATCTTGTACATCTAGGAACATACAAACATATGGCCAGCCAAACAAAAAGTTTATATACATAAGGTCCAATGGATCCACCAAGATTGCAAAAGAGTAAAACAAAATAACAAAAACGGTGTCTCGTGCGTTAGACACCTGGCTGACTCCATAAAACTTGGACTTCCCTTACAATCTTCATTGAGGTTGGGGTTGGACATCTCTTTACTCACCTATATATATAAATAAGAGTGAGCTAACGCCCAGCGAAAAATACCAAAGTAAAGGGTTAGATGAATGAGATTCATATTAAATCATATTTAATACATCGAACCAATGAATCTTATATACAACGGCCTCAGGCCGATCTTGTGACTTTTTCGTACGTGTCAAACGGCCTCGGGCCCATGTTAGATCATTATCAAGCACATCAAATTGCCTTAGGCCCATTGCACAATTATGTCAGGTTTATCAGATGGCCTTGGGCCCAATTCACAACAAACGGCCTCGAGCCCAATTCGTATCAAATGACCTCAGACCTATTATTTTCCATACTCATATTTATGCATGCATTTCAAATTCATGATCATATTCACCTTTTGTTCAGATGGCCTTTGGCCCATTCTATTCATATTCAAATGGCCTATGGCCCCATCAAAATTATTTAAACGAATCGAACATATCAAACTGCCTTGGGCCCAAATCATGTCCTTCATAAAGTCTTATTCAAACATTAGGCATATCGAATACTCATTCATAATTCAAATCAGCAATCCATGATACTTATACAAATGCAGCATTTGGAAAATAACATACTTGAAAGTATCTTTACTAAGATATTACTCACAGTGTTCCGTCGATGGATTCCCTCGTGCTTGACCCTACACATTTCATAACACATTGGGTCACAAACAATTCAATCGGTTCTTGACTTATTTATTTCTCTTAGGCCTCTTTCTTATTCCTTTAGTTCATTTAAAATGATCAATGCATGCCTAAGAATGCTGAGAAATGAAAGAGAACGGAAAACGAAGCACAAAATAACTTTTCAAAATTTCTGAAACAGGGCTCTCCGCTCGAGCGTAGTTTTGGTTGCTCGAGCAATCTGTAAAACTCTGTAAAAGTACTGGTTGCATGAATCTTATGCTCAAGCGAGACTTTTGACGCTTGAGTGAGGAGCCTTGTAAAATAGGGTTCGCTCGAGCGCAAGGTTTGCCGCTCGAGCCACCATGCAAATCTCTACAAAACTTCTTGGAGCTTAATTTTCACGCTCAAGCGAGACTTTCTTCGCTCAAGCGGACATGTCAAATTCTAGAATTTCCAGAATTCTGTTTGAACTCCAAATACACATTCAAAGGTTCAATTTCAAGCTAAACTCACTCAAATATGCAAGAATACTCTCAAATTCATATATTTGAAGGTGACTTCAACCATAGTTCAAAATTCCATGAATTTAACAAATTTCAAACCATGACAACACATACATACATTCTGTGTTTTGTATCTTGCATGGACAAGCTTCAAGGCTTGAAATTAAGCTTCAATACATGAAAATTCTTACATGCATGTGTCAAACAACCCTCAATACAACATGATCAACATGTTTTACATTCAAATGTGCAAAATTAAGGCCAATTCTTACATGCATGCATCAAATGATCTCAAGTTGACTAAGTTTAGCTTAATTCATGTATTCAACTTCATACACAACTCAAATCTTGTTCTTGATTACCAACTCTCTTTGAATTCACATAATTACAAGCTCAATCTCATGAATTAAGGGTTGGTTACTCACCCCGAAGCTCTAATTCTTCTAACTGTGGCTAGTTCTTGAGCCTAGCCTTCTAAATCTTCAAGGTTTGAGACAATTCTACAATTTTTCCTTTTCCTCTCTCTCTCTAGAACTGGCCCTCTCTCTCTCTCTCTCTCTCTCTCTGGACTGTATTTTCAGCCAAGTTGTAAGGAATGAGCTCAAAGGAATAGACTTAAGTGTATATAGAGCACTTATATATATGCTTGCCTAATCCATCTTGATTAAGGCTAATTAATTGTGCTTAATTTAGTCAATTTAATCTAATTAATTCGGTCCGAATCAATTTTTAATTAAACTTCACCATAGGGTCTAAAAATCATGCTAATCACAATGCTACAGGCAATTTCAGTTTCTGTCGCCTCTACGACCTCCAATTTTCAAATTATAGCAATAATTTGGATAGATTTTCCTACAATGAACAGATATAACTTCACAAACTCAAATAATAAAGCAATTACCACCGAAAATTAATTTATACACATATTGACAAGCATAATCATGATTAATTAACATAACACATGATAGGGTTATCACAATCTTCCCCCCTTTAGAAAGTTTGGTCCTCCAAACTTATTTTACCTCTGTCCAAAAACAAATGTGGATAGCGCAGTCGTATCTCCTATTCTTTTTCCGATGTAGCGTCCTTCCCATATTGTTCTTTCTATTCTACCTTCACCATTGGAATGGACTTGTTCCTCAATTATTTTTCTTGCTGGCCAATGATTCGTTCTAGTCATTTTTCGTATTCCATATTCTTATCAAGTGCTATCCGGTGGTAATCTATCACATGAACGGATCTCGGAGATAACCCCTCAACATCGACACATGGAATACATTATGCATTTGCTCGAATCCCGATGGCAAGGCAACTCTATAAGCAACCAGACCAAGGTTTTTTAGAATTTGAAACAGTCTAATGTAACGAGGTGAAAATTTACCTTTCTTACCAAATCTCGACTGGCCTTTCATCGGAATCACACGAATAAATACATGGTTGCCAACTTCATACTCAAGAGGCCTTCTCCGAACATCTGCATAGTTTTTTTGCCGGCTCTGTACTATATTGAGCCTTTGCTCGATAATTTTAATCTTCTTAGAAGTGTCTTGCACAATTTCGGGACTATGTAAAGCCCTATCCTCGACTTCTGTCCAACAAATTGGCGACCTACACTTTCTACCATACAAAGCTTCATATGGTGCCATACCAATGCTGGAGTGGAAACTGTTATTGTATGCAAATTCAACCAGTGGCAAATAATCCTCCCAGCTCCCTTGAAAATCTAAGGCACACATTCTGAGCATGTCTTCCAAAGTCTGTATGGTCCGTTCTGATTGCCTATCTGTTTGTGGATAGAAATTGGTACTGAACCGCAATTCTGTTCCCATAGCTCTTTGCAAGCTTCTCCAAAGTGTAGACACAAAGTTCAAATCTTGATCTGATACAATAGATGCCGGAACCCCATATAAGCGAACAATCTCATCAACATATATAGTGGCCAATCTATAAGCATCAAAAGTAGTCTTTACAGGAAGAAAATGTGCAGATTTAGTCAGTCTATCAACTATAACCCAAATAGAATCCATACCTCTATGAGTTCAAGGTAGGCCAACAACGAAGTCCATGGTCACATGCTCCCATTTCCATTGGGTGACATTGAAGTAGACCGTCTGGTTTTTGGTGCTCAGCTTTAACTTGCTGGCACTAAAGGCACTTAGACACATATTTTGCAATTTCCTTCTTCATTTTGGGCCACCAATAGCTTTGCTTTAAGTCCCGATACATTTTGTTGTTACCCAGATGCGTAGCAAACATTGACTTGTGAGCTTTATCCAAGATTCTTTTCTTTAGTTCAAGAATGTGTGGGACACTCATTCGGTTTTGAAATCTCAACACTTCACTATCAACGCAGAATTCTGGTTTCGATTTTGCTTCAAACTCATTGAATATTGTCTTGAGCTTCATCATCTTTTTGTCTTTGCTTGACTTCATTAATTATTGCTGGCTCAGCGGAAATGACAGCTATCAACCCAGCTTGTCATGTAACACAACTTCAATCTTGGCTTTCTCAAAAGCTTGTGAAATTTCTCTCTGTTCAGTGAGTAGGTAAGCTAAGTTCCCCGTAGACTTCTTACTCAATGCATCGGCAATTGTATTGGCTTTTCTTAGGTGGTATTGAATCTGAAGGTCACAATCCTTTATCAACTCGAGCCATCTTCTCTGCCACATATTTAGTTCTTTTTGAGTAAAGAAATACTTTAGGCTTTTGTGGTTAGTGTGAACTTCACATTTCACCCCATACAAGTAATGCCGCCAAATTTTCAAGGCAAACACAACTGCAGCTAACTCCAAATCATGTGTTGGGTAATTCTTTTCATGTGGTCTCAACTGTCGGGAAGCATACGCAATCACCCTTCCGTTCTGCATTAACACATAACCGAAATCTTTATAAGAAACATCAGTATATATCACAAAGTTTTCCATGCCTAGGGGCAATGTCAAAACTGAAACAGTGGTTAGCCTTGTCTTCAATTCCTGAAAGGTAGACTCTCTCTCATCAGTCCATTCAAATGGTTGTCCTTTGCGTATGAGTTGAGTAAGTGGTACGGATATTTTTGAAAAATCTTTCACAAACCTTCTGTAGTACTCGGTTAAACCCATGAAACTGCAGACTTCCATTATATTTGTCGGGGTAGGCCAGTTCACAATTGCCTCTATCTTCTGTGGGTCTACTGAAATCCCTTCTTTGTTGATAACATGCTCTAAGAAGACAAACTTCATCCAACCAAAATTCACACTTCTTTAGTTTAGCAAATAATTTCCTTTCCCTAAGTGTTTGTAAGATGGTCTTCAAATGGTATTCATGTTCGAGTCTACTTTTTGAATATATCAAAATATCATCAACAAAAACCACAACAAAGTCATCAAGGTAAGTTTTGAAAATTCAATTTATTAGACCCGTGAATGCTGCAAGGACATTAGTTACTCCAAATGGCATAACAAGAAATTCGTCGTGACCATACCTTGTCCAGAATGCAGTTTTCTCAACATTTTTCGTTTTTACCTTCAATTGGTGATACCCGGATCTCAAATCAATTTGAAAAACACTTGTGATCCTTGCAACTGGTCAAACAAGTCGTCAATACGGGGTAAAGGGTATTTATTCTTTATCGTTATCTTATTCAGTTCCCGATAGTCAATACACGGTGCAAGGTTCCATCTTTCTTTTTCACAAATAATGCCAGTGCACCTCATGGCGAAGTACTCAGTCGGATAAACCCTTTGTCCAGTAAGTCTTGCAATTGTTCTTTCAATTCTTTCATTTCGATAGTAGACATTCTATAGGGGGTTTTTGAGATAGATTGAGTGCCTGGCATAATGTCAATAGTAAACTCTATCTCCCTGTCGACCAATTCTCCTAGTAATTCATCTGGGAATACATCTGGAAATTCTCTAACAATAGGGATACTATTCAATTCAACATTTATAGATTGTTCAGACAATACACTACACAAGTAACCCTGGCACCTTTTCTTGATCAATTTACATGCTTTCATTGTAGATATCAAATAAGGTGGAGGCATTACCCCATTACCCACAAACACAATTTCTTCCTACCCCAGTGGTCTAAATACAACTTGTTTCGTTACACAATCAATGGTGGCATAGTATTTAGATAACTAGTCCATATCCAGAATTACATCAAAATGTCTAAAGTCCAAGGGTAACAAATCTACATACAAAGTAGCATCCCCAATATGCACATCACAAAATCGACACACAAATGTACACAACACAGATTCCCCGGATGGAGCCGATACAGATAACAAATATGGCAATGCCTCTAGAGATCTACTCAATCTAGATGCAAATGCATAAGTTACAAAGGAGTGTATTGATCCAGAGTCTATTAACATAAAAGCATCCTGATTACATATAGAGATAGCACCTGAGACGACAGCTTATGTGTTCTGTGTGTCGCCCAGAACGAGTGTGTAGACACCCCATTTTTGACCATCCTCAAGACTTAGACGTCACTATTTGAACACTTGGTGATTACCCATGTTCGTGTTTCGTTTTGAGTTCCCAGAAGTCTCGACCGCGCACCTTGCTTCAGGATCTCTCAACTCGACTGTTCCGTGTTTGGTTTTGCACCAAACACTTGTGTTTTTTGTTTCCAAGGGTAGAGAGTAGCTTGTTCGCTACCCCCAGACACCCACCGGCCATTTCTTGAGGCCACCGGCCGTATTTTGAGGCTACCGGCCATTGGTGAAACACACAATTGGCCGGTCGGCATTTGGTGTGGCCGGCCGACCTTGTGTTTGGCTGGTGGATTCCTTTTCTGGCCGGTACCACCTTTTTACCTTTTCCAGGCATGGTGCATGCCAGCTATGCCAGCTAGAATGCACTAGACCTACCCCCGTGAATATTTGGGGCTGTTTTGCACCTTTGACCCCTTTTGTTGCACCTTTTGCTCAAAGCTTCTTGAGGAAGCTTTGACCCCTTGTCTTGGCTTCCTCAAGAAGCTTGCACCCTCAGCTTAGCTTCTCTTGGAAGCCTTGCCCCCTTTGGCCCTTCTTCTTTGGCTTCTCTTGGAAGCTTCAAGCCTTCCCTTGTCTATATAAGGAGAGCTCTCCTCTCCTTTGAAGGGTTGAACAAAAAAACTAGAGCTCATAGATATACATTCTGATATACATCACTTACTCTCTCTCTCTCTCTCTCTCTCTCTCTCTCTCTCTCTCTCTCTTTCTATCTATATATATTTCCCTCTCTCTCCTCTTTTGTGTGTGTTTTGTGGCCTAAAAGTGTGTTTAGTTCATAGTATTGCACTAAGACACACACTATCACACCATGCTTCGACTTGGGAGGCCTTGAGGGTTTGTTCTTGAAGTTTTAAGCTGGTTTTGATCACAAGAAGGGGCCTGACCTTGCTGTTCTTAGACTGTTCTTCAAGGGTAACAATCTTGCTTTATTTTCCCCAATCTTGCACTAGATTTTTGCCTATCTTGCTTACTATTTTAGACTTTGTGTATAACTGAAAAAAGTCTTGTATTTTTATGCTTCAGATCTTTCATTTAGGTCATTTTGTTGTTTGGGGCCGACCTCCCCCTCTTAGGCCTCTTTTGGCCTCTTTTTGTGCTCTTTTGTTAAGCTTTGGTTACTCTTGTGTATTGGGCTTCTCACCACTAAAATCCAGTGGATTTTTAGTGGTGAAGAAGGGGTTTTGAGGTCTTGCGTAGGGGAGGGACACCCCTCTCCCTTGGTCTCTCATTTGTGCATGTTTTTGGCTCCTAATGGTAGCATGCATGAGTAGTTGTCTTTGGCTCCATTTCAGAGGTTTTTAGGTGTTGTTTGGTCATAATATACCTCTGTTTTTTGTCAGATTTGTGGCCCCTTGCATGCATATTGCACTTGCCTTGTATTCCTCCATTTTGCCTAGAAATAGGCCATGCATTTAGGCCATGATTCTTGCATGATCTAGCTTAACTTCATGAAGGTTCTAGCATCATTTTGTCATGCTCCAGGACTGTTAGGTGCTGGTTTGATCATATTTTTCATGTTTCGGGTAGCCTCTTTGCGCTTTGGCTTGTGAGCCTTAAGGTTGTGAGTCATGAGCATGCTTGAATTGGGATGTTTTAGTGATTTGAAGTCATTTTCCATGCTATTTCAGTCCATAAATCATGCTTGTATGATCACATTTATCACCCCTTTCATGCCTTGAAGAGTTACTTTGTTGTGCCTTGAAATGAGCATTGTATATACTCGTGTGTTTGAGTCACTTGGGCTGCCATATCAGTGGGTTTTGGGAGCTCATTTTGCATGTTGAAACTCTGTTTTGGGTTGTTTAGTTCATGCCATGAGTGGTTGGGGTGGTTGTGGTAGAATCCCCCCCTTTGGAGGCCTTGAATGCTCCCCTTTTTCACATCCATTCCCTAACATGTTTTGGGGTCATCTTTTGCATGCTTTTCATGATTTAATATGAGTGTTTAATGTCCAAGTATATTGCTTTGATGTATGCTTAGAGTTGTCCTCTTCCATGCTTGAGTAATGAACCTTGATATGTGCATGCTTGCACACATGATTTGTGCCCTCCTGTACTACTTTTGGTCACTATTTTGGGGTGGGCTGAGGTCTGCCCCTTTGTGGTTCAAGTCCACCATTGCATGATCATGTTGCATTATTTTGGTTTCGTGCTTGCATTGTCTCTTGTTTGCACACTTACATGTTGTTTAGCTAGTTGCATTTTATGTCATAGCATTGTATGATAGGTTGCATCACATTGCACCCTTGCATGTTTAGTTTGCATTATATTTGGCATGTTTTGTTAATGTAGACCCACGTTGCATATTTGACCCCTTTTTTTTTTACTACTTGAGCCACATTGCATACATGCATTGAATTGTTTGGTTTGGGGTGCCAAAACCAAACTTGAGGAGTGAGGTGTGTTCGTACTCGAAGTGACAAAACACGTCTCACTCCTTGGTCGCCAATGCCTTTGACCTCAAGCATGATAGGGTGCAAGGGACTCATCTCTTTTGTTGCATGCATTTACATTGAAGTTACAAACTTGGCCTCTTAGGCCATCATGCGTCAAAATGCGTAATTGATGGCCCGAGGGTCGAGGGTCGTGCTCCCTTGAGTCCATTGCATGATAGGGAGTGTGTCCATGCTCACATTTGCTTGAAAATTCCATGCTCACATTTGCTTGAAAATTCCACACTGCTTGCCCTCTGCTGCTGTCAACTGCAGGATTCCGTAGGAAGAAATAGCTGGTCGGCTACTTGGAGTGCCGACCGACCAAAAATTGGTGGCCGATAGCTTAACCAGTGGCCGGTGACCATTCCCTTTGGCCGGTGGTGTTCCCATTTGGTCGGTGATGCTCCCCAATGTTCAGAGAAGCATCCTTGGGACTTGTGCAAATTTTCAGAGGAGCAAGGTAGTGAAAACGGAGGCAACAGTGCTATGGCAGTGAGTTTCCGAGCGAGACGAGTCAAACATGCATTATTCACGCATTCCGAGGTAGGGCTGCGGCCACCTTCCTTCTATATTTACTTTGTTAATTAAATTAGAAATTTTGTAATAATTAATTAGCTAGGATAGTTGATTCATTATTCGGACTGTATTATTCTTTCGGTCCCTCCGAGTGAGGGCGTATTTGTAATAAGCGTGTGTGAGTGTGTGCATGTCTTCCAATCCCACGTCTTTCTTCTCTTTTATTTATCCGCTTATGATGGTCAGTTCTGGGCATATTCAAATTAGCATACAGTATGATAGCATGTTTGCATTCATTCATCCATTTTGCATACACCGGGCTCGGCGCATCATTCTAACTGCATTTGTATTTCAATTCCAAATTGAATACGTGTTAGTTGTAGCATTTCACATGTCATTGTAGATTAGCCGAGCCTGTCTAGATTGCATCCTTGCCTGTGTTACATTAGCCATTTTGAACATGAACTAGGATCATGCATATGATTACTAACTAGTTTCTGTTTTGGCTTAGAGTACTCTGTAAATTCTTTTGCTTTAGCATCCTTGCATGCGTGTGAGTGTTGCCATGACAGCATGATTACCATGAGGCTAGTTACTTATGTAATATAATTGCTTGAATGCCTGTGAATGGAGGTTGAATTACCTAAATTGGAATAATGCATTAAAACTATGAGTTTAAAGCCCATTAGATAGTGGCAAAATCATCTTTTCTAAAGCCTACTTGAGGGTGGCAAAATCTGCATTTTAGCCTACTTGCGAGTAGCAAACCATTTTCTAAACAAACAGATAGGCAATGCTTCGTTCCAATTTAGGCGACTTAGTCTATACTTGTTTGTTGTGCGCATCACATAGTAAATCTAGACTATTAATCGGAATAAGAACGCATAATGTTTTCAAAATCGGATATCATGGTTAGTAGAGGCCGATCTTTGATCGGGCGAGAGGGGGTGCTCATAGCTGACCTTCCCCAATCGTACCCAAGTTCCCGAGCCGAGGTAACTTTGGTGATGACGGACACATGGCCTTAGGCAAACGAGTCAGGATTTCCTAAATTCCCCCAAAATAAAATATTTAGGTGGCGACTCTGTATCTGGCAAAGCATTTCATGTTTGGCACTTCCTTTCTAAAAATCTGTTTTCGCAAAACCGATTTGCCGGATTTGGACTCTTTGGTTCAAGATTAAGAACCGTGACAAAACGAGTCCGAACTGTGGTAGCATAAGGCCCTTCCTCTGGGCGCGTCCACAGAGTGCAAAGACTCTCCCCTGCCTCATGGTATCTCTAGTCGTAGTAGGTCTAGTTGTATTTCCCAGTTTTGGGATTGATTCAGTTCAACTAGCAGCCACTTTTCCGCTAGTTTGGTTATAATCCTTCGCCATATGCCCCATTTTACCGCACTTGAAGCAGGCCCCTAAAAAACGATAGTAAACCTCGCGATGTCTTTTACCGCATTGGCTACACATTGGAGACGTATCTCTGGAATAATTTGAAGTACTTGAGAATCCTGTATTCTGTTTCTTTGAAAGTCTTTTCTTTGAAAAGAAGCCCTGCCTTTTACTTTTCCAATCGGTTGATGGTTTACTCTGCCTAGCTATGTTAGCTTCTAATATTATGGCTCGATCTAGTACATCAACGTAGGTTTTGAGCTTTAGTACATTCACCTTCTCCAAAATATCATCCCGAAGACCCCCCTCAAATTTTCTCGCTTTCTTATAGTCGGTATCGATCGTGTGTGGTGCAAATCTGGCCAATTCAGTAAACTTGGCCTCGTACTCGGCTACTATCATGCTATTTTGCTTAAGTTCCATGAACTCTAACACTTTTCTGTCACAGACACACTGTGAGAAGTATTTGTCGTAGAAAATTTTCAGAAACCGTGCCCAACCAATTTCTTTATGATTCTCACGCATCAACATCCTTTCCCTTCTCGCTTCCTCTTCCAATGTAAAGGTGGCTAGCAACACCTTCTGTGTTTCAAGGCATGGAAATACTTGAAACAGTTTTTCTATGCTAAGGACCCATGCTTCAGCCTTCAATGGATCCAATTCCCTATGAAATTGTGGCGATTTCATCTTTTTAAACTCTTTCGTGAGAGCTATTATCCGATCATCATTATGAAAATCTTACATCGACTGAACAAGAGGTGGAGGGTGCGGCTATTACCACTGTTGCTGCCACTGTTGTTGTTGCCTCAACGTTTCCGCTATTTCCTGTATTAATCTTTTCATCCTATCCACTCTGGCAGTAAAGGACTCCTCTAATTCTTCATCTCTTGTTCTCACCATTATCTGATTAAACTTGCATTATTCTTTATACAAAAATGTACACAAGTATGCATGTACAAAAGAGCATACATATTCATGTAAATCACAATGCATATAGCACACTATTATTCGTTTCAAAACATTTAAGCATATTCTCAATGCCCTCAAGTTTATACTTATCACATGAATGCATTCTAGATCTTTTCTAGACGCTTATTGCACATTTGGACAAGTGTGTGAGTTATTGACTCGTGCTCTGATACCACTCTGTCATAACCCTAACCCGCATCGGCCAGTAATCATAAGATTACCTACGGTGTTAGACAAGATCAAACATATATTATAATAGTAAAAGGGCCAAAACGGAAGCAGTCTTGAAAATTTTTGTCCATTGAGCTGTGCTTACATGGCATATCAAAACATTTTCCATATATGTAATAATAACTCACACCATGAACCAAAATAAGCATCTTGTACATCCACGATCATACAAACATATGGCCAGCCAAACAGAAAGTTTATATGCATAGGTGATCCAACGAATCCACCAATATTGCAAAAGAGTAAAACAAAATAACAAAAACTGTGTCTCATACGTGAGACACTCGACTGACTCCACAAAACTTGGACTTCCCTTACAATCTTCATTGAGGCTGGGTCTGGATGTCTCGTTGCTCACCTACATACATATAAATAAGAGTGAGCTAACGCTCAGTGAATAATACCAAAGTAAAGGGGTTAGATGAATGAGATTCATATTAAATCATATTGAATACATCGAACCCGTGAATCTCATATACAAACGGCCTTAGGTCCATTTTATGATTTTGTTGTATGTGTCAAATGGCCTCGGGCCCATGTTAGATCCATATCAAGCACATTAAACGGCCTTAGGCCCATTGCATAACTATGTCAGGTTTATCAGACGGCCTTGGGTCCAATTCACAACAAACGGCCTCAGGCCCATTATTTACCATACTATGTGCACATTTCAAATTCATGATCATATTCACCTTTTCTTCAGATGGCCTTTGGCCTATTACATTTATATTCAAATGGCCTATGGCCCATCAAAATTATTTAAACAAATAGAATGTATTAAACGGCCTTGGGCCCAAATCATGTCCTTCGTAAAGCCTTATTCAAACATTAGGCATATTGAATACTCATTCATAATTCAAATCAGAATCCATTATACAAATGTAGCAATTGGAAAATAACATACTTGAAAGTATCTTTACTAAAATATTACTCATAGTGTTCCGTCGATAGATTTTCCCTCGTGTTTGACCCTACACATTTCATAACACATTGGGTCACAAACAATTCAATCAATTCTTAACTTATTTATTTCTCTAAGGCCTCTTTCTTATTCATTTTGTTCATTTATAATGTTCAATGCATGCCTAAGAATGCTTAGAAATGAAAAAGAACGGAAAATGAAACATAAAACAACTTTTCAAAATTTCTGAAACACGGCGCTTCGCTCGAGCGCAACTTTGGTCGCTCGAGCGGTCTATAAAACTCTGTAAAAGTACTGGTAGTATGAATATTACGCTCAAGTGAGACTTTTGATGCTCAAGCGAGGAGCCTTGCAAACAGGGTTTGCTCGAGCGCAAGGTTTGCCGCTCGAACCACTGTGCAAATCTCTGCAAAACTTCTGAGGGCTTAATTTTCATGCTTGAGCGAGACTTCTTCGCTCGAGCGAACAGGTCAAATTCTGGAATTTCCAAAATTCTGTTTGAGCTCCAAATACACATTCAAAGGTTCAATTTCAAACTAAACTCACTCAAATATGCAAGAATACTCTCAAATTCATATATATTAAGGTGACTTCAACCATAGTTCAAAATTCCATGAATTTAACAAATTTCAAACCATAACAATACATATATACATTCTATGTTTTGTATTTTGCATGGACAAGTTTCAAGGCTTGAAATTAACCTTCAATACATGAAAATTCTTACATGCATGTGTCAAACAACCCTCAATACAACATGATCAACATGCTTTACATTCAAATGTGCAAAATTAAGGCCAATTCTTACATGCATGCATCAAATGATCTCAAGTTGACTAAGTTTAGCTTAATTCATGTATTCAACTTCATACACAACTCAAATCTTGTTCTTGATTACCAACTCTCTTTGAATTCACATAATTACAAGCTCAATCTCATGAATTAAGGGTTGGTTACTCACCCCGAAGCTCCAATTCTTCTAACTGTGGCTAGTTCTTGAGCCTAACCTTCTAAATCTTCAAGGTTTGAGACAATTCTACAATTTTTCCTTTTCCTCTCTCTCTCTAGAACCGGCCCTCTCTCTCTCTCTCTCTCTCTCTAGACTGTATTTTCAGCCAAGTTGTAAGGAATGAGCTCAAAGGAATAGACTTAAGTGTATATAGGGCACTTATATATGCACTTTCCTAATCCATCATGATTAAGACTAATTAATTATACTTAATTTAATTAATTCGGTCCGAATTAATTTTTAATTAAATTTCACTATAGGTTCTAAAAATCATGCTAATCGCAATGATATAGGCAATTTCAATTTCTGTAGCCTCTACGACCTCCAATTTTCAAATTATGGCAATAATTTGGACAAATTTTCCTACAGTGAACAACTATAACTTCACAAACTTAAATAATAAAGCAATTAGCACCCAAAATTAATTTAGACACATATTCACAAGCATAATCATGATTAATTAACATAACACAGAATAGGGTTATCACATTGGCACTCTATCCTTCTTCTGTAAATGAGAGTTTTGCACAGTAAGGTTCGTCAGATTTATAGATTGTAGTGCTTTTGCAAAGTTCTATCGTTGTATCGTGGAAGATAAACGTCCAATATAAACTCAATAGCATTATAGCGGGAGACAAATTTGTTTTAATGAATTTGTATCAAACACAAGTCTCAATTAAACAATTTTTTATTCTAGATTTTTACAATCTGTTAGTAAGTTTTCTATTTATCTGTAAGTATTTTTAGTTTTCTTTATACGGTTTGGTTTGGTTTGGTTTTACCCAAACAATTTACATTATTTTCAACTTATATTTTTTTATATATATTTAAATAATATATTTAATATAATTATTACGTGTTTAGATAATATACGAGAATTGATTTCAACATTTAATTATAATTTTTTTTAATTATGACTTAAAAAATATAGAACCATACTGTTTTATTAAACATTTGAGTAGTGATACATAATTTTAAAATAATAATTTTAATGGAAACTATAATAAAGTGAGAGAGAGAGATGGAGAAAGGAGCGCGAGTTCCCATATCATGTGAATACTATGCACCTCATTAAAATTCTATTAAAACTCCCACAGATTATTGTAAACATTTGTAGTCTTTCCCCAATAACAAATGATAAGTGAGTGACTCAATTACTTTAGATAAGGGTCAGGTGTGTAGCCACTATTCCACCATCTCACATTGGATGCTCGCGTGATTGGTTAAATAAGTTTAAATATTCAAAAATTCAATGCCAGTAATCCTTTGAAATGGATAATGATTGATGAACCAGATCAAAATTTTTTTGGATAAATTATACTTGGTACTCTTTCATATTTATTAAAATTTTATTTTGATTTATTTATTTTTAATTATAATAATTAATTCTTATATATTTTAAATTAAGTTTTAATTTCATCTTTTCATCCATATATCGTTAAGATCATCTCTAATATTTTCTCAGATCTTTTATCAAATTTAAATTTGATGAAAAATTAATAAAAATATGTTCTAACTGTTTCGTCAGTTTAGTATTAAATGAAGGAGACAATACTTTTTTCATCAAATGAATGAAGCATTTATCTTTCACCAAATTTATAGGTGCCTGTTGGGCCGGATATCTATCCAGAGTCCTCTCAAACATCCTTCTGGACAACCGATTTTAAGAATAAATATGATGAAAATTTACTCTAGATGAATGACTGGCCGGTCGACTAGCCACATTCGATGAAAAGGTTAAAGTGTATCGTATCAGATCAAACTTTTATTTAAATTTTTATTTAAATTTGATAAAATATTTGATGTACAATTGGAGATGCTCTAACAAAACTAACGGAAATTGAAAGTAGAGGAACTAAAGTGAGATTTTAGTGAAAGTATGAAGATTAAAATGATATTTTAATAAAAGTGTAAGGGCGTTAATAAGAGGACAAAAATGTCACATATGCTTCAAATGACAAATTCCATCAACTTAGTTAATTAAATAGATAAAAAGGCGATATTATAATTTTACTTAAAGTATAAGGAATTGACTATTACAATTGAAAGTGAAAGAATTAAAATAAAATTTTAATAAAAATACAGAGTTATAGTAAATGTAATTTACTCATATTTTAAAAAATCGGTGCATGAATCCAGTTCGGTTTATATGGGTGGCTATCCGAATCCGGGTACAAAAATTCTAATTCAAACCTCTGTTACATGACGAATCAGTCAAATTTTAGTTTTATAATATATAATCATATTCCTCATTCTTGCTGATCCCGACTTTAATCCCATAACATTAATAATAATTTTTTTCTGATTAAAAAAAAAATTTAATTCCACGACGTTATCCATTTTGATTCAGTGCCACTAAATCTATACTCCTTATCAGACATGACATGACCTCAACTCCTTGATTTTACAAATTACACATAATTTTGAAAATGGTAAAAGATAGTTTTAGTTCTTGAAATATGTGTTTTTTTATTTTATTTTAGTTCCTTTTGTTTTAATTTTGTTAATTTGATTTTTAAATTGTCAATTTAAGTCAATTTAATTTTAGGTCTAAAGTTTGTCTACATTGGTAATAGAAATATGAACAAAAGAAAGTTTTGGTCCATAAAGTATGCGTTTCTTATCATTTTAGTCTCTCAAATTTTAAATTTTGCCATTTTAGTCCTTAAAATTGTCAATTTGAATCAATTTGGTCCTAACTTAAATTGATAATTTTGATTACCAAAATAACAAAATTTAAAATTTAAGGTACTAAAATGACAAGAAATACATACTTTAAGAACCAAAATTGTCTTTTATCTAATAATAAAATACTTTTTCTGTTGTCTATTTAAACGAACGTTAAAGATATGACTAAATTAGCTCAAACTAACAACTTTAAAAACCAAAATGGCAAAATTAAAACTTGAAGGATTAAAATGATAAAAAAAAAAAAAACCATACTTTAAGAATTAAAATTATCTTTACCCTTTTGAAAACAACCCATCTTAAGAACACAACAACAACCATAGTTACAAGAAATTTTTAAATGCAATGGCTTCTCTTCGGTCTAAATCAGATTAGAAGGTATTATTATACCTCTGTGGGCCCATCACAAAACTCGCATCGATAATTTGAACCATTCAACGTGTAGGACTCGTCGAATATTTCATTCTTGCAAAAAATCACGTTGATCAGATATCGATTAACACTTGATCAGATCACATTTTTGTCAACGGTAAATATGATTTTTTAAATAAATTATTTATACAAATATGATTTGATTGAGTGGCTATCGATATTCGATTAATGTGATTTTTTACAGGGATGAAATACTCAACGAGTCCAACATATTAATAGCTCGGATCATTGATGCAGGTTCCGTGGTGAGCCCACAGAAACCCAACAGCACCCTGCAATTAGGTACGGGGGAGGAGTCACTCCCATTTTAAAACTTCTTTGGACTGAATTGTAAAGAACTTGATCTAGGGCTCTTTAATCCTCTAGCAAGAGGTTTCTAATTTTTTTTTTAAACTAATCGATATGTCATGCAATAAACAAACTTTGAAATATGCCTATGAAGGAGGACTCACTTCAACAATGTGATAAATGTCATATCAACAAGTAAGAAAAAATTATAAAATGTATTAATTTGTATAACATTACTCTTTCAATTTTTTTTTTTTTGATCGGTAAAACGAAAGACTTTATTGATGCTGAAACCAACAAAATGAAAGATACATCAATAAAGAGGAGCTTGGAGCTAATCGAAGCTCCAACCTCCTAGTTGGTAAGAAACCAACAGAGAAAACAAAAGGATACAACAGAGAAGCTCAACAGAGCAGTCATATTGAGACAATTATGAAACAGAATCTCCACAACTTACACATAAATCTCCACAATTTTGTAACAGAGCAGATCATCAACTCAATAGCAGAAACACAATTGCAGCAAGAAGAGAAGCTCCAACAGAGCAGATCATCAACCCCAGCAGTTAATGCTCCAACCTTAGCAGATCATGCTCCAACCTCAGCAGAAGAGAAGCTCTAACAGAACATGCTCCATCCTCAACAGAGCAGATCATCAACCCCAGCAGAGCATTATACCAAAACAAAAAAAAAACCAGATCAACAACCCCAGCTAATCAGCAGGTAGACAAATAAACCAGATAGACAAGCAACCCAACCAGATGCAAAACCAGAACAAAACAGATGCAAATCCAGGACAATTTAGCAGTTCAAACCAGAACAAGACCCTCTGCTATTCCAACCCAGAACAAATTAGCAGTCCAAAATTCAATTGAAAGATGATAAAACTCTGGAGACAACCAGCCAGCCCATCTAATGATTTGTAAACCCAGCTCTGATTTGTCTCCAATTGAAGGTTAAGTCATCAACTGAGAAGGGAAGGTCCTTAATGGTTGCTTTCAGCCATAGTGCAGCTCTGATTTTGATAGATTCACTCATATCTGAAAATTTTGGTTGAGCCTCTTCGAAAATACATTCGTTCATACATTTCCACAGCGACCACAGAACAATGAGTAGGATAGCTCTCCAAATTAATCTATCAAAGTGCTTGAAGTTTACACTCATCCACCATTGGAGAAGGCCATCAACTGAATCTTGAATGCACCAAGAAAGGCCCCATTCGTGAATAATTGAAGACTAGATCAGCCAAGAAAAGGGGCAGTGAAGCAAGACATGGGAAGCAGATTCAGAGTCATAGCCACATAAGGTGCAACTAATAGAGACAGAAGGATCTAAAATACCCATTTTGTGCATAAATTATGCTGACTTAATTTTGTTCTTCCAAGCCAACCAACAGAAAAAAGAAACCTTAGGGGGGACAGCTTTATTCCAAATATGATTACAGATTGGAAGATGAGGACCAAGGATGGAATTACTGAAAGAGTATATTGAAGAAACAGAAAACTCACTAGTGCTTGCAGTAGCACAAGCCCAAAAATAACAGTTAGCTTTATGAGGAGGCAGAGAAGAGGCTGAAGATAGGGCTCCAAGCAAACTAGATTCTTCATCCAATTCCCAAGTAAACATCACTCTTCTAATGGGGAAAATCCTATTGTTTGGGCTGGTTTTCCTTGCAAAGTATTGATGAAGAGAACCATCTTTATCAGTTGAGAGATTGAAAAGGAGAGGAAAATCATTCTTAAGGCAAGTGTTGCCACACCAATTGTCATGCCAAAACTTAATTCTATTTCCGTCCCCCACTTTAATTTGACAATTATCCACATAAAAATTGAAAATATTACTGCTATGACTCTCGATAGATAAGATGTCTTTCCAAACTCTAGAATGTTTGTAAGAGAATCTTACTGGTGGATTCCAACAAGCTTCATCTATCTTGTATTTGCTACATATAGCCCTCCTCCAAAGAGAGTTAATTTGAGTTCCAAATTTCCACCACCATTTAAGCAATAGACATGCATTTACATCCCTGATTCTTCGAATGCCCAAACCCCCTTGATTAATGCTTTTTGTGGCCTCTCCCCATTTCACTAAGTGGACTTTTCTTTTCAGGTCATTACCACCCTATAAAAAAACTGATTCAATCCTCTCGATTTCTCTGGCCACACCTTCTGGCATCTTAAATAAAGAGAGAAAAGAAACTGGTAAACTAGATAAGGTGGACTTGATTAGAGTTAATTTACCTGCAAAAGACAGCAATTTTCTCTTCCACCTCGAAAATTTGGATTTGAATTTGTCAAGCACAGGTTTCCATGTAGACTTTCTCCCGGGGTTGGCTCCAAGAGGTAGACCCAGAAATTTCAGAGATAGGCTATGAACTTGACAGTTGAGGAGCATTGCAAAGGAGAGCAAGAGAGCATCATACACACCAACACCACACACCACACACCACACTTTTGTGATAATTTATTTTAAGACCAGATAAAACTTCGAAGCATCTTAGAACTCTTTTAATAAGCACCATCTGATCCCAATCTGCTTCAGCAAAGATAATTGAGTCGTCCGCAAATTGCAGATGAGACAAAAGAACATCCTTCGACCCAACGAGCACTCCTCTAAGTATGCCAAGATTGATTGCTCTGACCAAAAGAATGTTAATACCTTCAGACACAATATTGAACAAAAAAGGTGAGAGCGGGTCACCCTATCTAAGACCTCTTTGTGGCAAGAATTCGGTAGTTGGTGAACCGTTCACAAGAATGGAGATTCTAATTGAAGAAACACAAGTTTTTATCCAAGAAATCCATTTATTCCCAAACCCAAAATTGGACAGAAGAGAAAATAGGAATTCCCAGTTCACAGAATCAAAGGCTTTCTCGAAGTCTAGCTTTAAGATTAGACCAAGCTTCTTGGACTTTTTCCATCCATCCACCATTTCATTGGCAATGAAAATCCCATCTAGGATGTTCCTCCCACCTATGAATGCAGTTTGCGTTTCACCAATGATGGAGGGTAGAACTGGCTTCAATATATGTGTTAATACTTTAGCCATAATTTTGTAAATGGAACTTACAAGACTGATGGATCTGAATTCAGACAGGCCAGTGGGATTGTCCACTTTGGGAATAAGACTCATAAAAGTATTGTTGATGCCATAGGTTAGTTTGCTATTTGAATGGAAGTCTACAAAGAATTGCATAATCTCAGGCTTCATGACCTTCCAAAATTTCTAATAGCACAACAAGTTAAAACCATCAGGGCCTGGAGCTTTGTTGCTATTGCAATCCTTGATTGTTGCCAATACCTCAGCTTCACTCTTTCAAATAACAACTAATAAACTATGAAGCGAGGAAACTTGATTTATTACTCTGGTGAAACATAAGAAAGAATAGAAAATATAAATTGTGCCACATTCAAAAGAAGAAATAAGGCCGCGGCAAGAAACGAAATAAATGTCCAAGGAGTGTTGAAATAATTTCGCTTTAAGTTAGCCATCCATACTTTCGACATTTGCCTACAATCCTTATTCACATTGTATAAAATTTCTAAATAGTTGAAGTAGGTAGCCGATAACATTTGTTTATGTTGTTGAACATGGTATTGACCATTGCATCATCGCCTATCCAATTTTGAATAATCCCACAACGACTAAGTAACTCAACATGCTTTGATGAATTGATGAGCCAATCCATGAAGGAAATATAGTCGGAAACATATTTTGGGTAATCGTCTAGTTGCCATTGTTCATATGCAATTAGACACTACAAGAAAATACACCTTTTTTAGTCGCCAAAGGGTGTTTTTTAGTCGCCAAAGGTCGAATTTCCACTTTCCGCGACCAAAACTTTTAGTCGCCACTGTTGTCGCCAATGGACGGTCGCGAATAGTTTTGGCGACTAAAAACCTGTTAGTCGCCAAATCCCAGGTCTTCAGCGACGAATTTTCTTGTCGCCAAATGCAATTCCATTTTTGGAAATTCGACATTTGGCGACTAAACTTTTAGTCGCCAATAGTATTTTTTTTTTATTATTTAAACCTTTCGGCGACCAACGACTTTAGTCGCCAAAAACCCTATCCAGAAAAAATATATATATTTGCCTTGGCTGCTCCCAAGGTTCGAACCTGGGACGTCCAAGCCATGCTCCCCACTGTGCCTTCACCCACACGCGTTCCCCACTAGACCACCCCAACATCACATGCGTAATAGTGCAACATATATTATTTATATACTATATTCGCTGGTATTAATACAAAATTGTATGTATAAAAATCATTATTTTTATTTAATATATTATATGTAAAAAATAAAAAATTTACTAAAAAAAAATTAGGTGACTTTTGGCGACTAAAACCATTATTTAGTCGCTAATTGTATTATTTTGGGCTACTAATTATTTATTTGTCGCTAAAAAAACAGGTTCTGAATTAAAAATCAGCAGTTTTGGCGACTAAACAGAAATTTCGTCGCCAAAACCCCTACTTTGGGCGACTAAAATGGATTTTGGTCGCCAAAACACCCACTTTCAGCGACTAAATTGTTTTTAGTCGGCAAAACTGCTATAATCAGCGACTAAACCTATTTTTAGTCGCCAAAACCATACCTTTTCGCTACTAAATTATTTTAGTCGCTAAAAACCGTGACTTTTGGCTACTAAACAAACTTTAGTCGCTGAAAACCCTATATTAGGCGACAAAACTTCCTTTTAGTCGGTAAAAACCTGTTTTTGGGCGACTAAACTCTTTTAGTCGCTAAAAAGCTACTTTTCGGTGACAAATTCCAATTTAGTCACCATTTCCCTCACTTTCAGCGACTAAATTTCATATTTTGGTCGCCAATTCTGATTTTTGTTGTAGTGAGATTTCTGAGAGGAGATTCTATAGTGTCTGTACATTGTGAAGGTGGGATTTCCATTACCCCATTTGTGAACCTTATATTGAACAAGCTACTTCTCTTAAACATCTTGAATTGAACTCCGGCCTCTTGAAGCTCTGATGTTGAATTCATAAACTCCCATTGTACTTTCACATTCCCAACATTTTACGAGTTTCACCAAATGATAATGAACCAAGCCGAATACGTGCTTGATGTCATTGATGGGAATTTAATTAGGAATGTCTAATTTCTGATGAAGTAGTACATGCTCTAAGAAAGATAGGGACTGTCTAACGATGTTATCTTGGATAAATCACACCTTAAAATATTCAAAACTGAACGTAATGTTAGGAAATTTGAGAGTTCACAAGTGCACAACAATACCAGTCCAATTTATCGAGGAGAAACTTTAGTTCATATACTGAAAATTAGGATTTAACATAGATTGTTTAGAACTCATATCCACTTAAAAGTTTAAACCTATAAGTGGAGAGTTCATCTAATGTATATTAAGGCCCATTTCTTTTACTCTTTATCCGATATAGGATTCTACCTCACATATGTTCCAACACGTAATTGGTAAATTGGGTAATCCACATCTATTAGTTCCTTCATCTAAAACTTGTAAATAGCTCAATAAAAAAACCATCAAGAAAGATCATTTCCACAAACTCATCAGCATTGAGATTAATAGTTTCTACATAGTATTTGCAAGCTCTTTCTTCTATTTTCTTACGGCCCCAATGTATCTAACCACAGTAGTCTCATTTCTTCGTTTAATAAGTTTTTTCAAATATCATAATTTGCACTCTTTCATTGCTTTTAGGTGAGCTTTACCATGGTGATAAGGACCAATAGCAAGTATTTTAGGTTCATAGGCTTTCTCATTTTCCCTATGGAGCCAATTTGGCACTTGGGATATACCACACTGGGGTGTAGGAGATAATTGAGCAAGCTTTTCGTCGATATAATAGGAGAGATGATCAACAATTTGATTTGACATATTTATCTCCTGTGAGTAAAATAACACATATTTTGTTGTGAATAAATTTCCAAGAGTGAGTTAGAATGGTACTAGCTTCCGATGGGCTTGTTTATTTGCACCTTCAATCCATCTGTGTCTTTGAGACAATTCTTCCATAGGAATGTGGGGTAATCTTAGTGATATCAAGCGCTTGGCAGAGCAAGGGAGATTTTCTCTCCAATGGGTTCCCATATCTGCTAACAAGGTGGCTTGGGTGGCGAAAGCTTTCCTCTATGATTAGCTCCCTCTTGACTGGGTTTCTCATCTCCCAGCTACTCTTGTTTCTTTGGTTAGAGCCTTTTACGGTTTGGATTTTCACTGTTTGTTCATTAGTTTCTCTGTTAAAAAAAAAATTTAAAAAATTTTTAAAAACAAGAAGGAAAAGTTCGAATGGTACTAAAATTATTAGGAAAAAAAATAGATATAATTTATAGGAAAATTATATATAAGTCCATTTTCTAAATTCATTTTCTAGATCCAATGATGTGTCATCAAGATAATCTGATTTCAGTTTTTTAGTTTTGTGTTTTGTTTTTACTCTGTATGTTGGTTTCTCACCAACTTGGAGCTTATGCTAGCAGATGATTTGATATTCATCTTGGTACCAACCTAGTTGGGATCTTGATGGTTCACCGTGATACTTTTTGCACTCTTCTCTTTATTGTTGTACTCTATCATACTTTGTTTGTTTTCCATCAATAAAACTTTCTTTTTGCTGATCAAAAAATAATAATTAATTAATGATTAGAGAATAAATGAGAAAAAGATTTGACTTAAATATTTTAATAGAGCGAGTTTAGAAAATAAATCTAATTTTCGAACCTAAATAACAATACTCTAATTCATAGCAAATGTTCTTTGTCTATTGTGTTCTTTGTTGGGTCCATCTAGGCCCACTTTGGTGATTCAAAGTCCTTGAATAAATTATCATATGTAAAAAAAGATTCTATTTGTTTAAACAATGGAGGTCTATTTCAAAAATCACACATGTTATTTATTTTTTTAAGATAAATATAATCTAAGGAAAATAAAAATTAGTCTAGTAGCTAAGGTCATAAGATTTAAAATTTTAGCAGTATACGGACAAATTTTGAGATACATGGATCAAAATGTTTTTTTTAATCCTAGATACTCTATTTTTTTTTTCTCCTAACTTTTCATGAGCCCTCCTATCTCTCTCTCTCTCACTTCATGATCTATCTCCGACACCACTTCTATTGTATCTCTAGCATCGTCACCACATCCACTGACATTCATTTTCTACCACCATCGTCTAACCAATATTGTTTGCCACCACCAACAACCTTTCTTCGATCTATGCATAGATGTATGACATGTTTTATTGTCGATTTGAGCATAATTCTGATGTAAGAGTTTTTAAATCACTTTTATCTTATCTTCTCTTTCGCTCTTTATCTCTTCCTAATATTTTCTTCATCTCTGCATTTTTTAATGTGTTGAAATACGAAATTTCTTAGTCTTTATTTTTCTTTGTGTTGAAATACAAATTTTTCTCCGTGTCGTATGTTGAAACAAAATTTTATTTGTCATTGTGTCGAAACACAGGATTTTCTCTATCACTATATTGAAACACAAAATTTCTCTATCTTGTGTTGAAATTTTCTCTGTTACTGTGTTGAAACACAAAATTTTCTCTATGTCTTGTGTTTGAAACATAATTTTCTCTATGTTTCTGTATTTATTTATTTATTTATTTATTGTGTGTTCAAACACATAATTTTCTCTATCATTGTGCTTTACTCTATCTTTGTATTGAAATACAGAAAAATTTGTATGTGCGAACATAGATTAAATTTCATTATTTGAATTGAAATTTTCTTTAAATTAAGATATTTTTCATATTATTGTGTTGGTGATCTCGTTAAATTTTGTTTTTGACACTTTTTTTTATTATAGATTTTTCCTCTTAAACTAACACATATTTTGTTTGTTCTTAAGCTAACAAAAAATTATTAAGGAGCTTAAAAAAAAATTATAAAAAAAAAAAAAAAAAACTTGTAAGAATCACAACTCAATTCTAATAAATTTTCTATAGCATTTCTCTTAAAAAAAATAACCTTTTCCTAATGTCCAGTAAAAACAAATTAGGATAGAAGACAGTGTTAGTTCCTAAAAATAAGTGGTGTTTTCATTTTAGTCCCTTAAGTTTTAATTTTGTCATTTTGGTCATCACAATTGTCAATTTGAGTCAATTTGGTCTTAAGTCTAACGTTCGTGTACATTGATAACATGAATATTTATTAAGGACAATTTTAATTCCCGAAGTATGCGTTTCTTGTCATTTTAGTCCCTCAAATTTTAAATTTTACCATGTTGGTTCTCAAGATTGTCAATTTGGTCATAACTCAAATTGATAACTCTAAGGACCAATTCAACAACCACCAAACCTAATAAGCACACAATAAAAGGAAAAAGAATGGGTATCAACTTCTTCTCTATAAAATTTAAATCCATAACATGTCACAAGCTGACACTATACGATCATTAAATTAAAAACCCTGATTCACTGTCATTGTTAAAAAACCATGTAAAAACAAAAATTTCATTCCCCTCCCCCGCGCAGAAAAAACCATCGTGCAAAGACTTGTAAACTTTGGAAATGTGGGGAAATCAACAACAGAATTTGTCCACTTTGTTGTTCCATATGAGTAATTTGTATTTTGAATAGAGAGGAGTTTGGTTTCCTTTATTTAGTTATTTTATTCATGTTAGGGGTTCTTTTGTTTGGTTGGCTCTGAAAGAAAAAAACAAACAAACAAAAAGAAAAGTACACCTATTCCTAGTTGTCCAAAGTGAATTTGAAATAACCTGAACATCCAATTTCTTTTCTACACTTTTGACGTACTCTACAAGTCATCAAGAACCATAAAAATGGATATGCTAGGGGTGGCGCTGTCAATTAAAAGGGAAAAGTTAAGAATCATGAAATTTTTTTTATAAAAATGATCATAAAAAATTTATGATCTTTGGATTACCTTGATCAATGTGTGGTGCTTTATTCTAAGTGTAATCCAAGGGTCACAAAATTTTCATAATTATTTTCATGAAAGGTTTTTCATGATACCTAGCATTATTACAATTAAAAATTCATTATGCAGTCTAAGCATTAATGAAAGTCAATTTGTTAGCCGCGACTCAAACCTATTTGAGACTGAAGACAAAAATCTAATCAAAGCCTTTTTACAATTTATTTTTTTGTTTTTTTTTTTGTAAGAAAGTGATCAAATAATATTTTTATTAGATAATTGGATAAGTTATAAGTCTTTACATTTTATTTCGTATTATTTTGGTCTTTACATTTTTAATTGGTTCAATTTTGACTATTAATTTTAAATTTTATGTTAATTTAGTTTAACTTTTTGATCCAAAAAAAAAAAAAAAAACTTTATTGATGAAAAAGCAATATACAAACAAAGAACTTACATCAATAAAGCAGGGAAGTACATCGAGCATCATAGTTAAACTCAACAATCGCAACTAGATTGGCACCAAAGAGCTAACTCAATCATATGCCAGCAATTTAGTCTAATTGATAATGTTGTTAGTGTTTTTAACAGAAAATTATCACTAAATTAGTTTAGGTTAACTAACTGAATTCAGTAAATTTATGATTTTGTCCTTCAAAATATGACACATGAGACTTATGTACATATTTTTCATAAAAATATAGTAAGAGTTATAATCAATTGGACTAACTTAAGACAAATTCATAAATTCCTGGTAAAAATCGAATCAATTGAAAGTGTAAGAACCAAAATGACATAAGAGTCAAAATATATGAGGACTACTATCGTAATTTACATTTGATAATTTAATATGTAAATACTTTTATTTATTTATTGAGAGATTTTTGGCTATTTTTTTTATTTAAAAAATTATTTTAACTATAATTGTTTTATGTGTATGCACGGTATAGTGAATGTATAATAAAAGGAAAAATCTATTACGTGCACTTTATATGTACCTTTAATTACGTCATTTTATTCTTTAATTATGATAAATTTTCTTCTTTAATCATTTCAAATTGGACACCTCCGCTCCAATGGATTGATCATTTTAAATATTAAATGACAAATTTATCTGGAATTGTTTGTTAGTTTTAATTTGCACAGGCTCAATGGATTGTAATAAATTTATAGTTGAGTGATTACAAATGAGTACGGAAATCAAAAAAACTGTAAACCGAATCGGTCTAGACCAATTCGATAGGTTTGATTTAGTTTTTTAATTCGTGTTTCGGTTTTGGCTTGAAAAATTAGAAAATCAGTGTCCACGGATTGATTTTGGATTTAGCTGTATGATTCCATATTAAAATCGAACCGGACTGTATGACTTAAACCATATATGTTTATTAGCTAGGTATTATGTTTGTTCATATTAATGGTGGAACAATGTTCAAGTTTATATTTCGAAAAATCATGACAAATTTTTTTTTGAAACAGCCAAAAGAGAAATTTTATTGATAAATATCAAGCAAAAACATTGACAAATATCCATAAAAATACAAAGAGCACCCACAGTTGGTAAGACACCAACCCAAGGGAAAGCAGAATACAGTTCTACTCCCCAAACACCATAACAGCAGCCTCAAAACCAGCAGCAGAATCCACAGCAGACTCCAAGGGAAAGCAGACTCCAAGGGAAAACAGATAAAACCAACCCATAACAGATCTGAAGACAGTAGGAAGAAAGAGAGAATAAATCTTTCAAAGATATTTCATTAGTTGCTTACATTCAACTTTACACGAGCTCATTTATATACACAGATATATGATTTGCTCTAACTAACTAACTAAGTTTGTTACAGATCAGTTACAGAATCTGTTGAGAATCAGTTGTAGATTTGTTACATACAAATGATCTCATGTACTCAGACCAGATGCTTGTAGTGGTCTCTCATTATGAACACCATTTGCTGCAATCTCAAGCAAAGCATGACAGATTAATGTTGAACAATGGTTGTTTAATGTTATGTTTTGCTTAACTGATAAATATTATGACAGTAGTTTATTTGATGAACATATTATTATTTTTAAAATTTTTGATAGGTTGAATTTTTTGGAATTTTCTTATAAACATATCATGTGAAATTGTGATTTCAAATCGAACCGAATTGTACCATGTTTAAATGGTTTGGATCAGATTAGTTCCATAATTTTAATAACTTGGCTTAGTTTTAATTTTTATGGAATCGTAGACAATGAATCAATCCTTATTTCATCCAAAATCGATCCAAACCGGACCATACCCACCCCTATTTCCATACAATGACAATGGACTGCTACTTTTTTTTATTTTATTTTAATTACTAATTGTTACTTTTCTAAACACACACACACAAAAAAAAAAAAAAAAAAAAGTTCCGTAGAGATATCATAACATCCGTGAGTCTTGAGCTCGGAATAATCGATTGACGATCAGATTCAATCCAATTCAAACGATGGGACCTACCACCGGGGTAAGCAAGAAATGCACCAACTCCAAGCATAAAAGACAGAGTTACAAGCAAAATACAACACTATCAACTTCACCAACTTCACCAAATAAATGAGTCCCTAATTGTACCCTCAGAAATCAAAATTCTGCTAACCTGTGTAGAAAGACTAGTGTCTTTCCACGCCACGGGGGTAATTGTTACTTTGATCTCCCAAGATTGTTGAAAATGATATGCAGTAGCCATTTCTACTTTCTCCATTTTTAATGGCCAATAAAAATAATTTTTTTAAGAAAGCAAAACCAATAAGCATGTTTAAGTTATTAAAAACAATTTTCTAAGTTTTTAATTCATATTTTTATATATTTTTTTTTTGATAACTCAGGTATCCCCAACCCGCTAATTTTAAGGGAAGCCAAGACTAATCCTGAGGGCCCTGAAGTTAACGATCAGGCAAACCTCCAGTGGCTCCAAGGGGTGACTCGAACTCGAGACCTGTGGATTTTATCCTCCAGACTTTACCATTCGGCCACTTGCCTTGGGGTTCATATTTTTATATTTTTAATAATTTTTTCAAATATTTTAATCAATTTTTTTAATTTTTAAATTCATTTTATATAATAAAATATGAAAATGCATTGAATTTTCATTTTTTTTATTTTGTATTTTTTGTATTTGGTTTTTTTGTTTTTTAAAATTTTTTCACAAATATTATAATTTTAAAGCATATTTAGATTAGGTGTATCTAAAAAATAAAAAAATTTTGAGTAAAATATCAAAAATTCACTTAAAAAAAAAAACACACTAAAATATAAAAAAATCAATTTTTTGAAAAGTTGACGCAATGTTCTAGAACCAAACATGGTAAATTAGGATTTTTTTAAAATTTTGTGTATTCTTCTTTGTATCTAATTTGTAGCCTGGGGGCTTGTTTGATTTAACGAATTATAGTATAGGATTGGTATTATTAATTCATAAGACTCACAGTTCATTATTTAGTTGTAAATTTTATTTTTCAAATTATATTCTAAATTTTATTTTTCAAATTATATTCTAATGGTTATTCGATTCAACAAAATTGATAAATTTTTTAATACTATAATTAATAATGCAAAATATATATAATTGAAATTATATTTTTTCATATTTATTACAAAACAAACGTAAATAAAAAAGAATTATATATCTCACTAATCTAACTAAATAACATTCCAACACTATTCTCATAAACTCCTCACCATCAATCCTGCTAGTCAACATACCCTACATGTTTAAAAAAATTTGTGTCACTGAGTTCTGAAAGAAGAATATGCGGATACATGTCAACCCATGATAAAATGATTGAAATTTCCAAGCCATTCAACTAATTGGTCAATAAATATATACATATTTGTTCTTTTTATGTTGAACAGTAGAAAGAGATATTATTGATAAGTGAAAAGAAACCATCACACAAGGCTCCCATTCTTCAACAAAGAATCGCGGAGCAAAACAAGAGGAGTGAGTAACAACACCAACCAACCTACCTCACTCACATAGTCTAGCTTCTTTTATTTAGTGGCATAACAAGAAACAAAGCAAGACTTGAAGCAGAGATATCTACTTAGATTTTTTAACAGAAATAATAGAAAATATGGTTTGTAACAGAGTGAGCAAAAGCAACACAACAGCAGCAAGAAACGAGATGAGTGCCCATGGATTGTTGAAATATTTCCGTCTTAAGATCGCCAACCATAAGTTCCATTTCACCCTGCAATGCTTATTCATATTGTGATAAACTTCTTCGTAACCTACATAAGATGCTATGATATTGTTGCCGAGCTTGTTTATCATAGCCGCAGCCACTTCATTGTCACCTAAAAGGTTATGAATAATTCCATGTTGAGTAAGTATTTTGACATCTTCTGAGGTGTTCACGAGGTAATCCATAAACTTGCGATACGCAGTGAAATAATTCCTTGAAGTATCAGGTACATATCTATATTTATGAGAAAGACTATGTACTGTCTTGAACAACTAAAGTTGGGATTTCCATTGTCCCATTTACAAACCTTATTTGAACAAATTCCTTTCCTCAATCTTTTTGAATTTGATCCCGGCTTCTTGGAGCTCTTTTGTAGATTTTAGGTACATATCTTTTATTTCAACAATATTCCTCGGCCTTTCCATTGAATGAAATTCATAGCAACAACAATAATGCAACAGGCCTAGAAGATGTTTGATGTCATCTTCTCTTGGATTTTCAGCCAGAAGATGTTCGATGTCAGTTAGAAAATGTTCGAAGATGTCATCTTCTCTTGGATTTTCAGCTAGAAGATGTTCCTCTCTTGGATTTTCAGAAGGAGCTGGTAAAAGTTTACCTAGTGTTATAGGGAAAAAAAAAAAAAAAAGCTAACAAACATGCGAACGAGGTTGTCTAGTGAGTCACTAGAATTTTTGCTCATGTTGAATAACTGCATGACGATAAAGAACAGAAGTTGATTTTCAAATAACATTAAATCACGGCGTGCGCCAAGTCTAATATGGTGAAGCAGAAAAATGCAGTCGTTCGGGTCTATCAGGTATGTCATCTCATACTTGCGAAGCAACTAACCAATGAAGCAACTGTCAAGAAGCATCATTTTTACAAACGCATTTGAATCAAGGCTAATGGGTTCTGCATAAAACTTGCGTGCTCTTTGTTCAGATTCTTGAATCACCACGACGTATCTTTCCGCACTGGTTTCATTTCTTCGTTGAAGAAGCTGTTGCAAGTAGCGTAATTTGTGCTCTTCCATTGGTTGCAGATTATCCTTACCATGGTGATAAGGACCAATAGCAACTACGTTTGGTTCATAAGCTTTTTCATTTTCGTTGCGTAGTAGATCATGTACTCTAAAGATGCAACGTTCAGATGGTATAGGAGGCAACTCGGCAAGTATTTTATCAATATCGAGCATAACATCGGCACTTGTCTCTGACATGTTCTATGTCTGTGCACACAAATTTTCAAGACTATATGTCAAAAATAATAGTACAAATTTTCATGCCTTCAATTAAATCAGATCTACAATTAATCAACAAGGCAAATTGCATTTCTCTCTCAACTTGGTTTTCATTCCTATGAAATATGAATTCAAATGCAAATTCAGACTGTGGGAATATATTTCTGAGTACCAACACGTGGCATGATGACGCCGACATGTCAGCCGAGGTTCCACGTATCGAGGTAGTTATGCCGAGGTTATCTCGGAGTTGCCGAGGTTACATCCGAAGATATCGGAATCCGGGATAAACGGATGAGGGACAAGAGTCCTAGATAAAGGGAAGACTTCAGTTTAGGTAAAGATAAAACTCTTAGAGGGTTTTATCCTAATCCCACTGGGAGTTCTAGATTAGCAGTAATCCTGAGTCCATTGGAGTTAGGCTCCTATTGGGACTAGGATTGTATTGGCTATAAAAGAGAGGCACCCCCATGGGTCTAAGGTATGTTTTTTATGCACTCAAGCTTGTGAGTTGAATACTTGATTATCTTTGAGATATATACTGACTTGATCGTCGGAGTGCCCCCGGGTAGAAGAACCACCGCCGGAACTTTCTCTTTCTGTGCAGGACAGCAAGGTGCCACCTATTCTGCCTGTGTTCTACAGCTGAATCACTAAGGAGGGCAGTGTGATTGGAAAATCACTCACACAATTTGGCGCCGTCTGTGGGAACGAAAGACGAATAGATGGCCAGTAACGCACAAAAAGAAAAGGTTGGGGACGATGCACCCGCAGGGAGTGACAGGCCTATCGACCTTGATATTGAAGGAGACAACTACAATACAGAAACCCGTGACCAGGGGCACGGAGGAAAAAACGTCGGCCAGGAGGGCGACACTTCAAAGAAGACAGACCAAGACAGATACTACAACGAAGATAACCTCCAGATATGGAGGGATAGGTGCTTACGGAGGGATGAGGAAGTAAAAGATTTGGCAGACAAGTTGGCAGACCTGCAGTCGATGGTCAACTTCATGATGCAAAATAATGTCATGCAGCCGCCCTACCCATTGCAAGACACGCCGATCCCAGCAGTCAATACTCAGAAGGGAGGAAGGAAGACAATTCCCGAAGTACCTCAGCACACCAGGAGCGGAAGACACTCTCACCCACCTTCCAGGGGAATCGGCCGAGAGGAGTCGAGACAAGAGAAGTCCCAGAGAACGAATCACACAAAGGACCCAGAGCCCAGAGAACATCGGCACGTCCAAAGACAGGCGCTCTGCTTTGACACAACCCGTGGAGAAAGATCAAAACGGCCCCATCACGAGGCCGAGAGTAGTGTGCCGAAAAGACTGAAGTCCAAAGATAGCCGAGCTCCGGAAAGGAGTAAAGAAGACTTGAGGAATTACCTCAAGAGAAAGGAACATAATGCTGAAGCCGAGGTCACATCACCCGCCAAGCCGAGGACACCGTTCTCGGTGGAACTGGACAAATTTGAGGCACCGAAGAGATTCAGTATGCCGAGGTTTCAAATATACGATGGTAAGTCATACCCTAACTTCCACGTTGGACTATTTTTGAACTCGATGGCGTTATACAGTGGAAACGAGCCATTACTTTGCAAAGTGTTCCCCTCGTCCTTTGGCGAGATTGCATCAGATTGGTTCCATAAGCTGCCAAAGGGAAGCGTGAAGACTTGGGAAGATCTGACCGAGATGTTTGTGGCCAGATTCGTAACAAATAAGCTGCAGCCATTAAGAGTGGACGCACTAATGGCCCTGAAGATCAGCAAGGATGAAGGCCTTAGGGCCTATGCAAAAAGGTACTACGAGGTGTTCAATCGAATACCTGAATGCAACCAGGAAATGGCGGTCGTGTCTTTCAAGAACGGCCTGAAAGAAGATTGTTCGTTGTGGAAATCCTTGGCAAAGACATTACCAAAGAACATGGAAGAGCTCATGGCAAGAATCGAGAAGTATGCCAGAGCCGAAGAGGATACGTCGGGGAATAAAGAGGTAAAACAGGAAAAAGGGAACAGCTCGCCGAAACGAGGCCGAAGTAACAACGGATTTAGCAAAATAGAGACGGAGTTAAGGGCTAAACAGGCAGTGACAACCGTATTCTGAATTCCGATTCAAAAAGTCCTAGGAAAAATTCGGAACCAGCCCTATTTCAGAACACCAGCAAGGGAACCAGGAGAATTTATGGGAAGAAACATGGATAGACATTGTGCTTATCACAATGAAAACGGACATACCACACAGAGCTGCAGAGCCCTAAAAGCACATTTGGAAGATCTGGTAAGGCAAGGCCACCTGAGAGACCTTATCGAAGAAACCAGAACAAGAGAAGAACAGGCAAGACTGCCTCAGGCTCCAGCAGCCCCACCACCTCCGCAACCTCGGGCAGAAGGACCTCGGATAGTTAACGTGATCCACTCAAAGGTTAACGAGAATGAAGTCAGAGGAGAGACTCAAAGGGTAAGGCATCTGCAGCATGTCTACCAAGTCGGGGAAAAAAGACATCGGCCAGAGGAGTACCAAGGACCGATGATAGCCTTCACCGAAGCTGACCTAGAGATGGTACAACACCCACATAATGATGCCTTGGTAGTATCCCTCCAGGTTGGGGAGTACCAAGTAAAACGCATCCTAATAGATCAAGGCAGCTCTTGTGACATCATGTATGTTAGATGTTACAAGGAGCTAGGCCTTCACCCAGACGACATGGAGCAATCAAATAGCCCGATGGTCGGCTTCAATGGAACGCCGACGTGGCCACTGGGCGCTCCAAACTTGGAAGTACAGGCCGGCACTAAGAAAATCAGGACAGAATTCATCGTGATTGACACACCTTCTCCTTATAACATCATATTGGGAAGGCCATGGTTGCATGCAATGGGGGCAGTTCCCTCAACGTTGCATCAACTATTGCGGTTCCCAACAGAACATGGGATTGAAGAAGTCAGAGGAGACCAGCTACAAGCCAAAAATTGCTCCATGGCAGCAATGAAAACAACCTGCAACATACAAGAACTAGGGAAGGTAGAAATTGAAGATGAGGACATGGAAGTCCTAGATGATGTCGGCAAGGAGCCAGCCGAGAAGAGCGAGGAAACACTGAAGAAAATCCTCGTCCAGGAGGGCGACGAAGAGCGCTTCTTTCTTCTCGGTTCAGGGTTAGCCGAAGAAGAAGAGAAAGAGCTGGAAGCTTTTTTAAGAACAAACATAGAGGTGTTCGCCTGGACACCTTATGAAATGCCTGGCATTGACCCCGAGGTCACATGTCACAGACTGAACGTCGACAGGTCGGCAAAACCTGTAATACAACGAGCTAGAAGACCGACGTTGATGCACGTCGAAGTAGTGGAGGAAGAAGTAGACAGACTTCTGGAAGCCAAGGCCATCAGAGAAGTCAATTATCCAACATGGCTATCAAACACTGTGGTGGTAAAGAAGAAAAACGGTAAATGGAGGGTCTGCGTGGATTTTACAAGCCTGAATAAAGCCTGCCCCAAAGACAGCTTCCCGCTACCCAAAATCGATCAATTAGTAGATGCCACATCTAGACATGGAAGGATGAGCTTCCTGGACGCTTATAGGGGATACCACCAGATAGCCATGTACCCCCCAGATGAGGAGAAGACAGCATTCATCACCCCAAAAGGCCTGTACTGTTACAGGGTAATGCCTTTTGGGCTGAAGAACGCAGGTGCAACCTACCAAAGGCTGGTAACCAAATTGTTCAAACACTTGATCGGCCGAACAGTAGAAGTCTACATCGATGACATGGTCGTAAAGACCAAGGAGCCTAAGAGTCATCTTGCCGACTTGAAAGAGGTATTTGAAATACTCAAAACATATCGGCTCCGACTCAACGCATCTAAGTGTGCGTTTGGAGTTGGATCTAGTAAGTTTTTAGGGTGCCTAGTAACAAGAAAGGGAATAGAGGCCAGCCTAGATCAGATCAAGGCCATCCTAGATCTACAGAGCCCAACATCGGCAAAACAGGTTCAAATACTCACTGGCAGGGCCGCAGCCCTAAACAGGTTCATAAGCCGAAGTTCAGACAAGTGTAAACCCTTCTTCAACTTGATAAAAAAGACCGCAGATTTCCTATGGACTGAAGAATGTGAGGCCGCTTTGGCCGACCTAAAGAAGTAGCTGACCACCGCCCCAGTCCTCTCAACACCTGAACCTGGGGAGGAGTTGTTTCTGTACTTAGCCGTATCAGAACACGCTATAAGTGCAGTACTAATCCGAGAAGAACAAGGAGAACAGAAGGCTGTCTATTATGTAAGTAAAACCATGGCCGACGCAGAAAAAAGGTATCTACCGCTAGAAAAGTTAATGCTGGCTTTAGAAATGGCCTCAAAAAAGTTGAACCACTACTTCCAGGCACACAAGATTATAGTGCTAACAGAGCACCCACTGAAGTCCTTATTGCAACAAGGAGACTTAACATGAAGAATTGCAAGATGGGCAGTAACCTTGGGCCAGTATGACCTGGAGTTCAGACCCAGAACAGCAATTAAGGGCCAAGTTTTGGCCAACTTCGTGGCCGAGTTCTCGCCAGAATCAATCGAACATCGGGCTCCGTTGAGCCATGATGAACGATGTCCAAGCAAACAAGGAGAATCCCAGCCTAAGGCAAAAGAGCAAAGGAAGGAAAAACTCAGACCCTGCAGCATCTACATCGGCGACTCCTTTAGACTGTTTGTCGATGGAAGTTCAAACCGACAAGGAGCGGGGGCAGGAATACTGCTGATATCTCCAGATGGGGAAATAATAGAACAGTCCATCCGTTTGGGGTTCAAGGCCTCAAACAATGAAGCAGAATACGAAGCATTAATTGCAGGACTAAAGCTGGCAGCAGTAGCAGAAGCAGATGAGGTAATAGTTTTTTGTGATTCACAGTTAATTGTTAACCAATCAACAGGAGAATTTGCAGCCAGAGACGAGAGGATGTCGGCATATGCAAAAGAAGTCATCAGATTGGCCGAACTATTTCAGAACTGCCGACTTCTTCAAGTAAGCCGAGATGATAACAGCCACGCCGACACGTTGGCCAACCTGGCAAGTTCAATACAGACGGGAAAAACAAGAACAATTATGATTGACTATATGTCGGGCCCAAGCATAGAACCACAGAACACAAAGCAGGAAGCAATGTGTGTGGACATGGGGCCAAGCTGGATGGATGCAATTATTGCATATCTGAAGGAAGGAAAGCTGTCAGAAGACCGCAAAGAGGCACACAAAGTCAGATTGAAGTCAGCAAGATTCATCCTGACCAAGGACGGACATCTCTACAGAAGGTCCTTCACTGGACCCCTCTTAAGGTGCGTACACCCTTTTCAGGTTGAAGATTTTTTATATGAAATTCATGAGGGAATTTGTGGAAGCCATGCTGGGGGCAGATCACTAGCCCATAGGGCCATTACCCAGGGGTATTGGTGGCCCTACATGCAAAAAGATGCAGAAGCATACGTGAAGAAGTGTGAACAATGCCAAAGGTTTGCACCTTTGATTCATCAGCCAGCTGCTGACCAGAATCCAGTATCCAGCCCCTGGCCGTTTGCCCAATGGGGCATGGATCTGGTTGGACAACTTCCCCAAGCAACTAGGCAGAGGAAATACTTGCTAGTAGCAATGGATTACTTCACAAAGTGGATAGAGGCAGAACCTCTTGCCAAAATCCGAGATGTGGACGTTAAGAACTTCATATGGAAAAACATTATCACCAGATTTGGCATTCCAAGAGCCATCGTTGCCGACAACGGAACGCAGTTTGACAGCAAACTCATCAAAAACTTCTGTGCAAAATTCAAGATCAAGAATTACTTTTCAACACCAAGTTTTCCCCAAAGCAATGGGCAAGCAGAAGCATCCAACAAAGTAATTTTGGATGGAATAAAAAAGAGACTGCATGTAGCAAAAGGGAAGTGGGTTGACGAATTGCCCAACGTGCTTTGGGCATATCGGACTACGCCGAGAAGATCAATAGGGGAATCCCCCTTTGCCATGGCTTACGGCACAGAATCAGTCATTCCACTGGAAGTCGGCATCCCAGGGATCCGAACCCAGGGAGTTGAGGATGGCACTAATGATATACTCTTAGCCCGAGATCTGGATCTTTTGGAAGAACGAAGAGAGAAGGCTGCAATTCAGCTTGCAGTATACCAGCAACAGCTTGCCAGAACCTACAACAAGAAGGTCAATCCAAGAGATTTTCAAGTCGGCGACTTAGTCTTAAGGAAAGTCGTCAGCAACAAGAAGGATCCCAGAGAGGGCAAGCTTGGCCCAAACTGGGAAGGACCTTACAGAATTACTTTGGTATTAGGCAATGGAGCTTATCGGCTTGAAGACAATGAGGGCAAAGCATTACCAAAACCTTGGAACACTTGTAATTTGAAATTTTTCTATCATTAGCTATTTTTGACCGATGTCATTAATAAATTTTTTTCAGAATTCTTCAAGCACATATGATTGACAAAGACACATAATGTTGTTTCCGGAAAACATGAATAATGAGAACCCAAGTGGAACTCAGGTTCACAATGGGGGCAGAGAGAAGGCAAAGATACAAAGTTTACCACTTGTTGAAATTTGTAGCAATTTACAAGTTGGTCAAACCGATACAAAGTTTACCACTTGTTGAAATTTGTAGCAATTTACAAGTTGGTCAAACCGATACAAAGTTTACCACTTGTTGAAATTTGTAGCAATTTACAAGTTGGTTAAACCGATACAAAGCTTACCACTTGTTGAAATTTGTAGCAATTTACAAAGTGGGAGTTAAGTCGAGACCACTGTTTCTCTTCGCTTGTTGAAATTTGTAGCAATTTACAAGTCGAGGTGAAGCCGATATTATCGCTTACAGACTTATGGCAATCTACTGGTTAGTTAAACCAAAAAATATGCTTAACACTTGTTGAAATTTGTAGCAATTTACAAGTTGAAGTTAAGCCGACATATGATCATTTGTTGAAATTTGTAGCAATTTACAGGTTGAGGTAAAAGCTAAGTATATTGTTTAAATCCTTGTTGAAATTTGTAGCAATTTACAAGTAGGACATTGTTTAACACCTGTTATAATTTGAGAAAAGTTTATAAGTATATATACTTGTTGAAATTTATGCAAAGTTTGCAGGTCAGTATCTGGCCGAAGTAAAACTTATAGTTATTATACCCGAGGTATGTAACCCCAAGAAGATTGCACAAAGGAGGCAAAGTAAGAAAATACACGCAAAATATTCTAAGTATAAACCAATGCAGAAGCAATCAAGAGAAACTAAAAGATTGAAGCATTCAAAGATAAACAGTTGTAGTTGGATACACAAAAGGCACTACGGTCAACCAGAAGCAAGTTGTTCAGTAATAACAAAGAAAATAAAATATAAAAAAAGGGTACAAAAGACATCAAGGTTGTGATTCTTCAACATCAGGCGCAATTTGAGTCTGGACCTCGGCAGATTCTTGAAGAACTACCTCGGCAGACTCTTGAGAAACTACTTCAGCAGCCTTCTCCGCCGCAACCTCAGCATCAATCGCTGCAAGTGTTCTGTCAAGGCTTCTTTCAGCTAAGAGAAGGTCGGATGATAAGTGAACTGAGTCAGTTTCAGTGGGCACCTTCTCAACCTCCTCATCCTCCTCTTGGGTTAGGTCCAGGACTTGATCACCCTAAGAAGGAGACTTGGTCTCATTGACGTCTTTGGGCCTCCTTACTAAAGCCTCATCATCATTCTTGTCCTCATCTTCGGATTCGAACTCAGGCTTTTCTTCAGTTTGACTTGGAGGAGGAGGAGGAGGAGAAGGAGGAGGGAATGGCAGAGGAATAGCGTCAGCCTTGCGCAAGGGCGAGTCATCTAGGGCATTAAGCTTTTTTGCAAGGGACATCCAACCAAGGGAGAATCCCCTGTTGCATGCCTGCCTTACCTGAAGCTTGTAGTCCTCAGTGACGTCAGCTACGCCCTGGGCATATGCCTTTTCATCAGCATCCTTGATCTCATCATCTTTTGTAGCCAGCGCCTCCTGGAGCTCCTTTTCGGCTTGGGCCCTTTTTTCCTCGGCCTCCTTCTTCTCGGCCTCGACAACTTTCTTTATAGCCTCAGCAGCATCAGCCTTTTCTTCAGCCAGAGTTTGAGCCTTAGTGGCAGCCTCGGCCTGATCTTCCAACTTTTTCATTTTGGCTTGAGGGCAGAGAATTCCTTCTTCATGTCGGTTAACTTCTCCCTGTTCTGGAAAGATTGCATGGAGAAGGAATGGGCGTGCTGAACAGCCTGAAAGAGCATAAAAAAAAAAAGGGGGAAGCTTACGTTAGTATAAAAGTTTTGCAAGTATGGAAAAATAAGAAAAGACATATTACCAAGTGTAGCAACTTACTTGAACACAGTGTTGAAGCATCAGGGCGTAGTTTTCGTACTCGCTCATCTCGGCGTTCTTCTCTAAATCGCCTGGGAGGAGTAAAGCTGTGCTAAGGGCAACGCCGACGTTGATGTCGTCAGCGCTGTCACTGGCAAGAACAGGCTTATCTTCCAGGGTAATCTCAGGTGTCCAGGGGACATTCGGTACCTTGGACTTTCAGGTCGTCGCAGAAGAAGACCTCGGCTTCTTTGATTGTGTGGATCCTGATGGTTGGGCTTCAACGGACCTTTTTGCGGGCCCAGAAGCAGTCTTCATGCTCTCAGCCAACTTGGAGATAGGCAGGGTGTCCTCAGCCTCAACCACAGTGGCTTTGCCCTTTGGCTGGGCCTCCGTGGTTCTCTTTGGCTTAGGTGGGGGCATGGTTTGGGATGGTACAACGTCGACATTGGTTGGGAGGTCGGCAAGGAGATCTTGGGCGACAGGTTTTTGGCGAACCATTTCGGCAGTTTTGACAAGTCTGCGCCGGCGTTTTCTTTCAGGAATTGGTACCAAGTATGGTGCCGAGGTGGACGGCTGATTGATTGGGTCAGATGTGGACTCTTGATCTGTTCGGGATGAAGAAGCGACTTGAGTTGTGGCAGTGGGTAGAGAGAGGCTCTTTTTCTTCTTCCTTGGAACGTCGGGCAGAGTTGATTTATATGTTGGAATGAAATTCAGCACCAGTGGAGCTTTGCGCTTATGGATTGGCAAATCTAAGAGCTTCTTCAAATCCTTGCCCAGAAAGTATGACTGGCGAAAGTCCTTTGGTGGTTTGCGAACGTCTGCCAGAAGAAAAAAAACATTAGTTACAGGCAAAGTTTTTAAGACTTAAAAAGAAACAACTAAGTGATTGATACTGGGCTCTTACCCTTGCCCTCTTTAACTGTTCGAGGAAGAGGGTAGAGACGAACTTCTTCATCTGGGCCAAATTCCCAATTTCCCGAAGCAATAACATAGTCATCTCCAGCCCCTTTGTTGGAGTCTGGGAGGTCGGCCACAATTTTGAAATCAGTAGACCTCGGCTTGAGGTAATACACGTAACCTTTTTCTTTCAGGTTAAGGGCGCACATAGTATAACAGTATTGGATGTCGGCAAGAGTGATCCTAACATTCTCCTGCCGAGCTAAGGCTATGATACCATTGAGCACTCTATAGGAGTTGATGGTGAGTTGCATTGGGTTCAAGGTGTAGTAATGAAGAACTTCACGAAAAAGGGGATTGAGTGGAAGCCGAAGTCCACATTCAAAAAAAGCTACAATAGGGAACGACATTGTATTATCTGTAGGCATGATGGAATCATCAGCCCCAGCTAGCCTAAGGTGAACGTCGTCTGGGATGGAGAACTCTTGCCTAAAGAATTCGAGTTTGGTTGGAGTATTTACCCTGTGTCTCCACATGCCCATGATGTTGATCTAAATATAGAGGGCTAGGTTTCAGAAGAGAATTAATTCAGAAGGGTTGCAAGAACCTCGGCTACAAATCTGGGTAATTACAGGAAGGGCTTGTTTCAGTTTTTCCTAAAAGAATTGAAGGTATTATAAACAAATCCCAAAACTAGAACTATGAAGAGAAAGATCAAAGGCACAGATCTGGAAAAGATACGACAAAATAGAAAACAAGGGCGAAGTTTCAGATTAAAGAACGAAAATGGGCTATCAGAAACACGAAGAAAACAAAGGGTCGAAGGCCGAAAACAGTGGTGAAACAGTGCAGGTGTTCATGACATGTGCAAAATCATGAAATAAGACGCATTCAGATGAATGACTCATAAATTAAATGCTTGAACAGAGCAGTAGTAGCAAGAAATTCAAGAAACGATCAAGAACTGAGAAAGGAAGGGCCAGTTGCTTACCAGACAAAGTGAGGCCGAAACAAAATTCGCCGAGGACAGACGATGGTTATAACAGTCTCAGAAGCTTCACTGAAGTGAAAAAAAGAGATCAGTTGCAGAGCCTCTAACTTGAACAATGGCGGATTCGAAGAAAAGAGTTTAGAAAGAGAGAAAGCAAGAGAAATTGATGTGCAAAAGTGAAGGAAAACGAAAGAGGAAAAAAGTTTTGTCAAAAACTTGAAACGGCGGCAAACAAAAGCATTTATTGCTCCTGGAGTAACACAGGCGTCAGACGGCGCAGACAGAGGAAAGGTAGCTTACAGACGCGTCGCAGGCACGCACAAATAAGGATAAAGCGCGTAAGTAAAACAGTTGAGGAATAATGCATGACAGCTCATACGCGTGGGAGAGTTTGTTTGAACTCTTGTTCTTGAAAGAAGACATGTCGGCCTAAAGAGAATTATTGAACCAACGTACTGAAAGGAATTAACGGTGTAGATTCCATCACCTCAGAATGCCGAGGTAATAGAACCTAGGGGGCAGTTGTGGGAATATATTTCTGAGTACCAACACGTGGCATGATGACGCCGACGTGTCAACCGAGGTTCCACGTATCGAGGTAGTTATGCTGAGGTTATCTCGGAGTTGCCGAGGTTACATCCGAAGATATCGGAATCCGGGATAAACGGATGAGGGACAAGAGTCCTAGATAAAGGGAAGACTTCAGTTTGGGTAAAGATAAAACTCTTAGAGGGTTTTATCCTAATCCCACTGGGAGTTCTAGATTAGCAGTAATCCTGAGTCCATTGGAGTTAGGCTCCTATTGGGACTAGGATTGTATTGGCTATAAAAGAGAGGTACCCCCATGGGTCTAAGGTATGTTTTTTATGCACTCAAGCTTGTGAGTTGAATACTTGATTATCTTTGAGATATATACTGACTTGATCGTCGGAGTGCCCCCGGGTGGAAGAACCACCGCCGGAGCTTTCTCTTTCTGTGCAGGACAGCAAGGTGCCACCTATTCTGCCTGTGTTCTACAGCTGAATCACTAAGGAGGGCAGTGTGATCGGAAAATCACTCACACACAGACATAAGTTTCTTAAAAGAAAATGAACAAGACAATAAAATATAATTTTCGCCCAATGATCTCTTGTCTTCAAATATTCCTGTCCCCATGTCCCAAATCACTCGTAATCATTGAATATGTTTTGGAATTCTCAAATCTTGGAATTCTCATATGATCAAATGGTTGTGAGTGATTCGGAATAGAGGAACAGAAATATTTGGGGATAGGAGATTCTTGCTCATAATTTTCAATGTTGAATACTCTTTTTTTTTTTTTGATAAGCAAAAGAACTTTATTGATGAAGAAAGCCAAACAAGCGAAAAACTTACATCAATAAAGAGGGAAGTGCAAAAAGCATCACCGCTAACCTTAACAATCCCAACTAGGTTGGCACCGCTAAGAAAGCAAAATCATCTGCTAGCACTTGACCCCAAGATTGGCGAGAAACCAATCCAAAGAAAGCAAGAGAAGGAAAAAGAAACACCTGCAAACAGCACCTAAACATTGACTAAAATCCACCTAAGCACTTGCAAACAGCACCAGCAAACAACACACAACCAGCCACCTAAACATAGTCTAAAATCCACCTATGCAAGGGACAAAAAAGAACAACCTGCAAACCAATCCAAAACATCACCTAAATACACTCCTAGACAACAAATCTGCAGCTTCACTAAAACACCAACAGAGCATAGAGATCCTCCACACAGCAGAGTTGCAACAGCAGAACATCACCCAAACCATACCAGCCATGAGCACAGCACCCAAACCAACCCAACTGGAACCAAACCACCCACAAGAACACAAAGCAGCCCAAAAGACAGCCGGCCTAAACCACAAAGCTGCCGAGACCCCACTGAATTCAAACCAACCTACAAGACTACACAGCAGCCCCTGCCAACCATACAAAAATGACAGACAGCCTTACCAGATTCACCAAACAGTGGCATCCTACCAAAGCCAACCCAAAACAGATTCAACACAACAATTTCAATAACAGAAGCAACCTACCAATGCCAACCCAAAACAGATTCAACAAAATCACTGCAGCAACCCAAAACAGAAACAACAACACAAAGCAGCCCAGGGATCAAACAGAACAGAACAGGAGTTGATTCAGGTTATACATCACATCGTGCACCGAATAATTAAACTTCTTCAAGGTAGAGGATACCCACAAAGCTATTCTAGCCTTTATTAGCTCTACCAAGGCATTCCAATCTGGTTGAACCTTATTAAATACACAATCATTTCTGCTTCTCCACACTGACCACATAACAGCTACCGGGATTGTGCTCCAAACAGCTTGCAACTTCTTCTTCAATTTAATGCCTGACCACGACAGGAAAAGCCCCTCCACTGTTCCAGGACTAACCCATTTGTAATTCCACCAGTTTGCTAGATTGGCCCACACTTTCCATATGAAGGGGCAATGAAGAAAAACATGATTAACAGTCTCCAGCTCAGATCTGCAGAACACACAGAGCGCAGAAATACTTGGACTCAACACTCCAATCCGTTGCAGAAAATCATAGCATTTAATCCTTCCTCTCCACGCTAACCAACTCAAGAATTGAAATTTTGGAGGGGCTACATTATTCCAAATACACCTAGTGACTGCCAAGTCTGCCCCTTGCCTTGCTACCACCCACTTCCAAGTTGAAGCGACTGTGAACTCTTCGGTCGGAAGAGCTAGCCAGGAGCAAGAATCTACCACCCCTTCTTGGAGCCTAGGCGCATTTCGCAGGAAAACATTAAGTTTTTGCACTTCCTCTTCTTCCCATGCTAGGAGAGGACGCCTGAAGACCAAATTCCAATTTGAATCTGACACCCTTCTGTTGAAAAAATCAGCCAACTTCCCATCTTTTTCAATTGATAGTGAGAATAGTCTGGGAAAAAGCACACTCAGATTATGGTTGTGACACCACTTATCAGTCCAAAAATGCAGCCTTCTGCCATTACCAACAACTATCCTAAAATTTTGCAAGTAGAAATCACGCAATGCAGTGTTGACTTCAGCCACAGAAATTATGTCTTTCCACATATGCGACATCCACACTGAACTGTTAAATGAAGGACACCACCCGCCACCTAAAACACCATACTTACTGCATATCACTTGTTTCCACAAAGCTGCCTCCTCCTTACCAAACCTCCACCACCATTTGACTAAAAGGCACTCATTAACCTGGCTTAGGTTTCTCACCCCTAGCCCACCTTTACTTTTACTAAGGCATACCTCCCTCCAATTAATTAAGTGCACTTTCTTTCGGATTTCAGAGCCTCCCCACAGGAAGTTAGCTTGAATTTTGTGAAGTATTTTTGCAATACCCACTGGCAACTTGAAGATGGAAAGAAAATAAACTGGCAAGCTTGACAGAACAGACTTGATCAATGTTAATCTTCCAGCAAAAGAAAGATACCTTCTCTTCCACGAAGCTAACTTGCCCTTAAACTTATCTATCACAGGTTTCCAAGCAGCCTTTCTTCTTGGATTAGCTCCTAAAGGTAACCCCAGATACTTCAATGGTAGCTTTTGACTTAGGCAATTTAGTTTTTTTGCCAAGACCTGGACAATATCATCATGCACACCTACCCCGCAAACCTTACTCTTATGGAAATTAATTTTGAGACCAGACATCAACTCAAAGCACCTTAATATTCTTTTTATGGCGACAACTTCCTCCCACTCTGCTTCACAGAAAAGAATGGTATCATCAGCGAACTGTAAGTGTGTAATTCTCAACTCAGTTGGACCAGCAGATACTCCTCTAATCATGCCCACTTCCTTAGCTCTTTCCAGGAGAATGTTCAGACCCTCCGCTACAATATTAAAGAGAAAAGGAGAAAGCGGATCACCTTGCCTAAGACCTTTCATGGGCGAGAACTCTGAAGTGGGCGAGCCATTAACTAGCACTGAAATACGAGCTGTGGATAGGCATGTCTTCATCCACCCCACCCATTTCTCTCCAAAACCGAAGTTTTCCATCATCGAGTACAAGAACTCCCAATTTACAGAGTCATATGCCTTTTCAAAATCCAGCTTTAGGATTAGTCCTTTCTTTTTTGATCTTCTCCACCAATCCACGACTTCATTGGCTACTAGAACCCCATCTATAATATGCCTTCCGCTCAAAAATGCAGTCTGAACTTCACTGATAATCTTGGGTAACACTTTCCTCAACCTTCTGGATAAGACTTTAGCTACAATTTTGTATACGGAACTAATCAAGCTGATTGGCCTATAGTCTCCCAAACCCACAGGGTTATCCTTCTTCGGAATTAAAGTAATGAAAGAACTATTAATTCCTTGAGCTAACTTTCCATTAGCATGAAACTCATTCATCAATTGCACAAACTCTCCTTTCATGATGGCCCAACAATACTGAATACAATTTAGATTAAAACCATCCGGCCCCGGCGCTTTATTCCCATCACAATCTTTAACTGCTTCCCAAATTTCTTCCTCTAAAAATTCTGCCTCTAACAACTCAGCTGAGTCAGTTGGACTGATTGAGTCAAAGAGACCTGCTAACTTTGGCCTACATTTCCAATCTTCAGAGAAAAGATGCTTGAAATGACTTTCCACTGCCAGTTTAATCAACCCAGGCTCCTCCTGAATCACACCATTCACAATAACTGAGTTTAACATATTTTTCCTCTGCCTTTTGGATGCCATTAAATGGAAGAATCTGGTATTTTTGTCCCCATTTTCAGCCCAAACCCTTCTAGATTTTTGGAGCCACAACCATTCTTTCTTCTTGCTCAGATCCCAAACTAACTTTCTTATTTCTACCCTTCTTTTGATCTCAGCATACTGTAAATTCCTCCCTTCAGCTATTAAATCCCACCCATGTAATTCCTCTTCTGCTTGTTTCAGCTTCTCATCAATGTTGCCAAAGACTTCACTGTTCCACCTTTTCAGATGGACTTTTAGGTTGCCCAGTTTTTTTAACAGTCTGAAACTAGCCCAACCACTAACCTGAAACCCTTCCCAACAGTTCTTCACTTCTGCTTTAAATTTGGGATGCAAACACCAAGCATTAATAAATCGAAAAGGTTTTGGTCCCCAATCCCTCTCATCCTCCATAAGGATTACTGGACAGTGATCTGAGATACACCTAGGTAGACCCCACTGTTTAAATTTGAACTCTTCCAACCACCTCGGATCGATTAAAAATCTATCGATTCTACTCCATCTATTACCATCCAGCGCATTACACCACGTGAACTGCCTGCCTAGCATTTGCATATCTACCAGCTCCAATTTTTCAATAAAATCATTAAAATCTTTCATCCCTCTTTCCCTTCTAGAACACCCTTTTCTTTCGCTCATAAATCTGATTTCATTGAAGTCACCACCTATACACCAAGGGCTTGGGAAGGAAAGATTCAGAGTTGCTAGGGACTCCCAAAGTTGCCTCCTTTTAAGCATCTCATTGGGTGCATAGACATTAATAATAGTGCAATTAAAAGTATGACAGACCAAACCTGATAGAAGCATGTAATTCCTGGAGCTGCAGCACTCCTTGAGCTCAAAAATCTGTGGGTTCCACAAACATAACAGGCCACCGGCAGTACCTTGAGCATCCACTTCCATGTACTCCATCTCCTCCCACGGCCACAAGGATTTAACAAAGTCAACATCTACTGCACATCTCTTAGTCTCCTGTAGCAGCAGGACATCAACCTTCCTCACACGAACTACACTCTTAATTTTTGATCTCTTCTCGGGTCTTCTCAGACCCCTAATGTTCCAAGATAATAAAATCATTAAAAAACTACACAACTCCTAGACTCTCCTGCCTTTATTCCGGACCCGACTTACGGATTTGCGGCTTCCCCTTCAACTCTCTCCGTATCCTTCTCTTCAAGTTCAATTAGCTTGCCGATCACCTCATTCTCCTTCCCTTCAAAGTCCAAACCCAGAATTTTCCCAACTTCCATGGTAGCTTGGGCTTCATTTAAAAGCTTATTTCTCCTCCTGGTATTAAGGCTATGCTCTACTGATAGTGATATAGCAGCAGCTGCAGCTCTGAAGATAGCACCATTCTTGAAGCAATTACCAGTCAACACCCCTTTTTGCTTGTTCTGCTTGATGTGCACTTTTGACCTATTATGCCGATCACCACCAGCCTTGTGACATCTATTATCTGCTCCTGGAGTGGGTTTGCCTTGCCTTGCTGGGTTGTCTTTACCTGGGCCTCTTAGCTTAGCTTCTTTTAGCACTAAGGGCCTAATTTGAGTTTGGGCTATACATGCACTAACATTTGAAGAGTCAGTAGTGGGCCTATTCTTCTGAGCCCCATCCTGAAGCCCATCCAGCACCACCTCTAAATTTATTTGAGGCCTCAAATTCTCTGGCCCACTTATACTTCTGATATACCCAGGAGTGCATACATGATCACCAACAATTTGAATATCATTTCTTGGGTTTGCGTAATCACCAACCTGTCCTCCATACCTTCTCTTCTGACTTTTTGATTTCCCAAGTCCTCCTCTGTATCTTTTACGGCTGATACAGATGGGCACTCATTACCTTCATCTTTTTCCCCTGCTTCGCATACCACCATAACCTGTTCAGCAGCGGCATTCTTTTCTTTTCTGCACGACACCTGCTTCCTTATGTGTTCATCCTCAAGATCCTTCTTTTGTGTTTCACCAATTCTTGACAGTTGATCAACTTCATCTGGACCCATCGAACCATTGACTTCATTTTCCATGCACGAACTGTTGCAATAACACGGCTTTCCTGTTGCTGGGAGCTCTTCCCACACTCGGACTGGGAACAATCTGCCATTACATTCAACCTGTATCACTGAATTAATGAACTCCAATCTGGAAGTAATAACTCGTATCTTCCCCCACTGAAAGGAATTTTGAGTGATAATATCATCATCATATTGGACAACTTCACCCCATAGCATGCCAATGTCTCTGAATGTATTGATGCTCCACACATCATATGGGACACCCACACAAATGAGCCACACGCTCCTTTCCTGTTCAACATGCTTGCCTTTTTCCCAATCTGAAATAGAATCACACCAATCTTGTATCCACTCTTCTATCTTGGATCTGGCCTCCCTTTTGTGATGCTGGGATTTGAACGTTAACACTGCTACCCTCCCTCCACCATCTCTGACTCTTACTTCCTCCAAACCTCTTTTACCGACCTCCTTCTTAAACTCTTCGAAGGCAAAACAGGATTTCAACTTTACAATAACACTGTCATATAGCCACCCATTACCAGTTTCAAAAGCCTTCACAACCATATTCGTCTTGTCATTACAGCCACCACCCTGAACTACTTCTGTAAACGATCTTCGACCTAAACCTTCCATCCTTTGAAGCCCGAAATTTGTTCGTGAACGCTGCACCATTCGATCATCTCCTCTGTTTGACCTTGCGTGCTGCTTAACCTCTCCTTTTTTGAACTCTGCTATCTTAACTTTCAAGGCCTTATTATCACACCATAATCCATCCGCCTTCAGCACTGCCATTTCAGCAGCCACTTTGCAAGCATAACGCACAAAACCAAACCTCGATCCTGTCGCTTTTCGTCTTTTGGATGGGATGAAAGCATCCTTGACTACCCCAAACTTATTAAACAGAGTATACAAACCCTTTTGATTCATTGAGTTGGGTATCTCATCCACAAAGATAGTAACCACTCCATACTCTACTGCTCTGACGTTTTGATTAGCAACTCGTCTTCTTCTTAGCACCGGATTCCATCCGCCAATCTCCATAATAAGCTTTAGAAAAACTATCAATGTTGAATACTCTTATAACAACAAAATTGAAAATTAAGGATAAATTACACTTACAGCCCTTGAGGTGTTGCATAATTTCAAGAACATCCCTTCTGATTTTAATGATAACACTAACAAACCTTATTTAAGATTCCCACTGTTAATCCTCCATTAAACCAAATTCGCTAATGTCATACATTATAAGGCTTAAAATGCCAAGATAACCCCTTAGTTACCTGATATACTCAATGATAAATTTAAGTTACCTCCCTAAAATTTCGCATATAAATTAACAACCACTCATGCATATTTTAGCAATGTTGAACAAAATTCTTAAATTCTATGTAGAGCAAATTACGAACACCCCCTCGAGGTTTGACTAAAATACAGATTCCCTCCTAAGGTTTGGAAAATTACAAATTGCCACTTGATGTTTATATTTGCTATGAGGGGGCAATTTGTTATACAAATATAAATCTCAGGGAGCAATTTGTTATGAAAAAATAAATCTCAGGGAGCGGGATGTAATTTCTCAAACCTCAGGAGAAATCCATGTTTTAGTCAAATCTCGAGGGGGGTGTTGGTAATTTGCCCTTCTATATAATATTAAAGAAGACCCCTAAATTGTTAAGATATAATTAAAAAACTTAAAAGGAAAAAAACTAATTTTTATTAATAAAATACCTAAAAAGAATAATATTTCTAAAATCAATATTAGATAACATCTTATAATATTTTAATATAAGGCCTATTTCACACTACATAAATAATGCAAAATTTATTATTTTAATTAATGCATATATTATTTGAATTTCTAGTTTTCAAGAAGTTAAAACAAATTAACTTTTTAAGTTTTTGTAAATAAAATGAACTTATTGGGATTCATGAAATAGTATTTGAATATTACATATTTCTATAATTAGATCATGTTTTACTCCATAAATCAAACATAATTTCAGTACTTTATGCTTTGCTTTATAACATGAAAGAACTAGTCAAGTCACTCATTTTTTGTTCATCAATATATATAAACTGATGGATCTGATGGAGGGGTTGGTGAGCGAGACAGAGGGCGGTAGATTTGATGAAATAAATGGCAGGAAGGATCACCAAAGTTGATCTAAGGGAAGGGGTAGTAGGAAAAGTTCGGAGGTGGTGGATATTAGGGAAAGGGAAGTAGAAGAGGGACTTCAGTGGTGGATTTGAGTTATGGAGAGTGGGAGAGGATTTGAGGAGCTAATTTAGAAGAGCTAATTTAGTCTAATTTTTTGACTTTTTGGCTAATTTAACCTGGCTAAATTAGTTTCGTTTGGGAAGAACTTTTGATTTTTTTTTTTTTTTTTAGCTTGGATGTGATGGTTATGAGAGAAAAAGTAAAATGATTATAGTTTGGATGTAACATTTTGTCTTATTAGCTAAATTAGCCTATTTTATCTTTTAGTGCTTATTTAGTCATTTTAGTATGTTTCACTTTAGTTTTAATTATTTTTTTCTATTCCAATAAGTTCTATGAATGACATTGTTATGAAAATACTCCTAATAATAATTGGGGATTTTGAAAAAAGAGAGGTTTCTCTCCAGTCCAAATCGGATTCAAGGGTGTTATTAGGCTTCCATGGGCCTACCACGAAGCCCGTATCGATGATCCATACCGTTCAATTTGTAAAACTCATAGAGTGCTTCATGCCTGTAAAAAATCATGTTGACAGATATCAGTAGCTAGTGCCCTTTGAAAAAATTCCCATCATTCATTAACACTTGGGTTGTCTCAAAAATCAACATAAATACGATTGCTCTATTTTTCAACTAATTAAAAAGAATAAATTACACTGATCTCCCCTGAAGTTTGTTGAAATTACAGACACATCCCTTAAAGTTTCTAAAATTATATTAATCCCCTATTAGACTTTTTGACTTCACATTGTAAATGAAAAAAATCATTTTACTAAATCACCCTTTAGTCCAAGTAACAAGAAATACAAAACATCTCATTGTATTTCGATTGTTGCATAATGTTCATTTATGTATAATGTAGCAAGATTCGGGACCTGGAGTGTACTCCCTCCAAGGTCTCTAGTTCGAAACATTCTAAGTGCAAACAATTTCTTGAGAATAGTCCACATGGGACTTTGTCTTGGCTTTAATTGGAACCCTCGCAAGGGGATGGTGAGATTGATTTCCCAGATTAGTCGGTCCAATGGGTTGGATACCAAGTTATTAAAAAAAAAAAAAAAAAGAAGTTATGTGTACAGTGTGGAAATCCCTTTAGTATATGTAACAAGCTTGTTACATATTTTTTTTTGGTAATTTAGCTTATTTTTGTGATAAATCTTACATAAACTTCAAGTAGATCTACGATAATTTGTGGTTAATTCATTTTTTAGCTACAAATTGTCATAATCCTATCAGAAAATTAAGTAACATTTATCACAAAAAAATATGTAACATTTACTAAAAAAATACGTAAGAAAGTCCATCTAGTACATCTTTTCATAAAAAAATGTGTACCAAAGGGATTACCCTGCACTGTATCTCTGATGTTGGGTTGTGTAGACACCCCATTTTTGACCGACCTTAAGACTCAGACGTCACCGATTGAGCGCTTGGTGATGTTGCATATTGTGCTCGTTCTGAGGTTGCGGAATCACGGCTGCGAGCCTTGCCTCCGGACTTCGGGACTCTTTTGTGCTTTGCCTCGGTTTGCGAACCAGGCCCTGTTTTCTTTGTTTTCTCTTCCCGAAGGGAGGGAGAGGTCTTGTAGATCATCTCTCAGTGGCCGTAGGCTACGTTTCATGGTCGCAGGCCATTTTTCCCCTTTGGAGCCCGGTTTCCGGTTTTCGGAGCCGTCGGCCGTCTGCCTCGGTTCGGGACCGCTTAACCACCTCCGTTTGCTCCGGTTTTTGGCATACACCTTGTTTCCTCCCTTTTGAGGGACACTGTGGCCCGAGAGACCAACTTCGTGGTTGAACGCCACCTCCGGTGCTTAATAGTCAGTTTTCGGGCCCCCGGACCGCGCGTTTTGGCCCCCGAACCTTCATTTTGCATCGGTTTGGGTTCATTTTTGGCGATGACCTTATTTTCATTGTTAGAGAGGTTGTAGGAAGGTGGGAGGCCAGCAATTGTTCTGAAAACCAGCTTTATTCCTTCATCGCTCTTCATCGCCCGTTTTCTTCACTAGAAAGCTGACTTTTTCCATTCCCGGGCCACTTTTTCTGACTTTCCACCATACCATTGTGTTATACACACCTGGGAGGCCACCAATATGGATAGGCCGGCCATTAACTCCCCCTGACCCTTTTGAACCCTTCTAAAAAGCTGGCTTTTCTCTCTCCTGGTTCACTTTTTCCAGTTTTTGACCATACAGCTGTGTGGTACACACATGGGAGGCCACCTTTTTGGGGTGGCCGGCCAGCAAATCTTCTTGACCCTTTTGACCCTGGCCGGCCGGCCACCTGAACCTCTTGAACCTGGCCGGCCAAGCTTCTCTCTCCTGGTGCATGCCAGCTGTGCCAGCTGTTTTGCACCGGACCCCTGCCCGAGGGTCTGCCCTTTTGGGGGGGAAATTTGAATTGGTTTTCCCCCCTTTTATTTCACTCCTCTCCCTCTATATAACCAGCACCCCACCTCCATTTCTAAGGGTTAGAAAAAATCAGCCAAGGCTCACCCCCTTCTCCCTCCATTTTCACTATTCCAAACTTCAAAACCCTAAGATTCTTGCACCATTTCCACTACAACCCATAGCACCACACCACCATCATCCATTCCAGCCCTTTGGAAGTCATTTGCAGAGGGTGAAAGCTCATTTCCTTGGACCAAAGGCTGCTGGAAAGTTAGGCTACAAGGGTAAGCACCTATTTCCCTTAAACTTGCATTTTTTTGCTTCATCTATAACCTATACTTGCAAGCATTTTTGGGCTTCAACCTGAACTGAAAATAGTCTTATTTTGAGCTCATCTTCATGTTTGATCAAGAACTTTTCTCTGTTTGAGGTCTTATACCCACCCTTTGTGCTTTATCCCTCTTTTGGCCCTTATCTTCCATGATATATTAGCCTTATTTGTGAGCATTTTTGGGCTTTGAGCCAAACTGTAAAGTACCTTATTTTGAGCCCCTCTTCAACTTTGTTGAAGGGCTCTTTGATGTTTGAGGCTATCTACTACCTCTTGCCCTCTATCTCTCTTTTAGGGTTTTTTTTGCATCATGTTTTAGCCTTATTTGTAGACATTTTTGAGGTTTTTCATAAACTGTAAAGTATCTTGTTTTGAGCCTCTCTTCAACTTTGTTGAAGGGATATTTGCTGTTTGAGGCCTTTTGCTACCCTGTTTGTTGAATCTCTCTTTTAGGGCTGTTTTTGCATGATACATTAGCCTTATTTGTAAGCCCTTTTGGACCATGACCCAAAATTAAAAAAGTCTTGTTTTGACATCATCTCCATGTTTTCTTAAGATCCCATTGCTATTTGGGGTCATCTTCCCCTATGCATGCTTCATTCCTCCATGATTAGGGCTATGCATTAGAGCACTTGCATTGGCCATGGTTTGGCCTCTTAGCCACTGAAATCCAGTGGATTTTTAGTGGCCTTTATGTGTCTTTGAGCTCCAAACTCATAGAGGGATGACCCTCTCACCCCTCATTCTCTTTACTAGCATGTTTGGCCTTCCGAAGGGATCCTATTTTGCATGCATCGAAGTCACTTTCCAGGCCTCATTCTGAGTGTTTTGAGGTCTGCCTCAGCTCTGTCTGAGGCCCCTTTGGCCATATTTTATGTCTATGTTGCATGTGTGGAGAAATCCCATTCAAGGCCTTTCAAAGAGGCCTTTCTTTGCATGTTTCCGAGACTGATTTCACGGTCAATTTGGTGATTTTTAGGACCGTCATATTTGATTTCTAGAGTTGGTTGTGCCATGCTAAGTGTCTATCTTGCATGTGCTTAATAACCCCTTTGTATGCCCTCTAAAAGAACCCATCATTTGTGCATGTGTTGGCTGCATTTCAGAGGTTATTTGGGCATGTTTTGGCATGTTTTATTCACTGATTTTTGCTGGTTTGATGAGTTCTCACCTGCTTCATATACATGCCACGTAAACCATGTTTGCTAGTTAAAGTTGCATGCTAGTTTAGTCCATCTTGCTAGCATCTTTTGGCCATGCTTTGAACTAGAAATGTTCATGTTTTGGGACTGCCTTGGTTCTGTCTTCATGCTTCATGATCAAATAATGCATGCTTTGTATAGTTATAGGTCAATGTATGTGCCTAGTTTTGTGTTTCGGGACCATTCCATGCATCGGGTGCCATGTTTCCATGTTTTGGGATCATTTTGCATCACATTTCAGTGCTGGAACTTGCATGTTTATATGCCATATTTCGTGCCTTGCCATGCCTTGTTAGAGTGGCCTTTGTGCCTTAAGATCGGTCCTCGGTTTGCGTGCATGTGTGCACGTATTTCGATAGTCTCATTTTCATCTCATGGCCACTGATGTGAGTGTGGCTGAGGTCCACTCGTATTGGTGTAAGTCCATATCGCATTGTGTATGCCATCTTAGTTCATAGCATTGCGTATGCTAGGTTGTATGTTAGAGCATTGTGTATGCCATGTTACATCGAGCATTGTGTATGCCATTTCACAGCATTTTGTATGCTAGGTTGCATGTTAGGATTGCATTCATGCATGTCATGTATATTGCATTATGTTTGGGATAGGAGTTAGCCCGAGCACGGGAAACGAGGTACGTTTCGTACTCCGAGTGACGGAACGTGTCTCAATTCCCGGTCACCGACACTCCGGATTATCCATGATGGAGTCTCGGTCTTGTTGTGTTTATACGTGCATTCATTTCATATTGAGTCGTGCAATTCGACTCCTCGGCCATCATGTATCGAGATGCATGATTGGTGGTACGAGGATCGAGGTGTGCATACATATATGAAAACACATTGCCATGCCCCTTTCTTGCTCTCTGTTGCAGCAAATCAGAAATCGGTAGTCTTTTGGAGCTTCGTGCAGTATTCCGGGTTTAACTATAAACAGAGGCTAATTGGGGCATCGCAATGGATTTCCGCACAAGGCAACTCAAGCATGCATCATCCATCATCCGGAGCAGAGCTGAGGCAGTCCATAGGCTTGCATGATAATTTACTACTTTCCTAGATTAATTTGTTAATGAATTAGGGTTTTGTACTTATTCGGACTGTATTATTTATTTGGGACTGTATTATTTATTCGGACCCTCCGAGCGAGGGCACAATTGTAATAAGTGTGCGTGCGTGTGATGTATGTCTTCCAACCCCACATCTTTCTCCCTTTTATTTACCAGCTTATGATGGTTAGAATAGGGCATGTTTCAATTAGCATACAGTATGATAGCATGTTTGCATTCATTCATATGTTTTGCATGCACTGGGCTCGGCGCATTATATTAACTGTATTGTATTTCAATTCCAAGTAGAATACTTGTTGGTTGTAGCATTTCACATGCCATCTTTAGAATAGCCGAGCCTATCTTAGTTGCATTTTTGCATGTGTTGCATTAGGCATTTCTGTATAGTTAGGATCATGCATGGATTTCTAACACAGCTTCTGTTTTGGCTTGGAGTACTCGGTAAGTTTTATGCTTTAGCATCCTGTAGACGTCCCCGAACGCATCCCGGGGCGAGGAGTGCGAGTCCCCCCCCCCCGGTTCTGGTTCGATATTGGGTCACTACAGTTCAAGGACTGAAATGTCACGGTTCTTAGTCTGAACAAAGAGTCCAAATCTGGCAAATCGTTTTTGAAAACAGATTTTTTGAAAGAAGTGTCAAACATGGACTGCTTTGCCAGATACAGAGGTCGCCACCTAAATATTTTTTAATGAGAAATTTAGGAAACCCTTGACTCGGTGCCAAAGGCCACGTGTCCGTCATCACCAAAGTTGCCTCGGCTCGGGAACTTGGGTACGATTGGGGAAGGTCACTTCGTGAGCACCCCCGCTCGCCCGGTCAAAGACCGGCCTCTACTAACCATGATATCTGTTTTTGAAAACATTGTGTGTTCTTATTCGGTTTATTAGCCTAGGTTACTATGTGATGCGCACAGCATACAAGTATAGACTGGGTCGCCTGAATTGGAACAAAACATTTCATGTTTGTTAGTTTGAAAATGGTTTCATGGTGCTACCCGCAGGCAGGCTAAGTCGTGGATTTGCCACCCTCAGGTGGGCTTAGAAAACATGATATGATTTTTCCACTGTCTAGTGGGCTTAAAACAAACAATCAGTGATTTGTCCCAATCCAAATAACTCAACCTCCACCCACAGGCATCCAAGGCAGTTATATCACATAAGCAGTTAGCCTCATGGCAAGCATGCTATCATGGCAACACTCACACGCATGCAAGGATGCTAAAGCATAAAACTCACCGAGTACTCCAAGCCAAAATAGAAGCTCATTAGAAATCATGCATGATCCTAGATGCACAGAAATGCCTAATGCAACACATGCAAAGATGCAACTATAGCAGGCTCGGCTATTCTAAACATGGCATATGGAATGCTACAACTATCAAGTATTCAATTTGGAATTGAAGTACAAATGCAGTTTGTATGATGCGCCGAGCCCGGTGCGTGCAAAACAGATAAATGATGCAAACATGCTGTCATACTGTATGCTAATTGAAATATGCCCTATATCTAACCATCATAAGCAGGTAAATAAAAGGGAGAAAGACGTGGGGTTGGAAGACATACATCACACTCACCCACACTTATTACAATTATGCCCTCGCGCAGAGGGTCCGAATAAATATACAGTCCCGAATAAAAGAATATTACAGTCCAAATAATATAGTCCGAATAATGTACAAATTCCTAATTAATATATAAATTAAATAAGAAAATGTAAAACTGGCATGCAAGCCAGGGGGCTGCCTTGCTATTGATGAATGATGTATGCCGGGCTGCCTTGGCGCTGAAATCCACGGGAATGGCCCAATTAGCCTCTGTTTGCGATGTTTCTCGAAATGCGTGCCAGACTCTGAAAAGCTGCTGATTCTTCGATTTGCTGCAACAGAGAGCAGGAAAGGGGCATAGCAATGTATTTCACAAATATATGCATGCCTCGATCCTCGTGCCACCAATCACACATCTCGATGTATGATGGCCGGGGAATCGGATTGCACAACTCAATATAGGATGAATGCACATGAATGCTACAACAAAACCTAACTCCATCATGGATAATCCGGAGTGTCGGTGACTTGGGAATTGAGACCCGTTCCGTCACTCGGAGTACGGAACGCGCCTCGTTTCCCGTGCCCGGGCTAACTCCTATCCCGAACACGATGCAAAATGCATGATATGCATGAAATACAGCTAACATATGACCTAGCATGCACAATGCTATGAAAATGAGATGCCTCGAAATGCGTACACGTGGGCACGCAAACCGAGGCAATGATCCTAAGGCATGAAATGGTATACGCAATGCAAATTGGACTTACAGTAACACGAGTGGACCTCAGCCACACTCACATAAGAGGCTGATGGATGAAAATGAAGTGCCTCGAAATGCGTGCACACGGGCACGCAAACCGAGGCAACGGTACTAAAGCATGAAATGGCATGGAATATGATACGGAATGAGATTAAAATGAGATGTCTCGAAATACGCGCCCACGGGCACGCAAACAGAGGAAATGGCATACGGAATGCAACAGGACTAAAATGAGATACAATGCAACATGGGCTTATACTAACATGAGAGAGCCTCAGCCACACTCACATAAGAGGCCGTGAGATGAAAATGAGATGCCTCGAAATGCGTGCACACGGGCACGCAAACCGAGGCAATGGCATACGCAATGTAATGAGACTAAAATGGCATATATAATGCAATATGGGCTTACACTAACATGAGAGATCCTCAGCCACACTCACACAAGAGGCCATTAGATGAAAATGAAGTGCCTCGAAATGCGTGCACACGGGCACGCAAACCGAGGCAATGGCACTAAAGCATGAAATGACATAGAATATGATATGCAAACATGCAAATGAATTTCAGCACTGAAATAAAGGGGAAAACAGTCCCGAAAGATGGCGAAATGACACCGAATGCGAGGAATGGTCCCGAAATGCGAATTTAGGCACCCGAAATGGCCTATAGCTATGCAATACATGCACAATATGGATATGCAATGAATAGACAGTAGCAAGGCAGCCCCAAAATAATCATTTTTACAGTACGAAACATGGCCAAACAGTAAGCACAAGTAGGCCTACAATGGCATACAAAAATGGCTCCGCAATGGAGGCTATGAAGCAAGTGGTATATGCAAAGCCCAAACTGAAAAATGCCCTTCTACAACACTGAAGAGGGACTAAAAATATGAACATTTACAGCTTATGGAAACCCCCAAATCAGTATGCAAACATGCTAAAAATGCTATGCAATATTGAGGCCACAAGAGGATATAACATGAAGTGGGCCAAACATTCATCAAATAACCAAAGACCCTTAATGAAACATGTTAAGAAAGTCAAAAAAAGACCACTTTCAGTTCTGATCATGGCCCAAAAACTGAAGCAAAATGCGTTAGCAAAGCATGCAAAAATAGGGGTAAAACATGGATTCAAAGCAATTGATACATGGAGTATGAAAACAGTGTTGAGCCCTTCTTCAATGTTGAAGAGGGGCTCAAAATAAGCACAATATCAGTTCATGAAATGCTCCAAAACAGATCACATATAGGCCAAACAAATCATGCAAATTTACGGTAAATAGTAGAGATTATGAAGCAAGTGCAAGGTAGAGGACCCAAACAGGGTTGAGCCCTTCTTCAATGTTGAAGAGGGTCTCAAAATGAGCTCAAACACAGTTTATGACATGCTCCAAAACAGATCACATATAGGCTAGACATTGCATGCAAAATATTGGCATATAAGGAGGTATTGAAACAAGCACCAAATGCAGGGCTCAAATAGGGTTGAGCCCTTAATCAAAGATGAATAATGGCTCAAAAAAGACCTAGTTTCAGTTAAGGTTGGAGCCCAAAACAGTGAGCAAGTAGGCTTAAGAATTGAGGCGAGAATGAGCTAGGAAAGGGGGGAAAGTCTACTTACCCTTGAAGACCAAAGCTTTGGCTACTTCTTGGACCAGATTTGGTGACTCTAAGCTGCTGGAATTCCTCCCTTTGCTGCTGGAATGGAGTGGTGATGGTAGAGCTTGAAGATGATGAAGAAATGGGGCCTAAACTTGAAGGAAATGGGATGATATGTATGGATATCTCAAAGCAACTTCTTGGAACCTTTTTTTGAGAGTTTGGAGCCCAGCAATCTAGACCAAAGAGGGGGAGAAGAAGTGAGACCAAAGTGGAGGGAAATGAGGCTATATTTCCCTCCAAAAAAGTCCCCCGGATAGAGATATTTTTGGGAGAAAGCCAAGACACAGCTGGAATGGACTCAATCTGAGGAAGCAGGCCGGCCTGCTATTTTTGCTGCAGGTGGCCGGCCGGCTATCCCCTATGGCCGGCCGGCCAGGGGTCAAAAGGGTCACAAAGAATTAATGGCCGGCCACCAAAGATTGGTGTCCTCCCATGTGTGTACAACAAGACCCTATGGTTGGAAATTGGCAACTCTGAAACAGGAGAGACAACAAGCCATGTTTAGAAGGGGTTCAAAAGGTTCAATTGGAGTTACTGGCCGGCCATGTGTTTTTAGGGTCCTCCCATGTGTGTACAACACAAATATGTGGTTTTGGCTTGAAGAAAATGGCCCTAGGGTGTTCAACATTAGCCCGGAAGTGAGAAAAACGGGCGCCGGAGGAGCATAACTGGTTGCTGAGACAATTGCTGGCCTCCCACCCTCCAGTGATCTTCCTGGTGATAAAACAGAGGTACCTGCCAAAATTGAACGAAAATCGATGCAAAACGAATGCTCGGGGGCCAAAACACGCAGTTCGGGGTCCCAAAAATTGGCCGTTAAGCACCGAAAGTGGTGTTTGGCCACGAAGTGGGTATCTAAGACCCCAGTGTCCCTCGAAAGAGAGTAAATGAAATGCATGCCAAAAACCGGAGAAATCGGAGATGGTTGGGCGGTCTCGAACCGAGGCACACGTCCTTACGGCTCCGAAATGGGCAAAATGGCCTACGGCCACGAAATGTAGCCCACAGCCACTGAGAGATGGTCTACTGGACCTCTCCCCCCCCCAGGAAGAGAAAACAGAGAGAAACCGAGTCTGGTTCGCAAACCGAGGCAAGGCACAGAAGAGGGTTTGGAAGTCCGGAGGCAGGGCTCACGGCCGCGACTCTGAGACTTCTGAACGAGCACAATATGCAACATCACCGAGCGCTCAATCGGTGACGTCTGAGTCTTAAGGTCGGTCAAAAATGGGGTGTCTACAATTGCCCCTCTTTGACAGAACTCGGAAGTCAAGAAGTGACGGGAGTGAATGTCAAAGCCTAGAGACGACCCATTTTTGACAAGGCCGAAGACTTAGACAATCAGACAAGATAGACAAAGCTGTGCCCGTAGGCATGCCCACAGGCAGGGGCAAAATGCAAAATGATATGCAGGGAGATTTTGATAATTGGACTTATACGCTACGCGAAGCCGGTTAGAAAATTGGACTTATACGCTACGCGAAGCCGGTTTGGAAAATTGGACTTATACGCTACGCGAAGCCGGTTTGAAGATTGGACTTACACGCTAAGCGAAATCGGTTTTGAAAATTGGACTTACACGCTAAGCGTAGCCGGTCTGAAGATTGGACTTACACGCTAAACGAAGCCGGTTTGAAGATTGGACTTATACGCTACGCGAAGCCGGTTTGAAGATTGAGGATTTATGCAATGCACTGTAATGACTAAAATGCAATGTGATAGCTAGGAAAATGGAGGTACCTTACAGGGGCACTTGGCAATGACGTACCTCATGCTGCTGGGGATTTCTCGCTTCTTCTTGATTGAACCACAGGTACTACTTTTCTCCCTGACTGTGGTCGCAGCTTTCCCTATTCTCCAACAGGGTGACAGACTAGGTTGGATCAGTATCCAGAATTGAGGCGCATACAGATGCTATCTCAATCTATGGGGTTGCCATACAGATTTCAAGCCGAGGATATACCCCTGGGTATTTAAACCAGACTTTAGTCTCGGAAATCCCGAACCTTTGCGTTCTAGGCATGAGCCATTCGAACTCTAGTTTCCACTGCCTCAGTTGGTCTCCTAGGAACTCACTGCTAACACAGGCAGGTGGCTATACCAGACCGCTGGAAGTCGTTCGGGCACAACAAACACCAAAGGAATTGCACCTTTAGAGGATTTAAGGTCTCCTAGACCGGAAAGTGCACAAGACGGTCCGAATAAATGCAAGTGCGATGCGCAAAACAGCGCAAATGATGATGCAGGATTTAAGGTCTCCCAGACCGGACAATAAAACAGATACGATGCAATGGATGTAATAGATGTGATGCAATAGATAATAGATGCGATGTAACAAAGAGTACAATAGATGCAAAAATACTCCAACCACGCTGGACTCGTGAGTGGAGGAAGAACGAAGAAAATCAATCAGGAGCGCATTCCACGCAACCTAAGATAAATTCCAAACACGCTGAAATTGTGTGAGGAAGGGAACACTCAAACCACGCTGAAATCGTGAGAAGAGGTCAAAACAACAACCGCCCAGGTGCGCTCACGACGCATCCTGAGATAAGATCCAAACACGCTGAAATCGTGTGAGGAACGGGACACTCAAACCACGCTGAAATCGTGAGAAGAGGTCCAAAAACAGCCCGCCCAGCGCGTCCACAACGCAACCTGGGATAAATTCCAAACACGCTGAAATCGTGTGAGGAACGGGACGCTCAAACCACGTTGAAATCGTGAGAGGAGGTCCAAAAACAACCGCTCAAGTGCGCGCACAACGCAACCCGAGATAGCTTCCAAACACGCTGAAATCGTGTGAGGAACGAGACGCTCAAACCACGCTGAAATCGTGAGAGGAGGTCCAAAAACAACCGCTCAAGTGCGCGCACAACGCAACCCGAGATAGCTTCCAAACACGCTGAAATCGTGTAAGGAACGGGACACTCAAACCACGCTGAAATCGTGAGAAGAGGTTAAAACAACAACCGCCCAGGTGTGCGCACGACGCATCCTGAGATAAATTCCAAACACGCTGAAATCGTGTGAGGAACGGGACACTCAAACCACGCTGAAATCGTGAGAAGAGGTCAAAACAACAACTGCCCAGGTGCGCACACGACGCATCCTGAGATAAATTCCAAACATGCTGAAATCGTGTAAGGAACGGGACACTCAAACCACGCTGAAATCGTGAAAAGAAGTCCAAAAACAACCGCCCAGGTGCATACACAACACAACCTGAGATGGTTTTAACCGGGGAGAAAAACAATGGTGTAACCAACAGGCGTATCTCAACGTATTTCATACGGAGAGAGGGAAGGTTTTAACCAGGTAAACAATGGTGTAACCAACAGGCATATCTCAACGTATTTCATACGGAGAGAGGGAAGGTTTTAACCAGGAGAACAAAGGTGTAACCAACAGGCATATCTCAACGTATTTCATACGGAGAGAGGGAAGGTTTTAACCGGGTAAATAATGGTGTAACCAACAGGCGTATCTCAACGTATTTCATACGGAGAGAGGGAAGGTTTTAACCAGGTAAACAAAGGTGTAACCAACAGGCGTATCTCAACGTATTTCATACGGAGAGAGGGAAGGTTTTAACCGGGTAGCATATCATATGCGAGAGAAGAAAGGTAAATTTCTCAGCGTATCACACGCAAGAGAAGAAAGGTGAACGAAGACTGGAACTCGTCCAAAATGTTCAAAACCGAAGATGTCCTAACGCGCCGCATGCGAGAGGAGAAAAGACGATAATTGCAAGTGAAAAGGTGCATAACAATATAGGTGAAGTGTGCATAACAATGCAAGTAATGAGCATATCAACGCTAGACAGATGTGCATAACAATGCAACGAATGAGCATAACAATGCTAGATAGATATGCATAACAATGCAAGACTCGGCACACAGCTTACGACATAGCATTCCATTCATTTGGCACACAGCTCACAGCACAACACTCTGTTCGTTAGGCGCGCAACCCGCAACACAAAATGTTGTTCAATCTGGGCACACAGCTCTTTTGGGCACACAGCTCTTTTCGGGCACACAGCGCACTTCGGGCACGCAGCTCACTTCGGGCACACAGCTCATCTCGAGCAAACAGCGCATTCTTCGGGCACACAGCTCACTTGGGCACATAGTATATTTCCGGGCACACAGCTCGTTTTTCGGGCGCACAGCTCATTTTGAACATACAGGATGCAATGACGGAACTTGCAGAAGTTGAAACAATCTCAGATGCCCAACATTTTCCCTCTTTTCTTTTGCTTTGCAACCTGGAACTTTCATAGCTTCAGATAGGTCCTGGTTTTACTGTTCTCACATGACCAGGGTTGAACCCCGCGGTTTTATGAAAGAACAAATTCTGTTTTGCACAAATGTGGAGAACAACACGGCACTCGGAGCACAAAACGATTTTATTTTTGAAATTGAGAGATGAGTTTTCGACCAGGTATTGAGCCTACGACTGAAGACAGCAAAACGACTCAACAAGGAAATAAAAGGCACACAACCTAGACACATCGAGTAACACTCGAAACGACTCAAAACAAGAATCGAGATAAAACAAAAAGACACGACACTCAGACGTGCACAGGGAGCCTGTTTCACCGGGTAGTGTTTCCCACCCTTTCTCATTTGTGATTCTCACATCACTCGGCCCTCAAGCTCTGTTTTTCTGAAAAAGCCCTTTTCTCACTTTTTCTCTCAACGTACATCTCTCTATTCTTCAACCTCTCATTTTTTTATCCCTCCCCTGGGTGGTTGATGGATAAACAGTAAGTTGTGGGTTCGTGCCCCTAGCATTCTGCTAGATTCTCTTTCTTCCGCTCACAGCTAGTGAATTCCTCCCACAGAGGGGTTGTGCTACAAATGAGTGTGTAGCGAATTTGCAGCTGACACCGGTTGATGATGCTTTGCTGGGGAGTTTGGATGTGATAAGACCTGTCTGGATGGTGGAGTGGAATATCTTGCCCCATTGCAGCTCGTGCTTCGCACTTGGCTTGATACCTCATTGCTTGGAGGGTGAGAGAGCTTTCAGCCCTTTGTTGTGCCCTTTTCTGGCAAATACGGTGCCCTTTCCGGCAAGTAAAGTGCCCTTTCTAGCAAGTATTTTGACAAAGGGGAAAAGACAGAACACCTGACTCAACTGTGCCCCTAGTTCATCATTTTGACCATTTTTTGTTTTTGCTTTCTACTAAAACAGTTTTGACCAACATGAGAGTTAGATTAACATGCTTGTTCAATTTTCTGATTTAAAATCATGCAAGTTAGGCTATGAGCACTGAGAGTTTTCCTTTTTTGGGTCCAAGAAATGGTCCAGTTTTGAAAAAAAATGGAGTACTTTTCGAGAAAATTAGTCAACCTCAGTAAAAATTCTCAAAAACTATTTTTGCAAACGACCACTGCTCAACGAGTGTGAAACCTACTCCTGAGATGCACAACCTCGGGTCCAAAGGAAAACTGCCCCGTGCTTGAAGAGAGCTGCATGGCAACGGAAAGTTGCCCCTTGTTTGAACGGCACCGCGGCGCATTGAATGGCAACAGAAAGTTGCCCCTTGTTTGAATGGCACCGCAGTGCGTTGAATGGCAACGAAAAGTTACCCCTTGTTTGGATAGCGCCGCGGCGCGTTGAATGGCAACGGAAAGTTGCCCCTTGTTTGGATGGCACCTCAGCGCATGTAGTCAGTCCTCAGAGTGATGAACGCAACCAAACTCTCAGATACAGAGAAGACAAAGATGATCAAAACCATTGCATGGACACAATCGATTTGGAAGTGTTTATGGCTGGACTTCAGGATGAAGTTGCCTACGTATCCCAAACATGGGAATCAAGCCTTACGTAGTTCGGGGTTAAGGTACACTCGGGTATTTAACCTCTCCTTTTCAGGCTCTAACTTTTGCCAAGGCGCCCGTCGCGGGTTTTCGACCTTGCGAGCTTTGTTCTTCTTTCTTTTTCATTTCATTTCTTCTCTTTTTTTGTTTTTTTTTTGTTTTTGTTTTGTTTTTGTGTTTTTTTTTTTTTTCTGCTTTTCTTCTTTTTTCTCTTTTCTTCTTTTTTTTTTCTTTTTGCTTTTTGTATATATCTTTTCCTGCTCTAACTTTTGCCTGGGTCGCCCTTTCCGGGTTTTCGGCCCAGCGAGCCTCTCAAAGGGTAAAAGTGTAACAAGTCCATGCCAAATGGTTTTAGGAGCCCGAAGCCATCCGTATCCAGGAGAGTGGCTGTTGATTTGCAAGAGGACTCATCTACAGCTCTTCGAGCATGTCTGACATCTTTGCCCCTAGTTCGAGGGGTGCTTCTGATCTAGCTTTGCAAGCTTCTTCTGATCTTTTTGATTCGAATTTCCTGGCCTCTTGTTCGAGGGCTGCTTCAAATCTGGCCACACAGGCCTCACATTGTAGTTGACCATTGAACATTCTGAATTCAAGTTCAAGGTTTGGAAGCAAAGGGGTTGAGTCTCGAGGCTGAGAGTGATCCTAGGCTGCACAATCTCATGAGCGATTCCACACAGGTCTTCGCAGGATCGCGCAAAATATTTTATTTTTGAAAATTTTTAAGAAAGCGACAAATCGCTCGCGCTGAAGATATGTGAAACCAGTCTGGATCAAGCCAGGGTCCTTCTCAGTACTCACGCTAACAAGCATGATTTCATTCATTAAGGGCTTAGCACGCCTCTCTTTCTCTCAAATGATCAAAGTTTTGCAAATCCCGAGGAATTCCTTCCTCTTCGTTTTCACCGCAGTGTTCAAAAAGTTTTGAAAAACTTAGGTCATTACAATGATTTCAGGGCACAGAAAAGATGGAGTTCTTAGTCAAATACTGCCATCTCATTCAAATCCCGACACAACTAGCACGCGGCAGAAGCAAATGCGAGAGCGTGGAAATCACTGTTGTTTCATTCAAAATCTGTTGGCATAACTGGCTTCCTGGCAGAAACAGACTCAAAACAAAACGAAAAGACAAATGCAAAACAAAATGGTGATGCCTGAGGTAACACCCCTAGAATCACCCGACTCCTATACAACAGGACTGACTCGATACAACGAGACAAACCCAAAACAAAAGAGACTGACTCAAAACAAAAAAGACAGACTCAAAACAAAACAACAAAACTGACCCAATACCCAAGTCAGAAAGCACAAAGACTGGTATTTGCACATTGCTCAGAACAGTGCGTGCCATTCCCACGTCTGGAGTTAATCGAGCGCCACCCGCAGCTGGTTCATCCCCCGATCACATAGTCACATTATCCCCCAAGTTCACTGACCCAAGTGTCGATAGACTTTGCAGAGCTTGGCGGGAGACAATCCCATTGTCAAACAGATCCTGTACTTCATGGCGAAGACGGAAGCAGTTGTCGGTAGTATGGCCAGTTTGCTGATGGTATGCGCAGTACTAGGTAGCATCATGTATAAGCCGGAAGAGGGTTCGGGAGAGGTCGAGGCTCAAGGGGTTTGAGATGGCCTTGTCCAACAAGGATTTGGAAAGCTTTGGATAAAGGCATGTGGAGAGCATGGAAGACCCTCTGACCTCGGGGTTGGTACTTCTGGGTTTGTGGATTTCTGCTGGGCGCACCAGCAAAGGGATTGGCAGGTGCTGGCCTGGTTTGCTGATCTCTTCTAAGTGGAGGATTATAGCTGAAAGGAACGTTTCTGATACAACGACCCTTCTCCCGGCTTGCCCCTTGATTCAAACTACCCTCGACTTGAGTGGCGAAAATGCCATCCACAGTTTTTGCAACAACTGCGAGCACTTGCTCTTTGTTCAGTCCCTCGGCTTTCAAAGCCTCAACAGCCAACAGAAGATGCTCATGGGGATCCATGTCCGCCCCTATCTTGTTCTTTCCACTCGCCTTTTACCTCGCCAAGGGATTGGCATTCCTCAAATACAGCCCCGTTCCAAGACTGGGGAGCCTTTTGACACGAACTCCCTGGTATGAGATGTGGTTGATGACGGAGCCAATGTCCCGGAGGCCAGATTTGTCACAGTTCTTTGAAGATCTTCGATCATTCTCTTCAGCTCAGAAGTAGTGGGCTCACGGGTTTTGAGATGATTGGGGTCCAGGTGCATCCATCATGCATAAGTCCATGCTTTCTGGAATGAACACCTCAGGCTTGGGTAGATGGGCTGGGGTAATGTATATGCTGGGGTTGTAGGTGGACGGCAGTATATGAATGAGGTTGAGATGTAGAGGTGATGGGTCAGTACTATCCTGAGGTCCTTTTGGTGGAGCTAGGGTCTCTTCATCAATAAGATCTTGAATCTTATGACGGAGGCGGATGCAACGGTTCGTATCATGACCGTGCTGTTGATGGTAGGCACAGTATTTAGCTGGGTCATATCTTGGCGGAAGAGGGTTTGGAAGGGGTTGGGGTTCTAGAAGTTCTAGGTGCCTTTCTTCTTGCAGCTTTTTCAAAGCTTGGGAGAGACTCATGTAAAGAGGATGGAATTTTCGGGCTTGGGGTCGAGTTGAAGTGGTTGGTTTTTGGTCATTGAGGGAAGTGGTGATAGTGTCTACTTCTGAGCATTTCGCAACTGTGCTACCATCAGTAGTAGCATTGGAACTGCGAGCAACATTCCTCTTCAAAGGCCCATTATCTTCTGCAAAGATCCCTTGTCTGATGGCATCCTCAATTTGAACTCCCATTTCATGAAGGGCTGGAAAAGTAAACAGAGGTAGAACGACCATCTTTTGCAGCAACTCGCCATGCAGATTCCGAACAATCATCCTGATCTGATCTTTGTCGGAAGGCCTTGTAGTCATCATTGAGGCCTTTGCCCTCCATCTCGTCACGAACTCTGAGAAACCCTCCTTTGGTTCTTGGCGGGTGACTTCGAGATCACGAGTTGTGACCTCGATCTGTGTGTAATAGGAGTATTGATCAATAAAGGCCTCAGCCAGCTCTTCCCAGTTCTGTTTCACAGAGTTCTCCAATTTTGCATACCAGATTGCGGCTATCCCGGACAGGGTTCGGCCGAATAGTGATAGTTTCTGGGCTGTGGTCAAACCCATTGGTCTCAGGATATCAGAAAACAGTTGGAGGTGCACCATTGGGTCTTCAGAGCCATCAAATCGATCGATATGCGGCATCTTGAACCGATCCGGTAATGTCACCACTGAGTCGGTATAACCATCCTCTATCTCAGGAATAGAATGGGCCCCCTGAGACTTTTTGAACAACTTCTCAAGCTTGCTCACTTTCAATGCTGTGGGGTCCGTCTCGAACTCAAAGGGTGAACTTGGCAGGTTGATCGGTGCTTTGGATAGCTGGGGTAGAACCGGGGGCAGAGGTGGCCTTGTCGGAATGTCCGTATCTTCTTGGACATTAGCTGTCTCCCCGAGCGTTGGAACTCTGGGTGGGGGAGGAGCCTGGTGTGAAGTAGATACCCCAGTTTGCTGCTCTAGCCTGGCAATTGTCTCTGCCTGTTGGGCTATAATCTCGGCCTGGCTTTTGGCAAATTTCGCTTGACGGGCAGCGTCCTGCTGCATGAGTTTCATACTTTCTTGGAGTTGACGCATCATTTCCTCCATCCCTGACATATTGTACTGATCTAACTGAGCAACCGGCATATCTATGTCTGCAATAGGCTCGAAAATCTCAACCCGACTGTTCAAAGACCACTGAGCTGGTAGCTTCTATACTGATGGTTTGTGTCTAACTGGCCTTTTCACCCTGCCTCTGGTAAAGGAACACTGATTGCCCTTGAACTGAATCTCTGACCCGACAAAGTCTATCAACACAAGTTCGGTGTACCCGGGGGATATTGGAGCCCTGTGAAGCTATGGTTCCCAGACTACCTAGCAAAAGAGAAAACAGACAGCTTCTCAGCCTGATTTCATCTGAACAGATACGAGCATAGTTGAATGAGTGTGCCCTCTACTGAATTCTACCCAAAATTCTGCCTCAAATCTGATACCCTCGGGTAAACTGACTCCCAAAATACTTATGCCCGCAGGTTTGATACCCAAAATACTGAATTGGTGCCCGCAGGCCTGATGCCCAAACTCAACTGATACATACATTCCCTGTAGAGACGCACTCTAACAAGCACATAACAGATAAGTGAGAGCCAAAACACCCCTATGTTGGGGTAGGGTTTCCCTGTCCTATTTTGTCAGGAACTAGGGTTTCACTACGCACGCAGCGGTTTCAAACAACCTATAAACGGGTAAGCAACCTGTCCTAGTTTGGAATGGTCACTATGGATCCGAATATGCACTAGGTCGAATGGTCAAAAAGGGGTGCCCCGGTAAAACCGGGGTTTGTGTTCCCATACTGGCAGAGCCCGTAACCGGTCAGCCTTATGGACATGCCTTGACAAGACAAGCCTCCGGCAAACCGCTCAGGAATAGAAGATGGAAAACACGGTGTCCTAGGCGCACCAGTGCAAATGCAATGCAAAGAAACACACAAGTGTAGTCAAAACCAGATATCATGAGTTCGAGTCAAGTTCTCTAAATCCCCAGCAGAGTCGCCAGAAACTGTAGACGTCCCCGAACGCATCCTGGGGCGAGGAGTGCGAGTCCCCCCCCCCCCGTTCTGGTTCGATATTGGGTCACTACAGTTCAAGGACTCAAATGTCACGGTTCTTAGTCTGAACCAAAGAGTCCAAATCTGGCAAATCGTTTTTGAAAATAGATTTTTTGAAAGAAGTGCCAAACATGGACTGCTTTGCCAGATACAGAGTCGCCACCTAAATATTTTTTAATGGGAAATTTAGGAAACCCTGACTCGGTGCCAAAGGCCACGTGTCCGTCATCACCAAAGTTGCCTCGGCTCGGGAACTTGGGTACGATTGGGGAAGGTCACTTCGTGAGCACCCCCGCTCGCCCGGTCAAAGACCGACCTCTACTAACCATGATATCTGTTTTTGAAAACATTGTGTGTTCTTATTCCGGTTTATTAGCCTAGGTTACTATGTGATGCGCACAGCATACAAGTATAGACTGGGTCGCCTGAATTGGAACAAAACATTTCATGTTTGTTAGTTTGAAAATGGTTTCATGGTGCTACCCGCAGGCAGGCTAAGTCGTGGATTTGCCACCCTCAGGTGGGCTTAGAAAACATGATATGATTTTTCCACTGTCTAGTGGGCTTAAAACAAACAATCAGTGATTTGTCCCAATCCAAATAACTCAACCTCCACCCACAGGCATCCAAGGCAGTTATATCACATAAGCAGTTAGCCTCATGGCAAGCATGCTATCATGGCAACACTCACACGCATGCAAGGATGCTAAACCATAAAACTCACCGAGTATTCCAAGCCAAAATAGAAGCTCATTAGAAATCATGCATGATCCTAGATGCACAGAAATGCCTAATGCAACACATGCAAAGATGCAACTATAGCAGGCTCGACTATTCTAAACATGGCATATGGAATGCTACAACTATCAAGTATTCAATTTGGAATTGAAGTACAAATGCAGTTTGTATGATGCGCCAAGCCCGGTGCGTGCAAAACAGATAAATGATGCAAACATGCTGTCATACTGTATGCTAATTGAAATATGCCCTATATCTAACCATCATAAGCAGGTAAATAAAAGGGAGAAAGACGTGGGGTTGGAAGATATACATCACACTCACCCACACTTATTACAATTATGCCCTCACGCAGAGGGTCCGAATAAATATACAGTCCCGAATAAAAGAATATTACACTCCAAATAATACAGTCCGAATAATGTACAAATTCCTAATTAATATACAAATTAAGTAAGAAAATGTAAAACTGGCATGCAAGCCAGGGGGCTGCCTTGCTATTGATGAATGATGTATGCCGGGCTGCCTTGGCGCTGAAATCCACGGGAATGCCCCAATTAGCCTCTGTTTGCGATGTTTCTCGAAATGCGTGCCAGACTCTGAAAAGCTGCTGATTCTTCGATTTGCTGCAACAAAGAGCAGGAAAGGGGCATATCAATGTATTTCACAAATATATGCATGCCTCGATCCTCGTGCCTCCAATCACGCATCTCGATGCATGATAGCCGGGGAATCGGATTGCACAACTCAATATAGGATGAATGCACATGAATGCTACAACAAAACCTAACTCCATCATGGATAATCCGGAGTGTCGGTGACTTGCGAATTGAGACCCGTTCCGTCACTCGGAGTATGGAACGCGCCTCGTTTCCCGTGCCCGGGCTAACTCCTATCCCGAACACGATGCAAAATGCATGATATGCATGAAATGCAGCTAACATATGACCTAGCATGCACAATGCTATGAAAATGAGATGCCTCGAAATGTGTGCACGCGGGCACGCAAACCGAGGCAATGATCCTAAGGCATTAAATGGCATACGCAATGCAAATTGGACTTACACTAACACGAGTGGATCTCAGCCACACTCACATAAGAGGCTGATGGATGAAAATGAAGTGCCTCGAAATGCGTGCACACGGGCACGCAAACCGAGGCAACGATACTAAAGCATGAAATGGCATGGAATATGATACGCAATGAGATTAAAATGAGATGTCTCGAAATACGCGCCCACGGGCACGCAAACAGAGGAAATGGCATACGGAATGCAACAGGACTAAAATGAGATACAATGCAACATGGGCTTATACTAACATGAGAGAGCCTCAGCCACACTCACATAAGAGGCCGTGAGATGAAAATGAGATGCCTCGAAATGCGTGCACATGGGCACGCAAACCGAGGCAATGGCATACGCAATGCAATGAGACTAAAATGGCATATATAATGCAATATGGGCTTACACTAACATGAGAGAGCCTCAGCCACACTCACACAAGAGGCCATCAGATGAAAATGAAGTGCCTCGAAATGCGTGCACACGGGCACGTAAACCGAGGCAATGGCACTAAAGCATGAAATGACATAGAATATGATATGCAAACATGCAAATGAATTTCAGCACTGAAATAAAGGGGAAAACAGTCCCGAAAGATGGCGAAATGACACCGAATGCGAGGAATGGTCCCGAAATGCGAATTTAGGCACCCGAAATGGCCTATAGCTATGCAATACATGCACAATATGGATATGCAATGAATAGACAGTAACAAGGAGGCCCCAAAATAATCATTTTTATAGTACGAAACATGGCCAAACAGTAAGCACAAGTAGGGCTACAATGGCATACAAAAATGGCTCCGCAATGGAGGCTATGAAGCAAGTGGTATATGCAAAGCCCACACTAAAAAATGCCCTTCTACAACACTGAAGAGGGACTCAAAATATGAACATTTACAGCTTATGGAAACCCCCAAATCAGTATGCAAACATGCTAAAAATGCTATGCAATATTGAGGCCACAAGAGGATATAACATGAAGTGGGCCAAACATTCATCAAATGACCAAAGAACCTTAATGAAACATGTTAAGAAAGTCAAAAAAATACTACTTTCAGTTCTGATCATGGCCCAAAAACTGAAGCAAAATGCGTTAGCAAAGCATGCAAAAACAGGGGTAAAACATGGATTCAAAGCAAGTGATACATGGAGTTTGAAAACAGTGTTGAGCCCTTCTTAAATGTTAAAGAGGGGCTCAAAATAAGCACAATATCAGTTCATAAAATGCTCCAAAACAGATCACATATAGGCCAAACAAATCATGCAAATTTACGGTAAATAGTAGAGATTATGAAGCAAGTGCAAGGTAGAGGACCCAAACAGGGTTGAGCCCTTCTTAAATGTTGAAGAGGGGCTCAAAATGAGCTCAAACACAGTTTATGACATGCTCCAAAACAGATCACATATAGGCTAGACATTGCATGCAAAATATTGGCATATAAGGAGGTATTGAAACAAGTGCCAAATGGAAGGCTCAAATAGGGTTGATCCCTTAATCAAAGATGAAGAATGGCTCAAAAAAGACCTAGTTTCAGTTAAGGTCGGAGCCCAAAACAGTGAGCAAGTAGGCTTAAGAATTGAGGCGAGAATGAGCTAGGAAAGGGGGAAAGTCTACTTACCCTTGAAGACCAAAGCTTTGGCTACTTCTTGGACCAGATTTGGTGACTCTAAGCTACTGGAATTCCTCCCTTTGCTGCTGGAATGGAGTGGTGATGGTAGAGCTTGAAGATGATGAAGAAATGGGGCCTAAACTTGAAGGAAATGGGATGATATGTATGGATATCTCAAAGCAACTTCTTGGAACCTTTTTTTGAGAGTTTGGAGCCCAGCAATCTAGACCAAAGAGGGGGAGAAGAAGTGAGACCAAAGTGGAGGGAAATGAGGCTATATTTCCCTCCAAAAAAGTCCCCCGGATAGAGATATTTTTGGGGGAAAACCAAGACACAGCTGGAATGGACTCAATATAAGGAAGCAGGCCGGCCTGCTATTTTTGCTGCAGGTGGCCGACCGGCTATCCCCCATGGCCGGCCGGCCAGGGGTCAAAATGGTCACAAAGAATTAATGGCCGGCCACTAAAGATTGGTGTCCTCCCATGTGTGTACAACAAGACCCTATGGTTGGAAATTGTCAACTCTGAAACAGGAGAGACAACAAGCCATGTTTAGAAGGGGTTCAAAAGGTTCAATTGGAGTTACTGGCCGGCCATGTGTTTTTAGGGTCCTCCCATGTGTGTACAACACAAATATGTGGTTTTGGCTTGAAGAAAATGGCCCTATGGTGTTCAATATTAGCCCGGAAGTGAGAAAAACGGGCGCCGGAGGAGCATAACTGGTTGCTGAGACAATTGCTGGCCTCCCACCCTCCAGTGATCTTCCTGGTGATAAAACAGAGGTACCTGCCAAAATTGAACGAAAATCGATGCAAAACGAATGCTCGGGGGCCAAAACACGCAGTTCGGGGTCCCGAAAATTGGCCATTAAGCACCGAAAGTGGTGTTTGGCCACGAAGTGGGTATCTAAGACCCGAGTGTCCCTCGAAAGGGAGTGAATGAAATGCATGCCAAAAACCAGAGAAATCAGAGATGGTTGGGCGGTCCCGAATCGAGGCACACGTCCTGACGGCTCCGAAATGGGCAAAATGGCCTACGGCCACGAAATGTAGCCCACAGCCACTGAGAGATGGTCTACTGGACCTCTCCCCCCCCCCCCCCAGGAAGAGAAAACAGAGAGAAACCGAGTCTGGTTCGCAAACCGAGGCAAGGCACAGAAGAGGGTTCGGAAGTCCGGAGGCAGGGCTCACGGCCGTGACTCTGAGACTTCTGAACGAGCACAATATGTAACATCACCGAGCGCTCAATCGGTGACGTCTGAGTCTTAAGGTCGGTCAAAAATGGGGTGTCTACACATCCTTGCATGCGTGTGAGTGACTGCCATGATAGCATGCTTACCATGAGGCTATGTGCTTATGTGATATAACTGCCTGAATGCCTGTGGGTGAAGGTTGGGTTATTTGGATTGGAACAATTCATTCACTGTGAGTTTTAAGCCCACTAGATAGTGGCAAAACCATCTTTTCTAAAGCCCACCTGAGGGTGGCAAAATCTGCATTTTAAGCCTACTTGCGAGTAGCAAACCACTTTCAAACATAAACAGGAAATGTTTTGTTCCAATTCAGGCGACCCAGTCTATACTTGTATGCTGTGCACATCACATAGTAAATCTAGGCTAATAACCGGAATAAGAACGCATAAATGTTTTCAAAACTAGATATCATGGTTAGTAGAGGCCGATCTTTAATCGGGCGAGCGGGGGTGCTCACGAAGTGACCTTCCCCAATCGTACCCAAGTTCCCGAGCCGAGGCAACTTTGGTGATGACGGACACGTGGCCTTAGGCACGAGTCAGGGTTTCCTAAATTTCTCAAAATAAAATATTTAGGTGGCGGCTCTGTATCTGGCAAAGCAGTCCATGTTTGGCACTTCTTTCAAAAATCTGTTTTCTCAAAACGATTTGCCGGATTTGGACTCTTTGGTTCAGATTGAGAACCGTGACAATTTGAGTCCGAGCTGTAGTGAGCCCAAAATGAACAGAACCGGGACTCATCCCTCCCGGGGACGTTCGGGGACGTCTACAGTTTCTGGCGACTCTGCTGGGGATTTAGAGAACTTGACTCGAACTCATGATATCTTGTTTTGACTACACTTATGTGTTTCTTTGCATTGCATTTGCATTGGTGCGCCTAGGACACCGTGTTTGCCATCTGCTATTCCTGAGCGGTTTGCCAGAGGCTGCGTGCCATAAGGCTTACCGGTTACGGGCTCTGCCAGTATGGGAACACAAATCCCGGTTTTACCGGGGCACCCTTTTGACCATTCGACCTAGTGCATATTCGGATCCGTAGTGACCATTCCAAACTAGGACAGGTTGCTTACCCGATATAGGTTGTTTGAAACCGCTGCGTGCATAGTGAAACCCTAGCTCCTGACAAAATAGGACAGGGAAACCCTACCCCAACATAGGGGTGTTTTGGCTCTCACTTATCTGCTATGTGCTTTTAGAGTGCGTCTCTACAGGGAAATGCATGTATCAGTTTATAAGTTTGGGCATCAGGCCTGCGGGCATCAGTCAGTGTTCGAGAATCAGTTATCTGCGGGTACCAGATTCAGTTTTCGGGGACAGTGATTCAGGGATAATGATCAGTGTTTAAGGACAGTGTGTATTCAGCTTATCGACCGTGTGTTGTTATGCCCAGCTGTGTGTTGTGTATTTATTTTAAGCTGTTATGCTATTCGTTTGTCTGGTTATTTATTTCCTTATTGCTTTATTTATCTTTTTGCTAGGACAGTTTTAGCACAATTGCTTCCGACCCAGCAGATATTCCCCAAGCACTTTGGACAAGAGGTCGTCGGCTCAATCGATCTGAGGATCTGGTTGACGTACAGCCAGTGTTTCATTCTCTACCCCCGGTTGTCAGACGGAGGCCGAGAAAGCGTAGTGTGTCTGAACAGAGGTTACCAGAACAGTGGTCTACCCTAGCAGTGAACAGTCGGGCTGAGGTTTCAGTTTCTGCCATAGAGATACACATACCAGTCAGTCAACAAGATCAGCAGAATATGGCCGGGATGGAAGAAATGATGCGACAGCTCCAAGAGAGCATGAAGCAAATGCAGGAAGACGCTGTCTGCCAAGCGGAGTTCTCTAAATAGCAGGCCACAATCATGGCCCAGCAGGCCAAGCTCATCACTAGACTGCAACCGCAGAATGGAGCATCTGCCTCACATCTAGTTCCTTCTCCACCAGGGGTCCCGTTACCCGAGCAAACACCAACTGTCCAGAATGTCCTGCCAAACATCCAAAACACCTTGCCAAATGTCCAGAACATCCAGGAGGACACAGACCTTCCAACGGGGCCAGCTCCGCCCCCACTTCCGCCTCAACTGTCCAAGACACATACACCCATCAACCACCTGGACTCTCCCTTCGAGTTCGAAGTAGACCCTACAGCACTAAAATTGAGCAAGCTCGAGAAGATATTCAAAAAATCCCAGGGGGTAAAGGCTATCCCGGATATCGAGGAAGGATATACCGATGTGGCTGTAACGTTGCCGGATAGGTTCAAAATGCCGCAGATCGATCGCTTCGACGGGTCTGGGGATCCAATGGTCCACCTCCAGCTATTCTCAGATATACTGCGGCCAATGGGCCTAACTAGACCCCAGAAGCTTTCACTATTCGGCCGGACCCTGTCGAGTGTGGCCGCTATCTGGTATGCGAAGTTGGAGGATGATGTCAAGCGGAGTTGGGATGAAATGGCTGAGGCCTTTGTTGCGCAATACTCTTACAACACCCAAATTGAGATTACAACTCGTGATCTCGAAACAACAAGGCAGGAGCCCAAAGAGAGTTTCTCGGATTTCGTGACCCGGTGGAGGGCAAAGGCCTCGATGATGACTTTAAGGTCCACCGATAAGGACCAGATCAGGATGATTGTGCGCAATCTCCAGCCAAAACTGATGCAAAAAATGATTGTGCTCCCCTTCCCCACCTTTTCGGATCTGCACGAGATGGGGGTACAAATTGAAGATGCAATGAAATAGGGTCTGATTGACCAAGACAAGGAGCAACCCCGGAGAACCTTTAACCGCAATAACAATGCAGGCCCGAGTAACGCTGCAACTGCAAGAACTTCAGAGGTAAACATGGTCGCCACCATCCCCCCCCTCCCCCTCTAAGGCCCATGGCAGCCACGCCCTTCTCCGGTGCATCTGGAAGCAATACACAGACCACCAAATACCAACCCAGAGGCCAAAGAACCTTCACTCCATTGTACATGCCCCTGTCCAAGGCTCTAGGGGTCTTAATCAGAAAAGGGCATCTAAAACCCCTGAAACCGAGGCCGTTACCAAACCCACTACCCCCCACTCACAACCCAGCCAAATACTGCGCATATCACCAGCAACACGGTCATGACACCGACCAATCCTTCAGATTGCGTCACGAGATTCAGGATCTCGTTGACAAACAGGTGATTTTGCCGCCAGAAAGACCCAATGTTACAACCAACCCACTCCCTACACACAACCAAGCTCCACCTCCCAAAAGAATCAACTTCATCCAGACTGGGGTCGTGTCTTACGATCCTAGCATCTATATCACTCCGTCCCATCTACCTAAGCCGGGGTTGCTCCTTCCCAACTGCACTGACTTTTTGTGCATGCTGGACATCTCTACAACCCAACCTGAGCCAATGGTGGTGGCTGGCGAAGATAGCGCAGCGGAGATTGCAGAGGAGGATGGAATGGTTGACTTAGGGTTTGAGCAGTCTGGGAATTTTGCTGGGGAAGCCTACGATCCGAGTGAGTACATTCTGTCAGCGGGCCAGCCTGAGCCAAGTATAGAATTGCCACAGAGAGAGGAACTGTGTGTGATCCGGGGGGATAGATTTGAGCAGGGGACGGATGATTTGACGGCCGTAGAAGAGGGCTTTGCCAACCTGTAGCTTTTCGATGACTGTAGACACCCAATTTTTGACCGACCTTAAGACTCAGACGTCACCAACTGAGCGCTCGGTGATGTTGCATATTGTGCTTGTTCTGAAGTTGCGGAATCTCAGCCGCGAGCCTTGCCTCCGGACTTCGGGGCTCTTTTGTGTTTTGCCTCGGTTTACGAATCGGGTCCTATTTTCTCCGTTTTCTCTTCCCGAAGGGAGGGAGAGGTCTCGTAGATCATCTCTCAGTGGCTGTGGGCTACGTTTCGTGGTCGTAGGACATTTTTCCCGTTTGGAGCCCGGTTCCCGATTTTCGGAGCCGTCGACCGTGTGCCTCAGTTCGGGACCGCTTAACCACCTCCGTTTGCTCCGGTTTTTGGCACGCACCTTATTCCCTCCCTTTTGAGGGACACTGTGGCCCGAGAGACCAACTTCGTGGTCGAACGCCACCTCCGGTGCTTAATAGTCAGTTTTCGGGACCTCGGGCCACGCGTTTTGGCCCCCGAACCCTCGTTTTGCATCAGTTAGGGTTCATTTTTGGAAGATTTTAGACGAAAACAATCTTGATCAAAAGATTTTTAGACCTTAAAACCCTCTCTTTCAAAATGTTTTTGAAATAAAGTTTTTACGATGTTCCGAGGCTCGCATTTTGTCAAATGTTGCCCTGTTCGGTAAACCGAGCAAGGATAAAGTGGAAATGAATGAAAGAGAGATGAAATCTTTGAAAAATCTTTCAAAACACCTTGTCTAGGAGTTTGGAGTTGAAGAAAAGAGGAGAAGAGAAAGGAAAACTAGTTTAGGAGAAGTTCGGCATGAATCCGGGTAGGACCGAATCTGCGCGGCTTCACCGAAACGGGCATAACACTTTGTACAGAAAGCATTTTGATGCGAGGTTGGCGCCGTTGGAAAGATAACTTCCGGGGCTTCAATGTGGCCACATGGAGAACAAGCAAATCAGATGGTCGACCAACCTTTTTTGGTCAAAAATGGTTTAGCATGAATCTGGGAAGGAGAGAAAACATTGCGCGGCTTCACCGAAACAGGAATAACTCTTTGCACAGGAGGAATTAAGGTATGAGGCCAGCACCATTGGAAAGCTTACTTCTGGGGCTTCATTTTTCACTCAAGAATCTCCTAGAACCAAGTCCGGGTGGAGGAGATATGGTTGGTTGAAATCTGTTTGGACTGAATCTGCACGGCTTCACCAAAACAGGCATAACTTTTTGCACAGGAGGAATTTTGATGCAAGGTTTACGGCATTGGAAAGCTAACTTCTGGGGTTTCATCATAAGGGGTGGCTGGCCACCTTGACCCTTTTGAACTGGCCGGCCGGCCAGGGGAGGTGGCCGGCCGGCCACCTAAACCTTTTGCACTTGGTCGGCCAAATTTGCCCTCCTGAGTGTGTTCCAGCTGTGCCAGCTATCTTCCACCAAACCCTCTGCCCGAGGGGCTGCCCTTTTGGGGGAAATTTGAATTAGTTTTCCCCCCCCCCCTTTCCCTTGGCCTCTCTCCTCTATAAACCCAACCCTTGAGCCTCATTTATAGGGGTTACAAAAACCAGCTGAGGCATATACACTCCATCCTGCATATATCTCCCCCATCCAAGCTCAAATACCCCTTTGTTCTTGGCCTTTACACTACAACTCATAGCCTACTACCTCCAACATCCATTCCAGCCCCTTGAAGCTGATTTCCAGAGGTTGAGAGCTCACAATCTTGGACCAAGAGTTGCTACATTGTTGTGCTACAAGGGTGAGTCCTCTTTTCCCCTTTTCTAGTCTTTTCTTTCTTCATCTATAAGCCATAATTGCAGGCATTTTTGGATTTCGACCTGAACTGAAAATAGTCTTATTTTGAGCTTATCTTCATGTTTGATCAAGAACATTTTTCTGTTTGAGGTCTTCTACTCTCCCTTTTGCTTTATCTCTTTTTTAGGGCTTGTCTTGCATGATATATTAGCCTTACTTGTGAGCATTTCTGGGCTTCAAGCCAAACTGTAAAGTGACTTATTTTGAGCCCCTCTTCAACTTTGTTGAAGGGATCTTTTCTATTTGAGGCCTTTTTCTGCCCTGTTTGTTCAATCTCTCTTTTAGGATTGTTTTTGCATGATACATTAACCTTATTTTTGAGCCCTTTTGGACCTCGACCTAAACTGAAAAAAGTCTTGTTTTGATATCATCTTCATGTTTGATTAAGGTCCATTCTCTGTTTAGGGTCATCTCCCCCCTATGCATGCTTCATCTTTCCATGATTAGGGCTATGAATTAGAGCACTTGCATTGGCCATGGTTTGGCCTCTTAGCCACTGAAATCTAGTGGATTTTCAGTGGCCTTGATGTGTCTTTGAGCTCCAAAATCATAGAGGGGTGACCCTCTCACCCCTCATTCTCGTTACTAGCATGTTTGGCCTTCCAAAGGGATCCTATTTTGTATGTATCGAAGTCACTTTCCAGGCCTCATTCTGAGTGTTTTGAGGTCTGCCTCGGCTTTGTCTGAGGCCCCTTTGGCCATATTTTATGTCTATGTTGCATGTGTAGAGAAATCCCATTCAAGGCCTTTCAAAGAGGCCTTTCTTTGCATGTTTCCGAGACTGATTTCAGGGTCAATTTGATGAGTTTTAGGACCGTCATATTTGAGTTCCAGAGTTGGTTATGCCATGCTAAGTGTCTACCTTGTATGTGCTTAACAATCCCTTGTATGCCCTTTAAAGAAACCCCTCATTTTTGCATGCGTTGGCTGTATTTCAGAGGTTATTTGGGCATGTTTTATTCACTGATTTTTGCTGGTTTGATGAGTTTTCACCTACTTCATATACATGCCATGTAAACCATGTTTGCTAGTTAAAGTTGCATGCTATTTTAGTCCATCTTGCTAGCATCTTTCGGCCATGCTTTGAACTAGAAATGTTCATGTTTTGGGACTGCCTTGGTTCTATCTTCATGCTTCATGATCAAATAATGCATGCTTTGTATAGTTATAGGTCAATGCATGTGCCTAGTTTTGTGTTACGGGACCATTCCATGCATCAGGTGCCATGTTTCCATGTTTTGGGATCATTTTGCATCACATTTCAGTGCTGGAACTTACATGTTTGTATGCCATATTTCATGCCTTGCCATGCCTTGTTAGAGTGGCGTTTGTGCCTTAAGACCGGTCCTCGGTTTGCGTGCATGTGTGCGCGCATCTCGAGGGTCTCATTTTCATCTCATGGCCACTAATGTGAGTGTGGCTGAGGTCCACTCATATTGGTGTAAGTCCATCATGCATTGTGCCATTCCAATTCATAGCATTGCATATGCTAGGTTGTATGTTAGAGCATTGTGTATGCCTTGTTACATCGTGCATTGTGTATGCCACTTCATAGCATCGTGTATGCTAGGTTACATGTTAGGATTGCATTCATGCATGTCATGCATATTGCATTGTGTTTGGGATAGGAGTTAACCCAAGCACGGGAAACGAGGGACGTTTCGTACTCCGAGTGACGGAACGTGTCTCAATTCCCTGTCGCCGACACTCCGAATTATCCGTGATGGAGTCTAGGCCTTGTTGTGTTTTCATGTGCATTCATTCCATATTGAGTCATGCAAATCGACTCCTCGGCCATCAAGCATCGAGATGCGTGATTGGTGGTATGAGGATCGAAGACTACACTCCCTGAAGAGTAGTCATGCATACATATGTGAAAATACTTTGCCATGCCCCCTTTGTTGCTCTCTGTTGCAGCAAATCAAGGATCAACAGCTTTCTAAAGCATTACACAGCATTCCGAGAACAATTGCAAACAGAGGCAAACCGGGGCATCGCAAGGAATTTTCCGACGAAGGCAACCTGAGCATGCATCATTCATCATTCGGAACAGAGCTGAGGTGGTCCATGGATTTGCGTGCAATTTACCGCTTTCCTAGATTAATTTGTTAATTAATTAGGGTTTTGTACCTATTCGGACTGTATTATTTATTTGGGACTGTATTATTTATTTGGACCCTCCGAGCGAGGGCACAACTGTAATAAGTATGCGTGTGTGTGATGTATGTCTTCCAACCCCACGTATTTCTCCCTTTTATTTACCAGCTTATGATGGTTAGATTAGGGCATGCTTCAATTAGCATACAGTATGATAGCATGTTTGCATTCATTCATCTGTCTTGCATGCATCGGGCTCGGCGCATCATACTAATTGCATTTGTATTTCAATTCCAAATTGAATACATGTTAGTTATAACATTTCAAATGCCATCTTTAGAATAGCCGAGCCTGCTTATAGTTGCATTTTTGCATGTGTTGCATTAGGCACTTCTGTATATTTAGGATCATGCATGGATTTCTAACATAGTTTCTGTTTTGGCTTGAAGTACTCGGTAAGTTTTATGCTTTAGCATCCTTGCATGTGTGTGAGTGACTGCCATGATAGCATGCTTACCATGAGGCTATATGCTTATGTGATATAACTGCCTGAATGCCTGTGGGTGAAGGTTGGGTTATTTGAATTGGAGCAATTCATTAATTGTGAATTTTAAGCCCACTAGATAGTGGCAAAATCATGTTTTCTAAGCCCACCTGAGGGTGGCAAAAACTGCATTTTAAGCCTACTTGGGAGCAGCAAACCGCTTTCAAAAACAAACATGAAATGTTTTGTTCCAATTCAGGCGACCCGGTCTATACTTGTATGCTGTGCGCATCACATAGTAATTCTAGGCTAATAACCATAATAAGAACACATAACGCTTTCAAAACTCGATATCATGGTTAGTAGAGGCCGATCTTTGATCGGGCGAGCGGGGGTGCTCACGAAGTGACCTTCCCCAATCGTACCCAAGTTCCCGAGCCGAGGTAACTTTGGTGATGACGGACACGTGGCCTTAGGCAACGAGTTAGGGTTTCCTAAATTTCCCAAAATAAAATATTTAGGTGGCGACTCTGTATCTGGTAAAGCAGTCCATGTTTGGCACTTCTTTCAAAAAATCTGTTTTCAAAATGATTCGCCGGATTTGGACTCTTTGATGATTCATCGGTCTTGCATTGCACTCTGCGAGATTAGATACAGGACTGTGACATTGAGTCCTGAACTGTAGTGAGCCCAAAATGAACAGAACGGGGACTCATCCCTCCCGGAGACGTTCGGGGACGTCTACAATGACCAGGAACCAGGGGACACGGCAGTCAACTGGTTGATTATGAGGAATCGGCAGAGGCTACTGGATGGCTGGATGATCAACCGGATGTTGTGGAAGAGTTCCAACCAGAACATGGCCCGGCAGGGGCGAGAATATCAGTGGTGGCCGGAAGGGCCGAAAGTTAGAGTGCATTGCCGGAGAGCGCCGGTACGAAGAATTTCGCTCAGAACAGGAGCATTGTGAATGCAGAGAAAGCTTAACAACAAACTGCGCTAACGCAGGTGGAACAAGAAAAGATTTGGGATTCTGAGAGAATCCGGAAAGCCAAAGCCCATGAAGGGGTTGAAAGTGCTGTGGCACGAGGACAGAAGATGCTGCGAGCATATGGGCTAAAAGTACTGCAAGTACAATCATGCCGGAGCCAGACAGGTGTCTTTTGCATGCCAACAAAATGTGGTGGAAAGATGATGATTTATGTCTTGCCCGCACAGATGAAGATTGGGGGAGCAATCAACCAGACGACACCTGGTATCTCAATGAGGTTGATCACATGACAAGAAGCGGGCGGTATTTCAAGCCCCCGCACCTGGACCAGCCAGAGGCGTCGGGAAGGATAAGGAAACTGAAAAGCAGAAAGAGAAGCAGATCGAAGAAGAAGCTGTACTGAAGCAGCTGAAGAAGATACAAGCAGACATCTCCATCTGGGGGCTGCTTATGGCATCACGAATGCATAGACAGGCTGTGCTATCTGCTATGGACAAGGCCAAACTCTCCATAGATACCACACCAGAGCAGCTAGTTGGACTGGTCTTTCCGGGAGGAGGTTCCCCGACATTAACCTTTTCGGACAAAGAACTTCCGCCTGAGGGCGCAAATCATAACAAGCCCCTCTACATCTCTGTGGAATGTAGAGACAAGTGGGTGCCAGTGGTTCTTGTCGACACGGGATCCGCCATTAATGTGTGCCTGTCAAGGACGGCATATGCAATCGGGTTAAAGCCCGCGGACTTCGTGCCGACTACTCAAGTGATCAGAGCCTATGATAACACCAGCAGGGAGGTGATGGGGACTGTCAAAATTCAGACCCAGGTTGGTCCAGGACAACACAACATTGAATTCCATGTCTTGGACGTTCCTGCAACTTTTAAGCTACTCTTGGGGCGACCGTGGTTGCACCAAGTGAAGGCAGTCTCTTCTAATTTGCATCGGATGTTAAAGTACCCCCACGGGAAGGGGGTGGCCATTGTTTTCGGGAATTCATCAATCCATCCACCGCCAGAAGTGTCTACACTAGTCTTGGAAATCGAGCACGGCACGGAGGATGTGTTCTTATCAGGGTTTACTCTGGCTGAGGCTCGGGTTGTGCGGAATATCATGGTTGTTAATGAGGGAGTGTATGTCAGTGCTCAATCTGTATACCTCATGAACAAGCTCCAACACATCCCTGGGATGGGATTGGGAAAGAGTGGCCGGAAGGGCGTCGCAGCATTGGCCGAAGTGCCACACAACCCCCATTCCTTTGGTTTGAGTTATCAGCCCACCAAAGAAGATTGGATAAGGAAGGGGAAGGAAATGGCTAGGAGAGCCAGAGCAAAGCAGGCTGGAAAACCTTTTGAGCTGATGCATAGGCCCATTCAGGGTACCCTAAACGGACGCTTCGTCTGGGAGGGGGAGGATTTTCAGTTTTCTGGCTTTCCAGAGCCGTGGTTGAACGCGGAGAGGAAGCGCGTACCAGGTTTTGAGATCTTCTTTGATCTACAGTTATCTGGGGAGGATGTTGCCGAAGAGCAGACGGACCCATTGGCTGAGGCTGAGTAGAGCAAGAAAGTGCAGTTTGAGGACACTGAACTTGAGATGGGGGTAACACTGGCATGTCTACTTTCAGATCCTCCGATCGACCAGAAGTGCTTGGGGGATAACTTCTCGGTATGCATGATCGGGAATGGAACGGCTGCGGGCCTACCAGCAACTATTTTGGATGCATCTATCGCACCCTCTCTCATTTGGCAATATGAAGAGGGATTTTTGTCCAGCAGCACCGGGTCAGGTAGTGAGTCAGAATTTGATTCCACCGAGTCTTGTGAGTCGGAATCAGGTTCCAGCTCGACTGAGTCTGAGTCTGGTAATCCTGGGGATGATAACCCGGATGCCACAGTCTTGTCCAGGTCGTCTTTTTCTTTCTCTTTTGAGTCTATTGTAACCGAGGAATCGGACGACTTGGATGTGCTTAATGAGAATCAAGTAGCTGTGGTTTCTGAGTACTTTTCTGTGCCCTTGATTTATTGCATTAACTCAGACTTTCAAAATTTTGATGAAAATGACGAGGACGAAATTCCTCCGGTTTTGCAACGCTTAATTGAACAAGAGCAGGAAAGATTTGTTAAACCGTTAGTTGATGAAATCACTACCGTGAATATTGGTACTGAAGAGGACCTGCGGCTGGTCCAGATCGGGTCCACGTTGTCTTCGGAGGAACGCGAGCGCTTAGTCGCTTTATTAAAAGATTTCAAAGATGTTTTCGCGTGGTCCTACGAAGACATGCCTGGAATCGATCCTGAGATTGTACAGCACCGGATCCCTCTTGACCCCGAGGCCCGACCCGTCAAGCAGAAACTCAGAAGGATCCGCCCGGACTGGGCTCTCAAGATTAAGGAAGAGGTCACCAAGCAAATCGACGCAGGCTCCCTGCTGGTATTCGAATACCCGACTTGGTTGGCCAACATCGTTCCGGTACCGAAGAAGGATGGCAGGATCCGAGTATGCGTGGATTTCAAGGATTTGAATAGAGCCAGTCTGAAGGACGACTTTCCCTTGCCGCATATTGATGAGTTAGTGGACTTCACAGCAGGGCATGCTTTGCTTTCATTCATGGATGGCTTCTCCGGCTACAATCAGATAGTAATGGCACCTGAAGACCGGGAAAAGACTGCATTCACCACCCCGTGAGGGACATACTGCTATAGAGTTATTCCGTTTGGGCTGAAGAATGCTGGAGCTACTTATCAACGGGCCGCGACCACAATATTGCATGACATGATCCACAAAGAGGTTGAGGTGTACGTGGATGACATGATTGTCAAGTCCAAAGATAGAGAGGGCCACTACACCGCCTTGCAAAGGTTCTTTCAAAGGATCAGAGAATTCCGGTTGCGGCTGAATCCTCAGAAGTGTACGTTCAGTGTTACAGCGGGAAAAATGTTGCGGTTTCTGATTACACAGAGAGGCATCGAAATCGACCCTTCCAAAATCAAGGTCATCTTAGAAATGCCACCACCAAGGACTGAAAAGGAGGTGCGAGGCTTTCTGGGTAAAGTGAAATTCATAAGACGGCTTATCTCAAAATTAACCTTGACTTGTGAACCACTTTTTGGCCTTCTGAAGAAAGGCAAGAAATTCCAATGGGACGGCCGATGCCAAGCTGCTTTTGAACAGATCAAGGAATACTTACAGAACCCACCCGTGTTGTCACCACCAGAGCCGGGGAAATCGTTGATATTGTACCTTTCAGTAACTAAGACTACAATGGGCTGCATGCTCGCGCAAGAATCAGAGGACAAAGTAGAGAGAGCCATCTACTATCTAAGCAAGAAGATGCTAGAGTGTGAGACTCGCTACACACTGTTGGAGAAGGCTTGCTTAACTTTGGTATGGGCTACCAGGAAGCTGCGGCACTACCTGTTAGCTCACTCCGTAATGTTGGTTTCACGACTCGATCCCATCAAATATCTTTTCGAAAAACCAGCACTTACGGGTAGGCTAGCTCGTTAGTTGCTGTTGCTCTCCGAATTCGATTTGAAATATGTGGCACACAAGTCAGTCAAGGGAAGAGCAGTAGCAGAATTCTTAGCCGATCATCCAGTGAAAGGAGGTGAAGCAATTGAGTACTTATTCCCAGATGAGGCCATTTTGCATATCGACAACGAATTTTGGACGATGTACTTTGACGGAGCGTCAAACCAGTATGGGTATGGGATAGGAGTGTTACTAATAGCACCTGACAAGTCCTGTATCCCTCTAGCCTTCAAACTCCAGTTCAAAGTCTCGAACAACGAAACAGAATATGAGGCATGCATTGCCGGTCTAGTAGCAGCCCTGGAACTAGGGGCAAGACGGTTGGACGTCATCGGGGACTCGAACCTTGTTGTGTCTCAAGCAAAAGGGGACTGGAAAGTCAAAAAAGAAAAGATGATGATGTATCACCAGACCTTGGACTTGTTAATTCCTCGGTTTGAGAAGTTAAACTTTGCTCATCTACTAAGAGAGAACAACAGGTTCGCAGATTCTTTAGCAACTCTATCTTCCATGATAGACATCCCGTTCGGAGTCCGGATGCGTCCAGTCATCATTGACCAGAAGTTTGCGCCAGCCTACGAGTCGATTGCTGCTATAGATGAGGTTCAGGACGAAAACCCCTGGTATTACAACATTTGGAATTTCTTAGAGAAGGAAGCATACCCGCCAGGGGTAAATGCCAAGGATAAAAGGGCAATCAGAAGAACAGCCATTCAGTTCATCATCTGTGGGGGTAAGCTGTATAAGAGAGGCCATCTGGGAATGCATAAGCTGTGTGTCGATGCCGAAGAATCAAAGCGTCTAATGGAAGCCATCCATGGAGGGGAATGCGGTGCGCACATAAATGGAGTAATGCTAGCATGGAAGATCCTCAGACAGGGTTACTACTGGTCCACCATGGAGGAGAATTGTATCGGTTTTGTCCGGCGATGCCACAAGTGTCAAATTCATGCAAATCGTATGAACATTCCGCCGTCAAAGCTGTACAATATGACTTCGCCATGGCCATTTTCCGCATGGGGAATTGATGTGATCGGGGCTGTCACTCCGAAGGGGTCAAATGGGCATGAGTTCATCCTGGTCGCGATAGATTATTTCACAAAGTGGGTCGAGGCCCAATCCTATGCGGTGTTGAAGGCTTCACATGTCGCGAAGTTTATCAGAAACAACATCATCTGCCGCTACGGAGTCCCAAACGATATAATTTCAGATAACGGTTCCCACTTCAAGAAGGAAGTGATTGACTTGCTGGAAAAATACAACGTGGCTTTTCATAAGTCATCCACATACCGGTCGCAAACCAATGGAGCAGTTGAGGCTGCCAACAAGAATATGAAACACATATTGCAGAAGATGGTGGAAACCTACCGGGACTGGCCAGATAAGCTGCCGTTTGCTCTGTGGGGCTACTAAACTTCAATCAGAACTTCTACTGGGGCGACTCCGTATTCATTGGTTTATGGGATGGAGGCCGTTCTACCTATCGAAATTGAGGTTCCGTCTTTGCGAGTATTGGCTGAGTGTCAAATAGCCGAGGCAGATTGGCAGCAGAGCAGATTTGAGGAACTCATGCTCTTTGATGAGAGGAGACTGAAAGCACTGTACCATGTTCAAGGTTATCAACGCAGAATTGCCCGGGCTTTCAACAAGAAAGTTAAGTCCAGGAATCTAAAGGAAGGAGATTTGGTGCTCAAGGACAACCGAGCTCCCATCCACAACCCAAGGGGCAAGTTCAGGCCCAATTGGACTGGTCCCTACATCATTAAGTCTATCTGGTCAGGTGGTGCTGTGGTTCTGATGGATCTAGATGGCCTAGAGTTCTCACAACCGATCAATATGGACAAGTTGAAGAAATTTTACCCTTGAGAGGCTCGCTAGGCCGAAAACCGAAAGGGCGACCTAGGCAAAACTCCGAGCACAGAAAATTTGAAAGTATAAAAACTAAGCTCGCAAGGTTGAAAACCCGCAAAGGGCTGCCTTGGCAAAAGTTAGAGCGTAAAAGGAGAGTGAAAATACCCGAGTGAACCCGAGCTTGAACTACGTAAGGCTTGATTCCCATCTTTGGGATACGTAGGCAACTTCATCCTGAAGTTTAACCATAAAAATTTTCCCCTATCAACTTTGTTCATTTGATCATCTCGGCCATCTTTGTCTATTCAGCATTCAAAGAGTTCGGTTAAGATCTCCGGTGCAGTGCTTCTCAGACTAGGGGCAACTTTCCGTTGCTGTGCAGTGCCGCGGTACTATACAGACTAGGGGTGACTTTCCAGTTGCTAAGATCCGGGGTTGTGCATCTCAGTGACAGATCTCAGGTGTGTCCAGTTCTGATCCATATCGAAAATGGTTTTGAAAAATTTTAATAAAAGTTGACTTTGTTCAAATTAATCTTTTTACAACTTAGACCATTTTTGGACCAAAGCGGAAAATTTTCAGTACCCACAACCTTCAATTTAATTGATTTCAAAACAGAGTTCTCCTGCTCTTGCATACAAATTGAAGTTGCTTTTTATTACATTCATAAAGAAAACTTGAAAGTACTAGTAAAGCAATAAACCCGGGGCATAGATAAGTCAGGTGTCCCTGCGCCCCCTCCCAAAGCTGGTCGAAGCCTCTGATGCCAAGCTGGGCCTAATCTGTGCCTCTTCATTGAGCCAATCTAAGCACTCATTAGACAAAGTGCAACTGAAAGTGAGAGCAGGGGCCAGGAGCTCTCTAGTCCTCCAGGCTGTGGCATAACGGGCAAGCTGTGCGTCTCGAACCGGGAATGCGGCAGGGTACTCTATCCCCTCCGGCGGGCAAGTCTGATCATGACCGAACTGGCGCTGGAACCGGAACGGAAAGTAGAACACACAGTGAGTTAGACCAATCAACTGGATCCCGGTCTGCCGGGACATGCTATAGCTCATCGCCGGGAGATTGAGCCAAGGACAGCGCCAAGCAATGCGATCTGCAGACAAATTGCACATCCAGTCAAACCACCACCCCTCATCGGGGGCATCGACTACGCGTTGTCGAAAGAAGTAGCCGCGAGCCGAGTAGGCTGGGCAAGAGTCCACGACCTACAATTTATCCATCAACCATACCTGGGGAGGGATGAAAAATAAGAGAATAAAGAATAGAGAGATGTATGATGAGAGAAAAGTAAGAAAAGGATTTTGTGAGAAAAAAACGAGCCTGAGGGTTGAGTGATGTGAGCAATATATATGTGAGATTGGGTGGGAAACATTACCTGCAGCAGTAGTGGACTCCCCGCAAACCCGGTCGTCTCCTGGCGATAGAAAGCATCCAAGCCCATCAATGTCTTGGCCAATATCATGGCGATGCAGCTCTTTCCTTCTTTCAAGCCTTGAGCAACTTCAATCCGACGAATTCTAGATCCACTAAAGCCTAGGGCAAACAAAAAGTGAGATAGCATACACAAACAAAGGGCGTGTTGCCGAAAACCTTGCCAATAATGGTTGCCGCAGTCACCGGCATCAGAAAAGTGATGAATCAAGCCGAGGATATCTAGTTCCTCGCTGCAAATCAGAGACCGAGCATCATGCATGGTGAGTCCACACATCCGCCCTAAAGCTTGGGTGTGGCCGAAGCGAAACTGAGGCAAAATTTCTTCATAACGTTCAGATTCCATCAGAACTTGAAAATCTTCGAAAGTTGGACATACCTCTTGCCCATCGAAGCTAAACACATGTGTCACCGGGTTCCAAAACCTCGTCGCGGCATGAAGGAAGGGAAGGTGCAGCGGAGTATGGCTCAGCGTGAATAGTGCATTCAAGCCGAAGCCCCGGAAGTTCAACTTTTCTGAGCCATCTAGAGAGGCGATCCAAGCTATGAGATTTTCGACGAGAAACGACTCCATTTTGGTGCAAAACTGAGATGAAATGAATCAACTACGAGGCTGGGACTTTTAAAGAGGATAAGACACTGTTCGGGGGACACGTGTCAAAAATTTGGTGGTTACTAAGCTAGGTGGCCGGTCGGCCACCTTTTCTGGTAGGCCGACCACTCCTCTCCCCTCAAAAGCAAAAAACTGGCCGGCCAGCTCCCAAAGGTGGCCGGCCATGCTGCAAAAGGTGTCTGTGGTCCTGTTCTACCCTCTAGAAGGAAGTTCCCAGCATTTGCATGCATCGGGACCGTCGAAGGCCTCCATTTCCCTCTGATTCGGATGCGTTCCGACATCTAGATCGTCCGAAATACACTTTGTTTATGGAGTTATTGTTAAGTTTTTGCTTATCGAGTTGTTGCTTTGTGTGTCGAGCTGTTTTGTTTATCAAGTCTTGTTTATCATAGTTGTCGAGTTTTGTATTTTGAGTTGTTATTCTTTGTTTAAATCAACATTGTTGTGTCTTGCTTATCGAGTTGTAAACTTGCTAAGATTCTGTTATTTCTTGGTGAGTTAAGTTGTTTAGTCTGTTGTGACGGTTCACTACCTGACTTGGTAAATACACAATGCACATTTCCATTCAATCTCATTTTTGTGCAAAATGATGCGATGCGATGCTAAGAACATAAAATACAACACTTTTTCAAAAGCTGTTTCATTCCATCATGCTTCCTTTGTTACAACACTTTTTTACAACAAGGGTACAAGTTTTACAGAAAATAAAACTGCCTAACGATGTACAATGTGCTACAACTACTAGTAAAAAGGTAAATAAAGCAGGAAACAACTGCATCGATGCTCTCAAGAGCAGGAATAAGAGGCCCTCTTCGTCCTCTTCTGCGAAACAGCCTCTGCGCCATCATCACCATCATCATCGTCTGAGTCGGAACCGCCATCCTCGGAACCCTCCTCGGTCTCATCTCCACTCCCGGAACCAGGTTCGGAGTCACCCTCTCTGTCAGCAGATGTCTTTGACTGGGGATCTGCAGCCTCCTCCTCCTCGCTGGACTCCTCCTCTATGATGTGCACCCTGCGTCCGCCTTGTCCACGAGACGACTCCCCTCTCCCAGCTCCTCGAGCAGGCCTAGATGGCCCAGCTCCTCGGGGAGGCCTGGATGGCCCGGCCTGTGACTGATCATACACCGGAGGCATCTGAAAATAAAGAGCGCAGTTTGAGTACGTCAGCTAAAATATGTATACCAGATACAGATGCAAGCAAACTACATAGAGTGGATGTGTGCAAATATAGTACATAAACGTGGTGTGTGTCAGATGTGCTCTACACAGGCAGCCTATCAGTGTAGTAAGATGTTCAGGACCAGCATGTCATCAGAAGTATGATAAAGACAAGAAAACTAAAGAGTACCTGGAAACCCATGATGGACAACTGCGCCTCTCTCCACAAGACCATGCCCTCGAGTGAGGCTACCAACCCGAGCATCTCGTCCATGTACTCCCTGGGTGGCTGCAGATACGAGCTCAAGTCATCAATGAATAAACAAATGCCAAAGTATCAGTGTGATAAATGGAAAATAGTGGAACATACCGGTGGTGAGTCAGGGTCACTGACATATCGATGACCAGGCACCGGAGGCTCTATCGGGATCGGGTAGGAAGTCCCATATCTCCATCCCGTCAACTCGGTCGGGATCTCTGGCCATCCAGCATGAAAATGAGTCGGAGAAATCGGGGGAACCAATCCACCCCCACCTCTAGATGTGTTAGCCCTGCTGGTGGAGGGGATATCTGCGGTTCGAGCCCGACTCGATGAAGGCATACCAGCAGACCTCCTCGTCGGAGTACGGACTCTCGTCAATGGAGGCATCAAATACGTGTGACGGTAAGTAGCGTAATCCCCCTCCTCGAGATGAAGAAATGCATCAGTACCCAACCTGGCATCGATAACACCCTGGAGAGGAAGCCTATCAGCGGTCCGCATATCGCCTGGGGGTGCTGAGGGAAGGTCCTGAGTAGTGTAGCCCCATACCTAACGCAAAAAGCGATCCCCCAAAAACCAGGCCCTACCAACTGGCCCCTCGAACAGGATCCTATATTGGGAGGCACCCCATGCTCCGACAAACTGGAACCGGAGGTCTCCACCTAAAGGCGCTCAAGGCTGCCATGTAATCTGTGGATAACCAATGCATAAGCTGATCAGAAATTGCGAATGTGCAAGATAAATCAAAGATTGGTAACATAAAGAACTGAGAGTTCTAAAATACCTCTGATGTCCACACTGTATCAAAGTACTGCCGCAGGTAGAGGAAAGACTCCGGAGGTCTCGGTCGATATTGGCCCTCGAATACAAGTGAATATGGGGTTGTGAGGGACACCTCCACCTCAAGCTCTGGGGCTAGCGTCGAGAAATACGCGTAAACCCATAGCTGTGGAAAACAGAGCAATAGCCATCAGAATACAGAATGCTGAGTGCAGAATGTAAATACAAAATGCTGAGAGCAAAGTGCAAGATACAGAATGTAAAGTGTGCTGGGTGTGCAATGTACAAATAATGAGAAGCAGAAATGTAAATCAAGAGGACAGAAGGTACCTCCCAGGCCCTCCAATAGCCGCCAACCATGTTCCCCCGTCCGCGGGAGGTCGCGCTCATATAGCAATAGAGAGTGGCCAGGCTGGCGCCACCCCAATCATAGCGGCTGACCTGTGATAGGTCCACTAGAGCACTCAACAGGTAAAGCCCAACAGTGTTCCCCTTATCGGCGAACAGAGTGGTCCCGAAGAGGAACATCAGAAATCCACGAGTGTACTGGGCTACCTCCTCAGGAGTCTCAGGCTCCATCTCTACCCTCCTAAAATGGGAAGAAAACCAGGTATATCGGACTCTGCCCGAAGACCTGTCAACTGGCGGGCGAGCTCCCAATAAGTATATCCAGGCTACCTCCCACTGGCCCATGTCCTTGTCATATGGGATCGCCCAACCTCCCACATCAAGGCCAGTCAATACGGCGAAGTCAAGCGGGCTCATAGTCATGTCCCCAGTGGCAGACAAATGGAAGGAGTTGGTGGTGTCCCACCATCTCTCTACCAAGGCGCCCATCAGTGTCCTACTAGCAGGACAGCGGGATATCCCAGTGCAAAAGGGCACAAACCCTGCCACGTCAACCAGATCTCGAACAGCCTCCGGGAGCTCAACGTACCACTCTCTCGCCGCGATGGAGCCATATCCTCGCGCAGTACGAGAAGTCACCTGCATTCAGGATGAACACATATATTCAGTTTCAGAATGAAGTGTATAAGCTGCGTGCAAATGAAATGAATAAGCTGCATGCAAATGAAATATATGAGCTGTGTGCAAAATCAAATCAGATACAGAATCTGGGCTGTGTGTTCAGAAAATTCAAAGTATAAGCCGTGTGTTCAGAATTCAAAGTTTGGGCTGCGTGTTCAATTCTCAACAAGTGTGTGCCGTGTGTTCACCTCAAAGTTTGAGCTGTGTGTTCAGATCTCAAAGTGTGAGCTGTGTGTTCAGATTTCAAAGTATGGGCTATGTGTTCATCTCAAAGTTTGGGCTGCGCGTTCAATTCTCAACAAGTATGTGTTGTGTGTTCACAATCAATATCTGGGCTGTATGTTCAGAAAATTCAAAGTATGAGCCGTGTGTTCAGAATTCAAGTGTTTGGGCCGCGTGTTCAACCTTCTACAAAGTGTGTGCCGTGTGTTCACCTCAAAGCTCGAGCTGTGTGTTCAACATCAAGTATTTGAGCTGTGTGTTCAGATTTCAAAGTATGGGCTGTGTTTTCATCTCAAAGTTTGGGCTGCGTGTTCAATTCTCAACAAGTGTGTGCTGTGTGTTCACAATCAATAGCTGGGCTGTGTGTTTAGAAAATTCAAAGTATGAGCCATGTGTTCAGAATTCAAGTGTTTGGGCTGCGTGTTCAACCTTCTACAAAGTGTGTGCCGTGTGTTCACCTCAAAGTTCGAGCTATGTGTTCAACATCAAGTATTTGAGCTGTGTGTTCAGATTTCAAAGTATGGGTTGTGTGTTCATCTCAAAGTTTGGGCTGCGTGTTCAATTCTCAACAAGTGTGTGCTGTGTGTTCACAATCAATATCTGGGTTGTGTGTTCAGAAAATTCAAAGTATGAGCCGTGTGTTCATAATTCAAGTGTTTGGGCTGCGTGTTCAACCTTCTACAAAGTGTGTGCCGTGTGTTCATCTCAAAGTTTGAGCTGTGTGTTCAACATCAAGTATTTGAGCTGTGTGTTCAGATTTCAAAATCAGTGGGCCGTGTGTTCATCTCAAAGTTTGGGCTGTGTGTTCAATTCTCAACAAGTGTGTGCTGTGTGTTCACAATCAATATACGGGGCTGTGTGTTTAGAAGATCAGAGTGTTTGAACTGTGTGTTCAAGATGCAAACGGAATACGGTGTTATAGACTAAACATTCAAAACAAGCTGTGTGCTTGAGTGAGCAGATAAACATAGCAAAAGCACGAAATGCGTGGAAATTGCAGAATACATTGCGGAAAATGTAAAAGTGAAGTACATACCTCTCGTGCCTGATGAGAGAGGTGAGACTCCGGCTCTCGCAAAAGCAGATCCCCAGGCGCTCGATCGTCGAAATCAGTGAAATGATAAAAAACCGCCTGAGGGAGTATATGTGTCGGAGGGTCGTACCTCTCGGGGATAAATGGTCGGATCCTCGGGGGTAAAGCCATAATATCTGGGTCACCTCCAGCACCTAGAGAACCTCCGCCATGGGGAAAATGACACACCATCTCAAGAAATCTGCAAAAAGGAGCAAAAATGAGCAAAAAGAGCCAAAATCGGAAAAAGTCAACGAAAGTCAACCCTCGGGAAATGGAAAAGTCAACAAAAGTCAACTCCCGAGAAAATCTTCCAAATATTGAGACAAACTTACCCCAAGTGGTGAAAATGAGAAAAGAAGCACCGAAATCAAAATTTAATTGGTTCAAAGTGTTGAAAACCGAAAGATTTCGCGAAACAACTTGGCGTAGGACGTTGGAAAACGCGTATGGAGTGCAGATCTGAGAGGAAAAATGCTCTAGGAAGGTAGAGAGACTAATTTCGGAGCTGGGGTTGTGAGGAAAAGTGCTTTGGATAAGCACATTTAAAGAAATAAGAGCAAAAAGACCAAACTGCCCCGGATTTGGGCTAGGTGGCCGGCCGGCCACCTTTTCTGGCAGGCCGGCCATCCCCTTGCCTCACCCCTGGCCGGAAGCCTCCCCCTTGAACCATACCTGGCCGGTGGTGTTCCCAACATGGTCTCCAAGGTCTCTGCAAATTTTGGTGATGATTGGAGTCCTGGGCACCCCAGAAAGTATAAGGAAAGTGCACTTTTCGTCGCGAAATCCCTCCGCGGGAACTTCAACTCCAACTTTCGATGCGTGTCCCATTGTTACTCGTCAAAAGCAAGGTGTATCCTTTTTGAATACGTTGTAACCTTTCCGGGAGGTAAACCGGAGGTCGCGATTGAGCCATCTTCGTCGAAACTTGCATTGCTTTGTTCGTTGTTTCGTATCAAAATGTGCATTCAAGTTTACACTTATCCTGCATTGTTGTGCACGATTACTTGCATGCTCATGCATACCACTTGCATTGTTGTGCACGTTTCATGGGTATTGTCATGCCCTCACGCTTAACTTGCGTTGTTACGCGCGTGCTTCTCGCATTGCGATGCACTTTCCCATCGGCACCGTGTTTGTCTGCATTCGATATCACATTGAACATATGTTGCTAATTATGTTGTGCTTGTTGAGTTTCTTCCTTTTTCAGGCACGATATTGTATGTACGGTTCATTTGAGGCTGGTGCGACCAGACGTGCCGCACAGGTATTGTATCTTCTCCGTGTGAGACGTGGTGAGAACTCAATGATTCTCTGCATTCTTCAACTGCATGAAATGTAGTATTGCTTTGCATTCTTGCTTAAAACTGTTGCATCTATTGTGAATACTTGCTTCATTACGGCTTGCTGCTTCGCATGATCATTGAGTTACATATGGCTTTGTGCATATCGCTTTGCATTTTTCCCCCGCCTGCGGGCATGCCTATAGGGTGCATCTTTCTGTTCGTCTCGCCTGTTTGTCTAAGTCTTCGGCCTTGTCAAAAATGGGTCGTCTCTGGGCTTTGACATTCACTCCCGTCACTCCTTGACTTCCGAGTTTTGTCAAAGAGGGGCAACTGTAGACACCCCATTTTTGACCGACCTTAAGACCCAGACGTCACCGATTAAGCGCTTGGTGATGTTGCATATTGTGCTCGTTCTGAGGTTGCGGAATGGCTGCAAGCCTTGCCTCCGGACTTCGAGACTCATTTGTGCTTTGACTCGATTTGCGAACCAGGCCCTGTTTTCTTTGTTTTCTCTTCCTGAAGGGAGGGAGAGGTCTCGTAGATCATCTCTCAGTGGCCGTAGGCTACGTTTCGTGGTCGTAGGCCATTTTTTCCCGTTTGGAGCCCGGTTTTCGGTTTTCAGAGCCGTCGGCCGTGTGCCTCGGTTCGGGACCGCTTAACCACCTCCGTTTGCTCCGATTTTTGCCATACACCTTGTTTCCTCCCTTTTGAGGGACACTGTGGCCCAAGAGACCAACTTCGTGGTCGAACACCACCTCCGGTGCTTAATAGTCAGTTTTCGGGCCCCCAGACCGCGCGTTTTGGCCCCCGAACCTTCGTTTTGCATCGGTTTGGGTTCATTTTTGGCGGAGACCTTATTTTCATTGTTAGAGAGGTTGTAGGAAGGTGGGAGGCCAGCAATTGTTCTGAAAACCAGCTTTATTCCTTCATCGCTCTTCATCGCCCGTTTTCTTCACTAGAAAGTTGACTTTTTCCATTCCCGGGCCACTTTTTCTGATTTTCCACCACACCATTGTGTTGTACACACCTGGGAGGCCACCAATATGGATAGGCCGGCCACTAACTCCCCCTGACCCTTTTGAACCCTTCTAAAAAGCTTGCTTTTCTCTCTCCTGGTTCACTTTTTCCATTTTTTGACCATACAGCTGTGTGGTACACACATGGGAGGCCACCTTTTTTGGGTGGCCGGCCAGCAAATCTTCTTGACCCTTTTGACCCTGGCTAGCCGGCCAAGGGAGGTGGCCGGCCGGCCACCTGAACCTCTTGAACCTGGCCGGCCAAGCTTCTCTCTCCTGGTGCATGCCAGCTGTGCCAGCTGTTTTGCACCAGACCCCTGCCCGAGGGTCTGCCCTTTTGGGAGGGAAATTTGAATTGGTTTTCCCCCCTTTTATTTCACTCCTCTCCCTCTATATAACCAGCACCCCACCTCCATTTCTAAGGGTTAGAAAAAATCAGCCAAGGCTCACCCCCTTCTCCCTTCATTTTCACTATTCCAAGCTCCAAAACCCTAAGATTCTTGCACCATTTCCACTACAACCCATAGCACCACACCACCATCATCCATTCCAGCCCTTTGGAAGTCATTTGCAGAGGGTGAAAGCTCATTTCCTTGGACCAAAGGCTGCTGGAAAGTTAGGCTACAAGGGTAAGCACCTATTTCCCTTAAACTTGCATTTTTTTGCTTCATCTATAAGCTATACTTGCAAGCATTTTTGGGTTTCGACCTGAACTGAAAATAGTCTTATTTTGAGCTCATCTTCATGTTTGATCAAGGACTTTTCTCTGTTTGAGGTCTTATACCCACCCTTTGTGCTTTATCCCTCTTTTGGCCCTTATCTTGCATGATATATTAGCCTTAATCAAACTTCAAGAGGAGCTCAAAATAAGACACTTTTTAGTTTAAGACGAACCCAGAAATGCTTCCAAATAGAGCTAAACTATGGAGCAAAACAATGTCAAAATGGGGAAAATAGAGACTTACCCTTGTAGCCAAAGGGACCAACAGCTTCTGGACCAAAATAACACACCTTCAATCTCTGAAAACTAGCCCCAAGTTTCTTAGAGTGATGGTGGAGGTGTTGTGCTAGAAGGTGTAGGGCAATGGTGCAAGAACAAGGATGTTTTGAAGCTTGGAATAGAGAGATATATGGAGAGGTATATGTATGAGCCTTCACCAATCTTGGAACCCTTGCAATGGAAGAGGCACCTTTCCTTTATAGAAGAGAGGGCCTAAAGCTTCTTCAAGAAGCTTAAAACCAGGCTTAAACATCCTCCCTACACATGTATGGAGGATGCATTCTAAGGCTTCCAGCTGGCACAGCTGGCTCACACTCATTGAGACAAAACAAAGGGTAGCTGGCCGACCAGTTCAAGTGGTCGGCCGATGACTTGACCTGGTCCGCCGACCAGGGGTCAAAGCTGGTCATCCATGAAGCCCTTGAAGTTAGCTTTCCAATGGTGCCAACCTTGCATCAAAATTCCTCGTGTGCAAAGAGTTATGCCCGTTTCGGTGAAGCCGCGCAGTTTCGGTCCTACCCGGATTCATGCCGAACTTCTCCCAAACTAGTTTTCCTCTCTCTTCTCCTCTTTTCTTCAACTCCAAACCCCTAGACAAGGTGTTTTGAAAGATTTTTCAAAGATTTCATCTCTCTTTCATTCATTTCCACTTTGTCCTTGCTCGGTTTACCGAAAAGCGCAACATTTGACAAAATGCGAGCCTCGGAACATCGTAAAAACTTTATTTAAAAAACGTTTTGAAAGAGAGGGTTTTAAGGTCTAAAATCTTTTCATCAAAATTTTTTTGGCCCAAAAAGGGGTATGAAGTTGAGATTTGACTCTCTTCTTGCCGAAGAAACTGAACCAATCCCCTGCACACTTTTCTCCACCATGTAAACCATCAGTCGCGTCCAAGTCTTAAGGGCGGTCAAAAATGGGGTGTCTACAGTTGCCCCTCTTTGACAGAACTCGGAAGTCAAGAAGTGACGGGAGTGAATGTCAAAGCCCAAGGACGACCCATTTTTGACAAGGCCGAAGACTTGGACAAACAAACAAAGTATAGACAAATAAATGGTTGCGCCCGCAGGCTGCCTACGTATCCCTCTGCAAGGAATCAAACCAGCGTAGTTCAGGGGCAGGATGCAAAATGATATGCAGAAAGATTTTGATAATTGGACTTATATGCTACGCGAAGCCGGTTTGAAAATTGGACTTATACTCTACGCGAAGCCGGTTTGAAAATTGGACTTATACGCTACGCGAAGCCGTTTTGAAAATTGGACTTATACGCTACGCGAAGCCAGTTTTGAAAATTGGACTTATACGCTACGCGAAGCCGGTTTGAAAATTCTGGATTTATGTATTGTACTGTAATGACTAAAATGCATTGTGATAGCTAGGAAAAGGGAGGTACCTTACAGGGGCAATTGGCAATGACTTACCTCGGCAATGTCCTACCTCATGCTGATGTGGGAATCTTCCTCTTCTTCTCAGTTGAACCACAAGTACAACTTTTTTCCCGGACTATGGTTGCAGCTTTCCCTATTCTCCAACAGGGTGACAGACTAGGTTGATTCGGTATCCAGAATTGAGGGGCATACATATGCTATCTCAATCTATGGGCTGCCATACAGATTTCAAGCCGAGGATATACCCCTGGGTATTTAAACCAGACTTTAGTTTCGGAAATCCTGAACCTTTGCGTTCTAGGCAAGAGCCATTCAAACTCTAGTTTCCACCGTCTCAGTTGGTCTCTTAGGAACTCACTGTAAACACAGGCAGGTGGCTATACCAGACCACTGGAAGTCGTTCGGGCACGACAAACACCAAAGGAATTGCACCTTTAGAGGATTTAAGGTCTACTAGACCAGAGAGTGCACAAGACAGTGCGAATAAAGATGCAGGATTTAAAGTCTCCTAGACCAGAGGATTTAAGGTCTCCCAAACCAGGTGAGTGCACAAGACAGTGCGAGCTAAAGGTGCACAAAACAGTGCGAGTAGGGTGAATGCATAAAACAGTGCGATACAGATAAGGTGCGCAAGATAGTGCGATGCAATACACTAACAAGTGCAGGTAAGGTACGCAAGATAGCGCGATAAAATGCATGCACAATGCAAGTAAGGTGCACAAAATAGTGCGATGCGCAAAATAGCGCGAATGAAATGTAATGCACTAACAAGTGCAGGTGGGATGCGCAAGATAGCGCGAATGATACAATGTAATGCACAAAACAGTGCGATGCGCAAGAAAGCGCGAAAGTAAATTGCACAAAATAGTGCGATACGCTAAATAGCACGAGTGTAAACTGCACAAAACAGTGTGATGCGCAAGAAAGCGCGAGTGATTACAAATGCGGAAGTGCACAAGACAGTGTGATGCGCAAAATAGCGCGAGCCTGAACCTGCACAAAATAGCGCGATGCGCAAAACAACGCGAATGATTTGAAATGCACTAAACAGTGTGATACGCTAAACAGCGCGATTGTTTTGAAATGCACTAAACAGTGCGATACGCTAAACAGCGCGATTGATTTGAAATGCACTAAACAGTGCGATACGCTAAACAGCGCGATTGTTTTGAAATGCACTAAACAGTGCGATACGCTAAACAGCGCGATTGATTTGAAATGCACAAAACAGTGCGATACGCTAAATAGCGCGATTGATTTGAAATGCACAAAACAGTGCGATACGCTAAACAGCGCGATTGATATGCAATGCACAAAATAGTGCGAGTGAGATACAACCACAAGATGCACAAGACAGTGCTAGTGAGATACATAGTGTAAGTGCATAAGACAGTGCGAGTGAGATAAAATGCACAAGAAAGTGCGATAAAATGCATCTTCTATGCAAGTATGGGGGCATTTTCTATGCAAAAGATACGAGCATTTTCTATGCAAGTACGGAAGCACATTCTATGCATGAGACAAGCAAAGCATATTCTATGTGGAATCGAAAGCAAGCATGTTCTATCTATGAATCATAATGATGCGCGGCACGCATACAACAACAGTGTATATGAAAGTTCATATTCTATGCAATAGGGAAGCATCAAAAATGTACTCTGGTGCCTCTGATTTGCCTCTTAGAGGACTTTGCAACACACTCAGCTCAAAAAAGGCACACCCTGTTCATATTGGCGAGAGATAACATCTGCATGTGAAACCCTTGGGTGCTGCTTGGACTGCCATTCTGACTTGAAGCAGGCTTACACTTGGGGTTGAGATACACTCATACTCCAGAGAAACGGCGAGGCCTGAGAAGGTGCACCTGCAATGCAGTCTCGAATTTTGCTAAAGTTGAAACATGCTAAGATGCTCCAAATTTTCCCTCTTTTCTTTTGCTTTGCAGTCCGGAACCTAAATAGCTTCAGATAGGTCCTTGTTCTACTGTTCACACTTATCGGGGGTGGACCATGTAGTTTTATGAAAGAACAAATCATGTTTTGCACAAATATGCAGAATGACACAGCACTCTGAGCACAAAACGATTCCTTTTTGAAATTAAAATGAGAAAATGGTTCTCAACCGGGTATTGAGCCTATAACTGACCATAGCCAAAACGACTCAACAACGCAAAGGTAGAACAACCTAAACATAACTCAACAAAGGAAAAACAAGGTAAAATGACCTAAACACATCTGTTGACACTCAAACGACTCAAAACAAGAATCGAGACAAACAAAACACACAAACACAACACTCAGCTGTGTTACAAAAGCAAGAGACCTCTCGGTGCACGAGGAGCCAGTTTCTCCAGGTATTGTTTCCCACTCTTTCTTATTTGTGATTCTCACATCACTCGGCCCTCAGGCTCAGCTTTTCTCATAAAGCCCTTTTCCTCACTTTTTCTCTCAGCGCACATCTCTCTATTTTTTAATCTCTCATTTTTTGTCCCTCCCCTGGGTGGTTGATGGATAAACAAGAAGTTGCGGGCTCTTGCCCCTAGCATTCTGCTAGATTCTCTTTCTTCTGCACACAACTAGTGAATTCCCCCACAGAGGGGTTGTGATGCGGCTAGATGTGCAGCAGATCTGCAATTGACATTGGTTGACGATGCTCTACTAGGGAGTTTGGACGTGATTAGATCTGTCCAGATGAGGGAATGGAATATCCTGCCCCATTCCAATTCGTGCTTCGCACTTGGCTTCATACCTTGTTGCTTGGAGAATGTTGAGAGCTTTCAATCCTTTTGTTGATAGCTTCAACTGTGCCCTTTCTGGCGAATACGATGCCCTTTCCTGCAAGTAGAGTGCCCTTTCTGGCAAGTGCATTGACAACGAGGAAAAAACAGGAAGCCTGACTCAACTGTGCCCGTAGTTCATCAGTTTGACCATTTTTTGTTTTGGCTTTCTAAAACAATTTTGATCAATATGAGAGTTAGATTAACATGCTTGTTCGATTTTCTGATTTAAAATCATGCGAGTCAGATTATGAGCACTGAAAATTTTCCTTTTTTGGATCTAAGAAATGGTCAAGTTTTGGAAAAGTGGAATAAATTTCGAGAGAATTAGTCAACCTCATTAAAAATTCTCAAAAACTATTTTTGCAAATGGCCACTGCTCGACCGACGCAGAATTTACTTTTGAGATGCACAACCTCAAATCCAAAACAAATGGAAAATTGCCCCTTGTCTGAACGGCACTGCATGGCAACGGAAAGTTGCCCCTAGTCTGAATAGCACCGCAGCACATTGTATGCCAACGGAAAGTTGCCCCTTGTTTGAGTGGCACCGCAGCGCATTGTAATCAGTCTTTAGAGTGACGATCACAACCGAACTCTCGGATACAGAGAAGACAAAGATGACCAAAACCATCACATGGACACAATCGATTTTGAAGTGTTTATGGCTGGACTTCAGAATGAAGTTGCCTACGTATCCCAAACATGGGAATCAAGCCTTACATAGTTCAGGTTAAGGTACACTCGGGTATTAGCCTCTCCTTTTGCGCTTTAACTTTTGCCAAGGCTGCCCTTTCTGGGTTTTCAACCTTGTGAGCTTTGCTCTTCTTCTCTTTTCAATTCTTTTCATTTCTTTTTTTCTTTTTCATCTTTTCTTTTCATTTTCTTCATTTTTTCTTCTTTTCCTTTTTTTTTTTCCATTTTTCTTTTCTTTTTTTTTTTTCTTCTTTTTCTTGCTCTAACTTTTTCCTGGGTCGCCCTTCCGAGTTTTCGGCCCAGCAAGCCTCTCAAGGGTAAAAGTGTAGCTTTGTCCATGTTGAATGCTTTGAGATCTTGAAGTCATCTGAATCCAAAAGAATGGTTGTTGTTCACTGATGATGTAGAAGTCCATTACATGGAGGGTGAATTTGCCCCTAGTGTTGTGGATAGGAACTCGGTTGTACTTCAGCAATGTCTTCTTCTTTCCTCCCTTCTAGGGTTTGGCATTCTTGCCGATCTTCATTGATTTGTGGAATGATCCGTCTTCGGCTTTTCGAGCACAATCTGGCATCTTTTGCCCATAGTTCGAGGGATGCTTCTGATCTAGCTTTGCAAGCTTCTTTTGATGACATCTGATCTTCTTGATCTGACTTCCCTGCCCCTGGTTCGAGGGGTGCTTCTGATCCGACCACACATGCCTTACATGGTGGTTGACCGTTGGACATTCTGAATCTAAGTTCAAGGTTCGAAAGCAAGGGGTCGAGTCTCGAGGCAGAGAGCGATCCTAGGCTGCACAATCTCAAGAGCGATTCCACACAGGTCTTCGCAGGACGGCGCAAAACATTTTTGAAACCTTTTAAGAAAGCGACTAATCGCTCGCGCTGAAGATAGTGTAGGACCAATCTGGATCAAGCCAGGATCCTTCTCAATACTCACATTAACAAGCATGATTTCATTCATTAAGGGCTTAGCACACCTCTCTTTCTCTCAATTGATCCAATTTTTGCAAAACCCGAGGAATTCCTCCCTCTTTGTTTTCACCACAGTGTTCAAAAAGTTTTGGAAAACTTAGGTTAATGCAATAATTTCGAGGCACAGAAGAGCAGGTGAGATGCACCACCGTTTCATTCAAACTTCTAGCACAACTGGCACAAGGCAGAAGTAAACACAAGAATGTGAAAATCACTACTGTTTCATTCAAAATCTGATGGTGTAATTGGCTCCACGGCAGAAACAAACTCAAAAAGAAAGCAAAAAGACAAACACAAAACAAAATAGTGATATCCGAGACAACAACCCTAGAATCATCCGACCTCGGCAAAACAGGACTAACTCGATACAACAAGACAGACCTTAACAAAAAAGACTGACTCAAAACAAAGCGACAGACTCAAAACAACACAACTGAACTGGCATAAATACCCAAGTCAAAAACCACAAAAACTAGCATTCGCAAATGCTCAAAACAGTGCGTGCCATACGCCATATTTGAAGTAAACTGAGCGCCGCTCGCAGGTGGACCAACCCCTGATCACATGGTCACATTATCCCCCAAGTTCACCGATCCAGTGCCGATAGACTTTGCTGAGCTCGGCGGGAGGATAACCCCGTTGTCAAATAGATCCTGTACTTCATGGCGAAGACGGAAGCAGTTGTCGGTAGTATGACCAGTTTGCTGATGGTACGCGCAGTACTGGGTAGCGTCATGTGTAGCCGGAAGAGGGTTCGGGAGAGGCCGAGGCTCAAGGGGTTTGAGATGGCCTTGTCCAACAAGGATTTGGAGAGCTTTGGACAAAGGCATATAGAGGGTATGGAAGAGCCTCCGACCTCGGGGTTGGTACTTCAAGGTTGGTGGATTTTTGCTGGGTGCACCAGCAAAGGGATTGGTAGGTGCTGGCCTGGTTTGCCGATCTCTTCCAAGTGGAGGGCTAGAGCTAACAGGATCATCTCTGGTATGACGGCCCTTCTCCCGGTTTTCCCTTTCATTCAGACTGCCCCCAACTTGAGAAGCGAAAGTGTCATCCACAGTTTTTGCAACAACTGCGAGGACTTGCTCTTTGTTCAGTCCCTCGGCTTTCAAAGCCTCAATAGCGAACATAAGATGTTCATGGGGATCCATGCCCGCCCCTACCTTGTTCTTTCCACTCGCCTCCACTTTGCCAAGGGATTGGCCTTCCTCAAATGCAGCCCGTCCCAAGACTGGGGAGCCTTTTGATATGAAATTCCCAGTATGTGGTGTGGTCGATGATGGAGTCAATGTCCCGGAGGCCAGATCTGTCACGGTTCTTTGAAGATCTTTAATCATTCCCATCAATTCAAAAGTAGTGGGTTCGCGGGTTTGAGATGATTGGGGTTCAGGTGCACCCGTCATGCATAAGTCTATGCCTTCTGGGATAAACACCTCAGGCTTGGGTAGATAGGCCGAGGTGATGTATATGCTGGGGTCATAGGTGGATGGCAGTATATGGATGAGATTGAGGTAGGCAGGAGATGTTTGGTCATTGGGGTCTGAAGGTGGAGCTATCGTCCGGTTGTTGATGAGATTTTGGACCTCATGACGAAGGCGGTAGCAACGGTCGGTGCCATGACCGCCCTGCTGATGGTACACACAGTACTTGGAAGGGTTATGTCTGGCTAGGAGAGGGTCAGGTAGAGGTTGAGGATCGAGGGGTTTGAGATACCCTCTTTCCATCAAGACTTTTAGTGCGCTAGTCAGGCACATATAGAGGGGGGTGAAAGTTCTGCCCTGAGCTCAGGCTGGGCCGACGGTTTGTAGGCTTGGATTAGCAAAAGGGTTGGCTGTGGCGGCTGTATTGATTTCTACGGGTTTGGGAATAGTGTTACTACCAGCATTGGTACTCCCTAAAATCACCCTCCTTATCAGTTTACTTGTTCTAGGAATGATCCCACTGTTGAACGCATTCTCGATCTGAACCCCCAGTTCACGCAAACTTTTGAAAGTGAATAGCGGAGCGACTATCAACTTTTACAACATATCATGCTCGAGGTTTCGCACCATCATCTGCACTTGATCCCTCTCAGAAGGGCGGCAATCTGTCATCTGTGCTGCCTTTGCTCTCCACCTTGCAACAAATTCCACGAAAGGCTCTGTTGGGTTTTGGCGGGTTGTTTCAAGCTCTTGCATGGTCATTTCAACTTGGGTATTGTAGGAATACTGATTGACAAAGGCCTCAGCCAATTCATCCCAGTCTTGCTTCACTTTGTCCTCCAACTTAGCGTACCAAGTGGCTGCTACACCCGACAGGGTTCTTCCATACAGAGAGAGTTTCTGTGGCTTAGTCAGACCCATCGGCTTCAGGACATCCAAGAAAAGTCGGATATGTACCATTGGATCTCCAAACCCGTCGAAACGATCAATATATGGCATTTTGAATCTGTCTGGGAGCCGTACGGCAGACTCGGTGTGCCCATCCTCAATGTCGAGAATGGAGTTAAGGCCCTGTGCCTTCTTGAATTGCTTCTCAAAGGTTCGCAATTTTCACCGCGGTTGGATCGAGGTCATTACCATCAAGGGGATAAAGCCTTTCATTAGGCTGCACCAGGGGTCTGACAACTCGGGCTTGAGCCAACCCTTCTTGGGGATCCGAACCCTATAAATTTTTAGCTAGCGGAAGTGGGTCAAAGTTCGGCTGGGGCCCCGAAGCTAGATGTGAGGCAGATGCCCCAGATGGGCATTGCGTTTCAGCATTAGTCTCATCCTGCGCGGCAGTTCCCTAATTTAACGCTGCTATGACGGCCACTAATTCTTCCGAACCCTGTGCCATCACGGGTCTACTGATGATGTGACTAGTGACTGTCGGATCAGATAAACCAATGAGCCCTGTTTGGCCCTTCTTTGCCTTAGCACTGGCAAAGGAAAACTGGTTACCCTTGAACCGAATCTCTGACCTGACAAAGTCTATCAACACAAGTCCAATGAATCTGGGGGATATCGAAGCCTTCTGAAGCTACGGTTCCAAGACTACCTAGCAAAAGAGAAAATAGAGAGCATCTCAGCCTGATTTCACTAGAATGGATTTGAGTATAGCTGAATGACTGCACTCTTTACTGAATTCTGCCCCAAATTCTGCCTGTAAACCGATACCCTCAGGTAAAATTGAATCCCCAAATACTGATGCCCTCGGACTGGAGACCCAGACTTGCAAACTGATACATGCATTCCCTGTAGAGGCACACTCTAAAAGCACATAGCAAGCAAGTGAGAGCCAAAACACCCCTATGGAGGGGTAGGGTTTCCCTGTCCTATTTTGTCAGGAGCTAGGGTTTTACTACGCACGCAACGGTTTCAAACAACCTAAAATTGGGTAAGCAACATGTCCTAGTTTGGAATGGTCACTATGGATTTCGATATGCACTAGGTCGAATGGTAAAATCGGGGTTTGTGTTCCCATCGTGGCAGAGCCCGCAACCGGTCAGCCTTATGGCACGCTTCTCGTAGCGAGCCTCCGGCAAATCGTTCAAGAATAGCAAACGGCAAACACGGTGTCCTAGGCGCACCAATGCAAATGCAATGCAAAGAAACACATCAGTGTAATCAAAACAAGATATCATGAGTTCGAGTCAAGTTCTCTAACTCCCCAGCGAAGTTGACAGAAACTGTAGACGTCCCCGAACGTCCCGGGAGGAGATCCCGTTCTGTTCATTTGGGCTCACTACAGTTCAGGACTCAATGTCACGGTCCTGTATCTAATCTCGCAGAGTGCAATGCAAGACCGATGAATCATCAAAGAGTCCAAATCCGACAAATCATTTTTGAAAACAGATTTTTTTGAAAGAAGTGTCAAACATGGACTGCTTTGCCAGATACAAAGTCGCCACCTAAATATTTATTTTGGGGGAATTTAGGAAACCCTGAATCGTTGCCTAAGGCCACGTGTCCGTCATCACCAAAGTTGCCTCGGCTTGGGAACTTGGGTACGATTGGGGAAGGTCACTTCGTGAGCACCCCCGCTCGCCCGATCAAAGATCGGCCTCTACTAACCATGATATCGAGTTTTGAAAACATTATGTGCTCTTATTCCAGTCTATTAGCCTAGAATTACTATGTGATGCGCACATCATACAAGTATAGACTGGATCGCCTGAATTGGAACGAAACATCTCATGTTTGTTTTGAAAACAGTTTGCTACTCGTAAGTAGGCTAAAATGTGGATTTGCCACCCTCAGGTGGGCTTAGAAAACATGGTGATTTGCCACTATCTAGTGGGCTTAAAACTCGCAATCAGTGAATTGTTCCAATTCAGATAATCCAACCTCCACCCACAAGCATTCAGGCAATTATATCACATAAGCACTTAGCCTCATGGTAAGCATGCTATCATGGCAGTCACTCACACACATGCAAGGATGCTAAAGCATAAATACTTACCGAGTACTCCAGGCCAAAACCGAAACTAGTTAGTAATCATATGCATGATCCTAGTTCATGTTAAGATGGCTAATGCAACACATGCAAAATACAACTAGAAATAGGCTCCGCTATCCTAAAAATGGCATATGAGATGCTACAACTAACACGTATTCAACTTGGAATTGAAATATAATGCAGTTAGTATGATGCGCCGAGCCCGGTGCATGCAAGACAGATGAATGGATGCAAACATGCGAGCATAAGTACGCTAATTGAAACGCGCCCTAAACTAACCATCATAAGCTGGTAAATAAAAGGGAGAAAGACGTGGGGTTGGAAGACATACATCACAAACACGTACACTTATTACACAATTGTGCCCTCGCTCGGAGGGTTCGAATAAATAATACAGTCCGAATAAATAATTAAATATTACAAAACCCTAATTAATTAACAAATTAACTAGGAAAACAAAATAAACTAATGTGCAAATCCATGGACCGCCTCAGCTCCGTTCCGAATGATGAAAGATGCATGCTCGAGTCGCCTCGTCGGAAAATTCCTCGCAATGCCCCGATTTGCCTCTGTTTGCAATTAATCTCGGAATGCTGTGCAAAGCTCTAGAAGGCTGCTGATTTCTGATTTGCTGCAACAGAGAGCAAAAAAGGGGCATGGCAAAGTATTTTCACATATGTATGCACACCTCGATCCTCGTGCCACCAATCACGCATCTCGATGCATGATGGCCGAGGAGTCAAATTGCATGACTCGATGTGAAATGAATGCACATGTAAACACAACAAGGCCTAGACTCCATCATGGTTAAGCCGGAGTGTCGGCGACCGAGAATTGAGACACGTTCCGTCACTTGGAGTACGAAACGTCCCTCGTTTCCCATGCTTGGGCTAACTCCTATCCCAAACACAATACAAATGAGATGACATACACAATGCGACTAACATGTAACCTAGCATACGCAATGCTATGGACTAAAATGGCATACACAATGCACGTGATGTAACATTGCATGCACAATGCACTAAAATGCAACCTAGCATACGCAATGCTATGGACTAAAACGGCGTACACAATGCAAGATGGACTTACACCAATATGAGTGGACGTCAGCCACACTCACATCAGTGGCCATATGATGGAAATGAGACAACCGAAACACATGCAAACATGCACGGATGCAAAGGACCGATCCAAAGGCATAACATGCAACTCTAACTAAGCATGGCAGTGGATGAAACATGGCATAGAATGGGACATGATACAGCTCTGAAATATGATACAAAATGGTCCCGAAACATACAAATATGTCACACAATGTATGCTAGGTGGCTCGAGTACCGAAACTAGTGAAGCGGGTAACACTAGAGGTACACAAAGCAATGCACGAATGGAAAAACCAACCCCAAACAGACCCTAGGTAGGTCTGAAAGAGTGGGGAAATGGCCTAAAATGATGGCTCAGAATGCAAAGAAATGGAGCTCATTCAATGGTCGGTAAATGAGGCATACATGCCCGACTCTCAAACGCATTTAAAGAGTATAAAACATGACAATATGGCATTCAAACAAGCTCTAAAATATAATGTATAATGGGCCCAAAACATGAACACACCTCAGTATATGCATGTAATGAGCCTCAAAACTCAAAGTTAAGCATGGGTATTGAACTACAAGCATGCAAAACAAACACCATTCGACCATGAGACCCAAAAATAAAGCTAGGGAAGTCCAAAATAAGCACAAAATCAGTTTAAGGCATGGCCAAAAAGTGCTAAAATCAAGGGTCAACAAAGCATGCAAAGAAAGCTAGTGAACCATGATTTACATTACAAGTATGTGAAGCACATGAGGGCTCACCAAACCAGCCAAAAACAGAAGTATGCCATGCTAAAATATGCCCAAATAACCACTGAAACTCAGTCAATGCAAGCAAGAATGATGGGCTCCTTTGAATGGCCATGCAAGGGGTTGTTCCACACGTATATGATGGACACACCAAATGGAAAAACCAACTCTGGAAATAGGTTATGAGGGTCCTAAAACCCACCAAAAAGGGCCTGGAATTGGTCTATGAAGTATGCAAGTGAAAGCCCCTTTGAAAGGCCTTGGATAGGATTGTTCTACACATGCATAATAGACACTTTATATGGCAAAATGGGCTTTGGACAAAGCTAGTGTAGACCTTAAAACTCACTGAATTGGGCCTGAAATATGACTTCACAATATGCAAGTAGGAACCCCTTTGGAAGGCCAAAAGGGCCAACAAACAAGACAAGGAGAGAGGGGGTTACCCCCCTCTGATTTTGGATCTTAAAATAGTGTGCTAGCCACTGAAAATCCATTAGATTTCAGTGTCTAGGAGGCCAAACAAAGCATGAAACAAAGGCCTAGATGCAAGGCTCAAAACAAGATGCAAAACAAGCATACAAGGGGGTAGATGACCCCCAACAGAAAAATTACCTTAATCAAACTTTAAGAGGGGCTCAAAATAAGACTCTTTTCAGTTTATGACAAATCTTGAAAATGCCTGCAAGTAAGGCTAAGATAGGAAGCAACATAAGCCTACAAAGAGGGATGGAACATACAAGGAGGTAGATGACCTCAAACAGAAAAGTATCCTTAATCAAACATCAAGAGGAGCTCAAAATAAGACACTTTTCAGTTTAAGACAAAACCCAAAAATGCTTGCAAATAGAGCTGAACTATGGAGCAAAACAATGTCAAAATGGGGAAAATAGAGAGTTACCCTTGTAGCCAAAGGGACCAGCAGCTTCTGGACCAAAATAACACACCTTTAATCTCTGAAAACCAGCCCCAAGTTGCTTAGAGTGATGGTGGAGGTGTTGTGCTAGGAGGTGTAGGGCAATTGTGCAAGAACAAGGGTTTTTTGAAGCTTGGAATAGAGAGATATAAGGAGAGGTGTATGTATGAGCCTTCACCAATCTTGGAACCCTTGCAATGGAAGAGGCACCTTTCCTTTATAGAAGAGAGGGCCTAAAGCTTCTTCAAGAAGCTTAAAACCAAACTTAAACATCCTCCATGGAGGATGCATTCTGAGGCTTCCAGCTGGCACAGCTGGCTCACACTCATTGAGACAAAACAGACGGTAGCTGGCCGACCAGTTCAAGTGGTCGGCCGACCAGGGGTCAAAGGGTTCAAGCTCCAAAACTGGTCATCCATGAAGCCCTTGAAGTTAGCTTTACAATGCCACAAACCTTGCATTAAAATTCCTCCTGTGCAAAAAGTTATGCCTGTTTTGGTAAAGCCGCGCAGATTCCGTCCAACCGGATTGATGCCCTACTTCAACCAACCATATCTCCCCCATCTGGACTTGGCCTTAGGAGATTCTTGAGTGAAAAATGAATCCTCGGAAGTCTTCTTTCCACCAATGGTGGGTTCGTAGCTTAACTCTAAGTATGCAAATGAATAAACCCGATTTAGCGAGGACCGCTCGACTTTTTCTCTCCTTCCCAGATTCATGCCGAACCACTTTTGACCACCTAAGTGGTCAGCCATCTGATTTTCTGTCTTCTATGTGGCCACATTGAAACCCCAGAAGTTAGCTTTCCAATGGCGCCAACCTTGCATCAAAATTCCTCCTGTGCAAAGAGTTATGCCCGTTTCGGTGAAGCCGCGCAGTTTCGGTCCTACCCGGATTCATGCTGAACTTCTCCCAAACTAGTTTTCCTCTCTCTTCTCCTCTTTTCTTCAACTCCAAACCCCTAGACAAGGTGTTTTGAAAGATTTTTCAAAGATTTCATCTCTCTTTCATTCATTTCCACTTTGTCCTTACTCGGTTTACCGAAAAGCGCAACATTTGACAAAATACGAGCCTCGGAATAACGTAAAAACTTTATTTCAAAAACATTTTGAAAGAGAGGGTTTTAAGGTCTAAAATCTTTTGATCAAAATTGTTTTGGTCCAAAAAGGGGTATGAAGTTGAGATTTGACTCTCTCCTTGCCGAAGAAACTGAACCATTCCCCTGCACACCTTTCTCCACCATGTAAACCATCAGTCGCGTCCAAGTCTTAAGGGCGGTCAAAAATGGGGTGTCTACACCTAGTAACAGCATAGATATAGGGATCCTTCAGAGTGTTTAGATTCTAGCATACACCATTTTGGAGGATTGCACCACAGTCATACTCAATCCATCTTTACAAACACAAACTGACCTCCACACAGCTCCTGGCTCGAAACCAGAGCAAACCTTGCTAGTGACCTTGGTCAAGTAATCAGACAATAGCAACCAAACAGACCTTCACTGCAGCCAAATAAGAACCAGTGCATAGCAACCAAATAGGACCCACAGACCTTCCCAACATCAACCTATGCATAGCAACCAAATAGCAGACCCAGCACCAACAGACCTTCACTGCAGCAACACAGCAAAATGAACCAAGAACTAAACCAAAGCATAGCTCCTGGGATGCAAAACCCACAGAACAACCCAACCCCAGTAAATCAACAGATCAAATCAGAATTGTAGATCTTCACCCAGCAAATCAACATAAACCAGACTGCAGCCCTACATCCACACAAAACATGCAAACCACGACCTCAATCAGACTTTGATCCTATCGAGATTATATACAATGTCCTCCACAGAATACTGCAAACCTCCATAGCTATGCTTACACCACAGAGCTATCCTCACTTTCACCAACTCAACCAAATCAAACCCATCGACACTCTTTTGATGAAAAAGGCATTCATTCCTAGCTTTCCAAATTGACCACATAACAACTACAGGAACAACTTTCCACAATGGTTGGATCACCTTTTTGAATTTATAACCAGCCCACCAATGCAGCAGTCCCTTAATTGAACCTGGAACCACCCAAACCAGATCCCACCATTTCACTCTGTCTGACCATAATTTCCATACCACAGGACACGACAAAAGCAAATGATTCATTGACTCCTCCTCTGTTTTACACAGTAAGCACACTGTGTTAGCTTCCGAATTCAACACACCAATCCTTTTCAAAAACACAGAAGTTTTAAGTCTTCCTTTCCAGGCTAACCAGTTGCAGAATTTCACCTTAGGTGGGGTAGAGTTCTTCCACAGCATATCAGCAGCACTTACGACTGGACCTTTTGACAGCATCCACCACTTCCATGACACACCCACAGAGTCAGAACCTGAAGGGTTTGCCATCTATAAACAAGAATCCTCTACTTGATCTGTAAGAACATGTGTGCCCTTTAGTACCCCTTGCAGCCTAGCGACCTCCTCCTCCTCCCAAGCTAACAAAGATCTTCTAAACAGAAATTTCCACTCATGTGCTGACCCTGTTCTATGATTCATCTGCATAATTGTACAACCCTTCTCCTCAGACAGCCTATACAGTCTGGGAAATTCCTCTTTCAAACACAGATTATTTAACCACTTATCCTCCCAAAAAAGAAGTCTTTGCCCATTTCCTACAAGAAGCTTGAAATTGGATAAATAATACTTAATCAACTCTAGACTAGATGCACCAAGATGGACAACATCTGACCAAATTCTTGACACTGAACAGGATTCTGGAATGGATGGTACCCAGCCACCAACACCCAGACCATATTTGCACCTCAACATTTGTTTCCATATATCTATGTCCTCCACTCCAAACCTCCACCACCATTTTATCAAAAGGCAAGCATTGATTTCTCTCAGATTTCTAAGCCCCAGACCCCCTTGTGACTTGTCCACTATTAAATCCGCCCATTTCACCATATGGACTTTCCTCTTAAGTTTAGATTTGCCATATAAAAATGCTGCCTGAATCTTCTCAATCTGCTTAGCCACTCCCACCGGGATTTTGAAGATTGATAGAAAATAGATGGGCATACAAGAGAGGACTGACCTAATCAAAGTTAAACGACCAACGTAAGACAAGACTTTCCTCTTCCAAGCAGCTAACTTCTTTTTCACTTTCTCAATAACAGGTTGCCAAGTGCTTTTTCTACTAGGGTTAGCTCCGAGAGGTAAACCCAAATAACTAATAGGGAGCTTTTGACTACAGCAGTTGAAAATGGAGGTAAACTGATTAACCTCAACATCATTTAAACCCACCCCACACAACATACTTTTGTGGAAATTGATCTTTAAGCCGGAAAGCACCTCAAAGCAATGCAAAATTCTCTTAATGTGCACCAATTCTCCTCTTTCCGCCTCACAGAATATGATTGAATCATCAGCAAATTGCAGATAAGAAAATTTCAATTCACTAGGCCCAACAGAAGCTCCTTTAACCAGCCCCATCTCCTTTGCTCTTTCAATCAATATGTTTAAACCTTCAGCAACACTATTGAACAAAAGAGGAGATAATGGATCTCCCTGCCTAAGCCCTCTTTGAGGAGTAAATTCTGTTGTTGGAGATCCATTGACCAGGACAGATACTCTGGATGATGAAAGGCATGATTTAATCCAACCCAACCATTTTTTCCCAAAACCAAAATTCTTCATCATAGAAAATAGAAACTCCCAATTAAGTGAATCGTATGCCTTTTCGAAATCTAACTTTAGAATGATGCCTCTCATTTTTGCAGCTTTCTACCAATGTACTACTTCATTTGTGATCAGAACACCATCAAGAATAAATCTGCCACCCAGAAAGGCTGTTTGAACTTCACTAATAATTTCTGGCAACACTCTTTTCAGCCTTTTTGATAACACTTTAGCAAGAATTTTATATACTGAGTTAACAAGACTAATGGGCCTATAATCACTTAACTCACAAGGATTCTCCCATTTGGGAATGAGGGTGATAAAAGAGCTGTTAAGGCCTGAGACAATCTTCCCATTAGAGTGAAACTCATCCATGCAGTGTAAAACTTCACCCTTCATTATCTGCCAGCATTTCTGAATACAAGCCAAATTGAAACCATCCGGACCCGGAGCCTTGTTACCATCACAATCTTTAACCGCAGCCCAAATTTGCTGCTCTGAAAATTCTGCTTCTAAGGTTTCTGCCTGCCCAGCAGAAGAAATGGATGCAAAAGGGCCAAGAAGCTTAGGCCTAGAGCTCTAGGACTCAGAGAATAATTTCACGAAATGCCTATAAACAGCTAGCTTCATTGAGTTAGGTTTTACCACCCTAACCCCATCTTCCACAACTGAATCAAGGAGGTTTCTTCTTTGCCTAGAGCCAGCCATCATATGGAAAAACCTTGTATTCTTGTCCCCACACTTAGCCCACAGCATTCTAGATTTTTGATGCCATAAACTCTCATTCCTTCTATGCAAATTCCAAACTAGCCCTCTAACTTCTCTCCTTGAATTTGCTTTTGTTTCTGACAATGCTCTTTCTTCAACCACCAAATCCAAAGCGTGTAAATCCTCCTCCGCTTGCTTAAGTTCTGTTTCCACATGACCAAACACCTTTGAATTCCATCTTCTAAGGCTGACTTTGAGTGAGGCAAACTTTCTCATCAATCTAAACCCCGCCCAACCCGGTTGAACTTGTGCCTCCCATGAGCTCTTCACTACTGATATGAAATTACGAAGAAATAACCAAGCATTAATAAATTTGAAAGGTTTTGGGCCCTAATTCCTCTCATCCTCCATTATTGTGACAGGACAGTGATCAGAAATTGTTTTAGGCAGTCCTTACTGCTTGAAGGAGAACTGCTCAAGCCACCTACTCTCCAAAAGGAACCTATCTAACCGACTCCATCTCTCCCCATCTTGTGCATTACACCACGTGAATCTTCTACCCTTCATTGGCAAATCAACAAGATTCAACTGATCAATCAGCTCATTAAAATCATTCATACCTCTATCCCTTCTAGAGCACCCCTTCCTTTCGCTGAGAAATCTAATTTCATTAAAATCTCCACCCATACACCAAGGATTAAGGTAGAAGATTTTCAGATTCTTCAAAGATTCCCACATTTGCCTTCTTTTGCCAACATCATTGGGAGCATAGATATTCACCACAGAGCATTCAAAAGATTAACCACTGGTACCTGATAAAATGATAAAATTTCTTGAGCCACAACAATCAACAATCTTGAATCTGTCAAGGTACCAGATGCACAGTAATCCTCCAACACTGCCAACAGCATCTACTCCCATATAGTCCATTTTATCAAATGGCCAGATAGATTTAATGAGGGTTTCCTCCAGATTTCTTCTCTTTGTTTCTTGAATTAACACCACATCCACTCCTCTTTCTTTTAAGATGTTCCTGATTTTATCCCTTTTCTCTGGCCTACTTAGACCACGCACATTCCAAGACATTATCTTCATAAGCCAAACAACAAGACACCTTATCACGACCCAAACCCGCCCCTGTGGGTTTAGCACCGTAACCGGCCAGTAATCCTAGATTACCGAAGGCCTGCTTAACAGTAAGACAGTAAAACAGAGTACAGGGGCATGGCGGAAGCCAATACAGTAAATAAACGGTGTCCAATGAGCTGTGACAGTCTGCATGCAAAAAGACTTCTCATACATATATGCAGTCAAAGACAAACAATATGTACAATATATACAACCAGTCAGAGCAGGGACCAAATCCCTATTAAACAGTACAATACGGTCTATACAGTATTACAAAAACAGTACAAAGACAGACGGGGAAATAAAAACACCCCTAAGCCATGGCTTGGCAGGCTCGGAACCTCGCAGTGAGGCACAGTGGTTGGCTTGACAAAACTGGAGTTTACCCCGACGCTCCTAGCTGCGGTCTGGTGCCTGTACACCTACATATATATATATGAGCAGTGAGCTAAAGCCCAGTGAATAACATACTGCGTAAAGGGGTTTAGAATGAATGTCCTTACAGTAATGAAAACAGTTCATTTCAATCAGTATATTAGTTGCTCAGTACAGTAAACAGTCATATGTGGTACATCCATTAGCATAACAGTAAACAGTAGGTCTTAAGAGACCGAACAGTAGTGATGGCCATCAATCAGTAAACAGTAGTGGTTCCACGAGGGAACCGACAGAGATCTCTGTAACAGTAACAGTGAACAGTAGGTGCTAAGGATGCCACAGTACAGTTCATAATATAGGACATACATTCACTCAGTAAACAGTAAACAGTTTAGTAAACAGTTCAGTTCAGTATTCAGAAGATAATCATTTTGAACATATCTTTACACAATTGTTACTCACAGAGTTCTGGGCTACAGTAGGCTACAGCGTCTCCTCGGAATGCCAACCCTATACAGTTAACAGATTGAACACACTCTAAGTTTCACAGTTGGGAAAGATAATTATTAACTCCCTATTATGCCTCGGTGTGTTCTACATCTATATCCTCATTAAGATGTCTAAAACTAGGCCTAAGAATGCCTAGGATGGAACGAGGATGCAAAGATGTACACAGAAAATATTTTCAGAATTTTCAGTGAAAAAGGGTTCCCGCTCGATCGCAGTTTTCCCCCGCTCGAGCGGACATGCAACACAGGGGCCCCACTCGAGCGTCAACTTCCCCGCTCGAGCGGACCAAAAGTACTGGATAGGTGAAATTTACGCTCGATGCCCGCTCGAGCGTGTCACCCAGTCCTCCGCTCGAGTGTCCAGTCCTCCGCTCGAGCGGACTGATGCACAGTGCAAGATGCTGGGAGCTCGATTTTCCCGCTCGAGCGGCACTTCCCCCGCTCGAGCAGACAACCAAAATCTGGAAATTCCAGATTTGAGCTCTAAGTTCAAAATCAAGTTTTGATGCATTAAAACCGATCCTCTTGGGCTAATTTTTTGGGAAATACTTGCAAACACATAGAACAACATGTTTCAAAGGTCAATTTGAGAATTCAAGGCCCAAGGGTAGTTCAATTAAACCCCTTATCAAACCAATTTTCATGAACACAAGGAACATGCAAACATGCCATGAATTCAAACCACTTCAAAGCTTCAATTTCATACTCTAGTGAGCCAATTCTTTGCAAAACATGAGAGATTCATGGACTTAAGCATGAACATGGACATGCATGCGAGATTTCACGAATATTAACTCCAAAACTTATCAACATGCACATGCATGCAGCAATTGAGCTCTAATTCAACACTTTGAGCCATATATTGGCTCTAGACTTCAACTTTGGTCAAAACCATGCAAGAACAAGCTTAAAGACACAATCAAGAGGTTGAATTCTTTACCTAGATCTTCAATCACAAGTGTAGAAGCTCAATCAAGCAAGAACTCTTCTAATCTTCTTAATTTCCAAGCAATAGCACAAGATAAACTCACTTCCCTCAATATCTCTCTTTCTTGGTCGGCAAAGACACTCAACAAGGCTGATGAAATGTTTTGTATGGCAAGGCTAAAGCTCAAATATGTTGAGGTAGTGGCCCACTAAGGGTGGCAATATGGTAAATAAAGCAACTATTGCAATTTAACTCGTTTTAATCTAATTTAATCATACCAAATCACATTTCGGATAAATACACCATAAAATTACGTAAATTCCAATAATCATAAAACATTAATCAATTTCAGGTTCGGCCGCCGATAAGGCCTTCAATTAACAGTTTAAACAAAACAAACTGAACAGATAATTAAACAGTCAAACAGATAAAATGCAATTCAAACAGATTCAAGCAATCAATTCAGTTTCAGATTTCAGTCGGTCAGTTCAGTGATTCAGTCAGTTCAATTACTTTCCATGTTCGGCCTCAGTTTAGCAGTAATCGATAATCAATCAGTCATTGGTCGGTAAACAGTATGAGGGTTATTACACATCTAAACTCCTCCGTTGGGTAATCAGACTTCATCTGCCCGAACCCCATCGGTAATCCTCTCTAAATCTCGGGTTTCCAACTGAACAATCTGTTTTGACACATTATCCTCCTTTCCACCAAAATCAATGCCTAGTTTTTTCCCAAGTTGTATTGTTGCTTTAGCCTCCTTCATCAGCTTGCCCTTTCTTCTACTCGATTCACTGAATGCTGAGTGTGAGCTAGAAACTGCACCAGCAGTTGCTCTGAAAATGGCACCCCTATTGAAACTTTTAGGTAGAATTCTACCTTTCTGAAGAGCCTTGCCACCCCTTTTTGCTATTCCACCCCTCCTTACAGTGAACATGCCTTTACTGATAGGAGCAACTTCCCCCCTAACCTGACCTGAACTACCCTCACCAGTCTGCAAACATACTTGGGCTCTCTCGGCAAGGAGCTGTGAATGGGCCACACAGTCAGTCAAATTTGAAAAAGAAAGCCTAACTGGCCTAATAGGGCAAGCTTCACCTTGGGTTCTAGGGATCACTACTTCCAAATTAAAATTAGGCCTAACAAGTTTAGGCCCACTTAGGCTCTTCAAAAACCCATCTGTGTGATTGCTGCCATTTAAAAATTGGGGCTGCACAACCACCTCTTTTGAAGCTTCGCCTACACTTTTCAGAACATCATCATGACTATAACCCCCATTTTTTGAATTTTCCAAGCCAGTTCCTGACATCCCTGCCATGGGTTGAACCACCCTCCTAACCCTTTCTTCCAAAACATGTACAGTCCCCTCAACTGTGTCTTGCACTACACTTACCACATCATTAGAAGCTGCCACAATAGACTTACTAACATCTTCCATGACTACCACCACCCTCCCATCTTTGACGCCAGAATTCATGGCACTCTGGTTACCAGAACTTGAGAGTAAACCCTCAGAGATCTGATGCCTGCACTCTCCAAGTCTTAGACTTGCCAGTAAAAGTATCTCTTCAATCACCCTTACGGGGTGCTGCTGCCCGTTGCAATCTAATAGGATCACTTGATTAATAAACTCACAACTACTAGTAATAATCCTCACTTTACCGCACGCTAAAGACTTCGGAGCACTCGTGGCTTCATCCTGTTAAACAACTTCTCCCCAGATGTTACCCACCGCCTTGAAGGTGCCAGCATTCCAAAGATTAAAAGGAATACCATAACATACAAGCCACACACACCTTTCTTGTTTAATGACTTTACCCTTCTCCCATTCATCCATTGAATCACACCACTCATATATCCATTCCTCTATTCTACCCTTCCAATCCTTTAGATGTTCCACTGACTTAAAGGATAGAAGAGCTATACGGCCACCACCATCCTTTATGCTTACCTCCTTTAAACCTCATTTGCTGCATTCTTCTTTGAAAGCATTAAAAGAAAAGAAGGATTTAAGCTTAATTACTAAACTTTCATAAAGCCATCCATTTCCAACTTCCTGTGCATTTATGGTTATCGCGGTATTCTCCTTTCGTAAACCTTGGACTACTTCAGCAAAAGATCTCTGACCATTGTACCCTGTTGTAATTTTGCCGTGCTTTCATTCCTCCGTCTATACACTCTTACCTTTTCTGGCCTGTTCCTTCTTTGGATACTGAGCGCTGCTTCCAAACTCTGCCAATCTCACTTTCAAACTCTTACCATCGCACCATATTCCACCCGCTTTCTGGACTGCTACCCTTGTTGCTGTAGAGCAGTCATACCGAACAAACCCAAATCTTGAACCAGTAGCTTTCCTCCTTTTATTTGGAATGAAGACGTCCTTTACCACACCATAGCTACTAAACAGAGTAAAAAGACTTCTTGGCACCATAGATTCCGGCAGATTGTCGACAAAAACCGTGATGAAACCTACACCCCTGTAGTGGATCTGCTGATATCTTGGCCTTCTTTTCCTGGTCATCGGTGTCCACCCTCCTCTTTCCATCGCAAGTCCTCAAATTGTAACTCCTTGTGGTTATGAATCTTCTCTCTCTTTCAATCTCCCTCTCTTTTTTCAGTTTTTGATCTTTAACTGCCTTTGAAGGAACCTTAAATGACAAAATGAAAGGCTTCTCAATCAATCTAATTGTTAACCAATATAAGATTGAAAATTTTGAGATTTTATTGAGCACACGATTTGGTGATTTATTATTTGTCAGCAATTCCATTGGTAAAATTTTACAAATCAAAAATATGCAAATTGATATTGCTAGTAAATAAGTAAAACACTTAGTTTTCAAAAATATAGAAAAAATAAATTTTCAATTGCTATGATTTTATCCAAAATGATTTTAGATAGAATGGAAGTAGAGCCTGTATTTCGAATGAAACCACAATTGCAAAAAGAAATGGTTTAATGAGAACATTAATAACTACACAACAAAAGCTATTAAAAAAAGCTTATAGATTTGACAGATTTTTGGGAAATATTGCCTTATTAATCTTGACTGTTTTTTGATACATGAAATTTTTTTATATTGATATTTTAGACAAGGTTTTAAAAACCGGACCGGTGAGTGAACCGGAAAAATGATCGGGTGGACGGGTCACCGGTTCAACCGGTGGGTTGAACCAGATCGAACCGTGACGTCATAATTATGTCATAAATAATTTTTTTAAAATATAAATTAATAATTTAAATATTAAATTTTCAATTTTTTTTAAAAAAAATTCTTAAATATTTTTAGTGATGTTTTTCTATAATTAAAAAAAAAAAAAAACCTCAATATAAGCCATAACACTTCTTCACATACTAATCCAAATTATCACCACTGAATTCATGGGTATCCAAATTATCATCAGCAGCATAAACAAATCAAGAAGCAACCCAGAATAACATACCCACCAAATCACAATTTAACTTCATAAATATTTGAAAATTGAGGTCATTTAATATTAAATTGACTGGTAATATGAATATTGACCTGTTTCACAATCTGATTAAAGTAAAACAAAAAACTCAATCAAAGTGAAAGCAAGAGAGAGATCTTCAGATATTTAGGCAGGAAAAATAAGAAATTGATAGAAAATATCACAATAATATCAACCTGTAAAACAATGAGTTGCCACCAAAAAAAAAAAAAAGAGTAAAATGGTGTAAAATGTTTCAGATAAAGAGATAAAAGGGATGAGAAGTACCTTTTGGGTGAAGATAATGAGAAGGGTTTCTTCACAAATGCATTCTCTGCTTCTCTATACCCCTTTGTCTCACTTTAGTCTTCACTCTCAACTGAGAAGTAGTCGTTTGACATTGGGAAATTAGTGCACCATTTCAATTCAAAATATGTTTTCTATATATCTATGATCTATATATAAAGGGGGGAAAAAAATTCTGAAGAAAAAAATAAAAAATAGAAGAATAAAAAATCTGTATATATCTTTCATTCTGAAAATTTTTTGTGAGAATCTCTATATATTTTTCATTCTGTAGAAAAAAATAGAGGAAAAGGAAAATCGAAAACAGAGAAGTGGAGAACAAAGAAGGAGATTCAAAGATTCATCAAAATAATACCTGGAGTAGAGGCTGCTGGCAGTTGTGATTCTTGGCAGCAATGGTGGTGAATCAGTGTGTAAAGTTGAGAATCTTGCTTGATTGATTCGTTAATGGCGAAAAGAAAGAGAGAGATAGATCGATGCTCTAACCGAGGGAAGGAAGGAAGAGACCTGTGTGAGTGTGAAGAAGCCCTAGATCGGATGCTCTACAGCCGCTGAAGAGAAGCAACAAAAAATAGAAACAGATCTGAAATTTTTATATATATATATAATCAAACCGCCCCGGTTCCATTAACCCAGCACCGGTTCGAACGGTTCACCGGTTGAACCACCGGTTCGAACGGTTCTATGAAAATATACCGGTTTTTACATCTGTCCGGTTTTAGAGGGTCAACCGAACCGGAACGTCACCCGGTCACCGGTTCAACCGGTTGAACCGGCCGGTCTGGTCCAGGTTTCAAAACCTTGATTTTAGATTTATTTTTTGAATTAAAATTTTAAAAACTATTCAATAATTTATACATATAGAAGAAAAATAACCACTTCAATTGATGCATTCAACTACATTAAAAACTATAAAAGAGAAGCCTAAAACATTAAAATCAAAATTGATAAAATATTACCAGATCAAATATTTTACTAGAAAAAAAATTAAGTAGTTTAGCCAAATTATCGATTGAAAAAAATTATATTCTAAGAAAGTTAATTACAAAAGCTTAATTAGTTGTTTTAAATCTTCCAAAAAGAAAAAAAGAAAAAATTTACATAAAAGAAAATAAAATGTCAAAAAAAATTACAAATATTTATTTAAATAGTAAGGTTGTATTTGGATAATGAATTTGTGTATTTTCTTTTTCTAAATGCCTATCCAAATCCATACTCCAAACATAAAACACCTCATTTGATGAAAGCATTAGTTAGGGTTTTTTTATTTTTTATTTTTTTCAACAAAAAGAAAGCATTCCATGCTTAGAGCACACTTTAACAAGTACAGTATCTATCAATAAATTCCTTTTCTTTATACCTCTTACGTGACTTGAGAAGAGAAACAAAAGAATAGAGTCCTTGACGCATCAAACTTGAGAAACAAATCAGCAACCACATATTTTTATTTATTTATTTATTTATTTATTTATTTATTTATTTTTATTTTTATTATTTGGGGGGGGGGGGGGGGGAGTGCTAATATTAGTATATTATACAATAAGTGGAAAACTAATTAAGAGACCAAAAAATAAAAAGATAGAAAAAGACGTGAAATAAAAAGGACTGTGTACTCACATATGTCCAAAATAAATAAAAAAAATAAAATGAAGCTATCAAGTGAGAAATTATTGGTTGTCATTTATTACAATGTCCTAAAAAATTGACACAATGCAGTGCAAATTTGGTTGCAGGCATTGAAGTAAATGACATGGAATTATTTTCCATATCGAAGAAGCACAACACGAAAAAACAATTGTCTTGGTATCGTAAATAAATAATTTTATTATTAGTTATTAGTTATATAATTGTAAGATATGTTTGAATGCTATGAGAATTTATGAACCATTAAATACATGTGAAAAGATGATCGAGAACAAAATGGAGAATATGGAGCATGAATTAGAAGTTAAAGGAAGTCATGAAGACTTAGAGATGAAGTGGAAGATCATGAAGTGTAAAGTGTAAGAGATGGAAGGATATGGTAGTTATTAGATAGTTTTTGCCTGCAAATGTTTGCCTATAAATAGTCATTCATGACTACATTGTCATTTATATTTCCTGCACTTTATTATCAACACTTCTTTTTCGAAGCACAGGCGTAGAGGTAATTTTATGCACTTCCTTTTCAAATTATAGGAGTAGAGATAATTAATTGTTACTTTGATTGGTCACTCAGTCACCTCGATTGTTCACTTAATTATCTTTCTCCGTCTCCCTCCATCTTCTTTTAATTTTTCTTTTCTCTACACTTGACAATTTTAAAGTCCTCTTCATTGAAGCAGAAGAACCATCAACACAATCGCTTGATAATTGACTTGAATTTAATCTGTAAGGATTTTTCAATCCTTACTGGTACGCTCGCATTTATGGTATTTCCTTTCGTAGGAAAAATAAGCCAACAATTTTTTGGTACGCCTAGTGGGACTTCAAGTATAAGAAATAAAAAATGAATTGGATTCGTCCATTCCAAATAGCCTAGATGAAATATTTTCGTGTAAACAAAAAAATTTGGATCTTCAAGAAGAGATCCATTTTCTTGATGAAACAAACTTCAATCTATTACAATATTATTTGGTGAAAGAAAAAATACAGGATTTATTTGGAGAAATTCATGAACTTGATTAGGAAGTTTTCCAATGGAATGATGAGTTGTCAACTCTCACTATCAAGTCTTTATCCGAGGCTTTAATGGCCGGAATTGGTGAATTTTTTTCAAAATTCTTTCATTGTTGGCAGAAGGAAAGAGTTGATTTCATCAATGACTAGGGAGGTTAAAAAACCCATTTTTAAAGAGCCAACTTATGAAAATAACATGGCTAAAAAGCCTGTTATTGAACCAAACATGGTTATAAACTATGTTCTATATAAGGCTCGGGAATTGAAAAACTCATTCTTAAAAAGTCAAGCAATGGAAATAACATGTCTACGGAGGATTTTCATCAGTCATTAATGGCTACAATAAAAAAAAAAAATCCCATTTGCCAATGAATGATGAAAGTTATTTAGCTAAAGAACATGTTCTTAGACCAAACATGATTAAATATGATGATCAAACCATTGTTGATGGATTTAAAATATTTAGCATTGTTGAAAATGTCAAAGCATTTGCATTTCCAAAACTATATTATGCCATGATTTTTGGTATTCAAAACCTATTTTGGGTTTGTGGGCCGCATCAAAATTTAATTTTGATGAAATGACTAATAAAACAATCATCTTTAAGCATTGTTTTTTAAAAGCTTTTAAAATATGCCATGAGTACCTTCACAGCAAGGTTTTGGTTCTTTTTTTAACAAAACTGAATCATGTTAAAAGAACATTTGAATGCGTGTTTCCCTTCAAATGCATTAATTAATTGCCAAATATGGTCTAAATTGATAAACAACTCTTCATGAATTCGATGTTCCTCATTCTAAAAGAGTTGCGAGAGGTAATATTGGCATCATAAATAAATAATTTTATTATTAGTTATTATCTATATAATTGTAGGATATGTAGCACTTGATAATGTCTCTGCAACAGCTACAGAAGCTCAGTCTATATCTGCAGAAGACAAGCTGCAGTTGCAGCCACAGTTGCAGAAGAAGAGCTGCAGTTGAAGCCACAGTTGAAGCCACAGAGTTGAGCTCATTTCTGTAGCAGAGTTATACAGCAGAGCTACATATATCAGTTACAAAACAGTTAGAGCTATTAGTGCACGTGTTACATATAGTGATGTGTTAGTTAGAAAGTTGTTGTATTAACTGTACCTTAGTTTAGTTAACTAGTTACTAGAGTTAGTTCCTAGAGTTACAATTGTTGTATATAAATATCACTGTACTGAGATATTTTCGATATTGGAAATAATAGATTCATATTTTCTTTATGGTATCAGAGCTCTCATAGCTCTTGCGAGCATCGAAAGCTTCATCTTCAATCCATCAATGGTGAATCCTCATCAAGAAGCAACAATGGCAGATCTTCAAGCAAGATCAACAACAATGGCAGCTTCTTCATCTGGTATAACTACCAGTTCTTCTTTACCTTCAAATCTTGCTCTGCTCATTTCCAATCTGAAATCATTTGTTCCAATAAACCTTGAGTCTACAAATTATTTGATATGGAGAAGTCAATTCCAAAACATCTTACGAGCCACAAATCTACTTGGATTTGTTGATGGCTCAAAGATCTGTCCTTCTTCCACAGTTCTTAATAAGAGTGGTAATGCTGTAGTAAATCCAGAATACACAGATTGGATCACTGTTGATACACATTTACTCAGTTGCCTTACTCCTACACTATCTTCATCCATATACACCTCTGTTCTTCATTGTCTCACTAGTCATGAAGTGTGGACTACATTAGCTGCACGATTCACCTCCTTGTCTAGGTCACATGTCCATCAATTGAAGACTAAGCTTAGTCATCTTACCAAGAAGAATTCAACAATGGAGGAATATCTCTGTCAAATCAAGACTATTGCTGATCAATTGAGTCTTGCTGGTTCACCAATTCATGATGAAGATCTGGTTTTACTTACTCTGAATGGATTACCTGATGAATACAGTGCCTTTAAAACATCTATTCATACCAGATCTGAACCTATCTCTATTGCTGCCTTGTCTTCCTTATTGTGTTCTAAATCCATTCACATTGAAGGCTTTCTGAAACAAACACACACATCAGATCTACCATTTGCTTATGCTGCTAACAGAACCTTTTCTAGAGGAAGTTCTGGAGGTTACATCAGAGGTGGATCTAAAGGTAACAATTACAGAGGTGGAGGACAAGGTAATACCTATAGAGGTGGAGGACAAGGTAATACCTATAGAGGTGGCAGACAAGGTAACACCTATAGAGGTGGAGGACAAGGCAACTCATCTTCACATGGACTGATTTGTCAAATCTGTGGCAAATCAAACCACTCAGCCATGGATTGCTGGCACAGAATGGATCCAGCTTTTCACTCATCTTCTTTACAAGGAAGAGGATCACAGTCCAAAGCCTACATTGCCTCTTCTTCAACCACTTCTGATGCTCCAGATTTTTCAGTTTCAGTCTGCCTCTGCTGCATCTGTCCCAGAATATCAGTCTGTCTCTGCTACATCTGGCCCTGGTTCAAATTGGTTCTTAGATTCTGGAGCCACAACTCATTTCACCAATGATCTTAATAATTTCACTCAATTTCAGCCTTATCAAGGTTCTAATCATGTCACTATAGGAGATGGTTCAACTCTGCCAATTCATCACACTGGAAATGGTTTGCTTCCTACACCAAGTACTTCTTTCCATCTTCATAATTTGCTTCATGTTCCTTCCATTTCTACCAATCTTTTGTCAGTTCATCAATTCATAAAAGATAACAACTGCACCATTACTTTTGATGCTGATTGTTTCATTATACAGGATAAATTTTCCAAGCAAATTCTTCATAAAGGTCCTCACTCAGCTGGTCTTTACTCTCTCTCAGCTTCATCTGTTGTTCCTGGAACTTCTTCCACCACTTGCTTCAACACTTCCACTGCTTCTACCTGCAGCAAGAGCACTTGGCATAGTAGATTAGGTCATCCTTCTAGTAATAAGCTGCAAGTGCTTGTATCTCAAAATTTGTTACCTACTAATGTACCTAGTTCTAATGATAATAAGCTGTGCACACATTGCTGTGTTTCTAAGAGTCATAGGTTGCCATTTCATCTTTCCAATTCCACTGTAAATCAGCCATTGGCTCTTATTCATTCTGATGTATGGGGACCCTTTAATGCATCTGTTTCCCATTTTAAGTACTATGTTCTTTTTGTTGATGATTACAGTAAATTCACTTGGCTATTTCCTTTGACTTACAAAAGTGAGGTATTTTCTAAATTTGTTGAATTCAAGGCTTTTGTTGAAACCCAATTTACCACTAAGCTTCAAGTCCTTAGAAGTGATAATGGGGGGGAATATTTAGCAAATAAATTTCAGCAATTTTTAAAAGATAAGGGCATTGAACATCAACTTAGTTGTCCCCATACTCCTGCTCAGAATGGAGTAGCTGAGAGGAAGCATAGGCACTTAATTGAAACCACCATTGCCCTAATGCATCAATCTGCTCTTCCTTTGTCCTATTGGTTTGATGCTCTTGCCACCTCAGTATTTCTTATTAACAGACTTCCCACTTCCAAACTTAGTAATCTTACTCCTTTTCAAATTTTGTTTCATCACTCACATGATTACTCCTTTCTCAAAGTTTTCGGTTGTAGATGTTTTCCTTGGATTAGACCTTACACAAGTCACAAACTTCAGCCAAGATCTATCCCTTGTGTCTTTATTGGTTATGTTCCCTCTACCAAAGGGTATAGATGTCTTGATGTTTCTACTGGCCATATTTTTGTTTCTAGGCATGTCATTTTTGATGAGTGTACCTTTCTATTTCAGTCTCCCACTATGTCTTCTGCTCAGTCTGTTCCTCCTTCACTTTCTCAGCTGCAAACTTTCTTTTGGCCTGCCACTGGTTCAGTCAATTCTGGTTCTGCCCAAGTTGCAGGTTCTTCTCTCCCTACTGTAAGAGATGTTTCCTCTGCTCCAGTTATGTCTGGTTCTCATTCTGCTCCAGTTATGTCTGGTTCTCATTTGTCTCCCTCTTCTAGTTCTGCCCAAATTGAAGTTGCAGGTTCTGGTTCTGCTAGTTCTCTTCCTGCACCAGTTGCAGTTGCAGGTTCTGATTCTGTACCTGCTGCACCAGTTGCAGTTTCTGGTGTTGTTCCCTCAATTCCTATTTCTTCAATCTCCATTGATTTACCTTTTTCTTCTTCCACTTCAAATACTCATCCCATGCTCACCAGGTCTAAGTCTAAAACTCTCCCTGCTGGTTGCCTTCTCACTACTTCTTCTCCTACTGAACCTGATACTTTTCAAGCTGCTGCTGCATCTCCTAAATGGCAGGAAGCTATGTTAGATGAGTTTCAAGCTTTGCAAACACAAGGCACTTGGTCTCTTGTACCTTTACCTCCAAACAAAATTGCTATTGGATGCAAATGGGTTTATAAACTCAAAAGAAATTCAGATGGATCCATTGCTAGGTATAAGGCTAGACTTGTAGCCAAAGGGTTTCTTCAAACTGAGGGCATTGATTATCATGAGACTTTTAGCCCTGTTGCCAAGCAACCTACAGTCAGAGTTCTTCTGTCCTTAGCTCTGCATTTTCAATGGTCTATTAGACAGCTTGATATATCCAATGCATTTTTGCATGGTGTATTAGAGGAGGAGGTCTATATGCAACAACCTCAAGGATTCATTGATGCTTCTCATCCTCATTTGGTTTGCAAATTGCATAAAGCTCTTTATGGTCTTAAACAGGCTCCCCGGGCATGGTTTTCTACTTTCTCTTCTTTTTTACTGTCCTGTGGTTTTATCTCCAGTCATTGTGATTCATCCTTGTTTGTCAAGAAGACAGCAGACTCCATTACTATTCTACTCATTTATGTTGATGACATCTTATTAACTGGCAGTGATTCTTCTTATATAACTGCTTTGATTCATCAAATGCATGGTGCTTTTGCTATGAAGGAGCTTGGGTTGCTTAATTACTTTCTTGGTATCTCTGTGTCATCATCTTCTATGGGCTATTTTTTATCTCAGCAAAAGTATGCTTCTGAGTTGCTTGTGAAAGCTGGTATGGCTGACTGCAAGCCATACTCTTCCCCTATGGCTCTTAAACCTTCTTCTTCTCCTAATGATCATTTACCTTACTCCAACACATCTCTCTATAGAAGTATTGTTGGAGGCCTTCAATACCTCACCATCACCAGACCAGATCTTGCTTTTGCAGTAAACTTTGCTTGTCAATTTATGCACCAACCACTTGTGCAACATTTTGTTATGGTTAAAAGGCTTCTCAGGTATCTCAAAGGCACTCTTGGCTATGGTCTTCAATTTAGTCCTGGACCTCTTACACTACATGCTTTTTCAGATTCTGATTGGGCTGGAAATTCCCTGGATAGACGTTCCACTACTGGCTTTTGTGTTTTTCTTGGTCCAAATTTGGTATCCTTGAGTTCTTGTATCATGAGATGTGGAAGCACTCAGTTTTTGCCCTCTCTTACCACCAAAGCCAATGCCACTCTTGTCAGAACAAATTTGTTGAGACCCAATGATACTGTCCAAAGTCTTTGATCCTTTGTTCCAAAGACCAATGGTTGCCATAGCACACTTGAGCTCTTCCTCTTTCTTGTTCATTAGTTCTTCCAAAGCAACTTGAGACATCTCGAGAGTTTCAATCTTTTCTTCATATGTTGCATAGATTTGCTGCAGCTCATTCGTCTCGGTCTCACAAGTCAAGAGTTTTGCACAAAGAGCTTGTCGATCATTAGATATCTTGATGGCATCAATCTTAGCCTTGGAAATCTCCTCCTTAAGTTTGACATTCTCACTTTCACATGCTTTGAGTTTCGTTGTGAGTTTGTCATTCAATTTGGATAAGTTAAGAGACTCCTTATATAACTTTTCATAAGCTTGCTCAAGCTCTTCATCTCATCATCACTCTCGGAGGATTCATCATCAGTGGCATTCTCAACCGACCTCTTCAGATACTCTGTTCGTCCTTCAGTTTCGAAAGCCGCCATGAAAGCAAGGAATTGTTTATGTCCCTCTTCATCTTGATCTTCATTGTCACTTTCATCTTCATCAGATTCTGATTCATCATCCCAAGTGATAGCGAGGGCTTTCTTCTTCTTCAAACGAGTGGGGCATTCTGAAGCAAAGTGGCCAAATCCTTGGCATTCATAGCACTGGACTCTTTCAGAGTTCCCTTGTATCTTTCCTTTCTCCTTCTTAGCTATAGAATTAATTTTGAGTTTATCTTTGCCTTTAGATTTATGAGTATGAGTAGATTCCAAAAGATTAGGATTCTTTTTCACAAAAGATTTTTTAAATTGTTTAACAAAAGTAGCCGTAATCTTGGAATCTATCTCACAATCCTCATCAGAATCCTCTCAAACTCTATGAGCACTACTAAAACCAATAGTATCTTTTTGTTTCTTTTTGGAATTCCTATGTGCCTCATAAGTTTGGAGATTTCCAACCAAGTGATCCAGCTTGAGGTTGTCAACATCTTGAGCCTCCTCAATAGCCGTAACTTTTGGTTGGAACCGATCAGGCAAGGATCTCAAAAATTTTTCCACAACTTTAGATTCTGGTATTTTTTCACCTAAATTGAAGCTGGAATTTACAATGTCACTCAACTTCGCATAAAATTCATCAAAGGTCTCACTATCTTTCATTGAAAGGTTTTTGAAACTAGACGTGAGCCTTTGATGTTTTGAGCGTTTAACAGAAAGAGTGTCCTCATGAATAGTTTGTAAGATATCCCAAGCCTCTTTTGCGACTTCACAATTATAGATACGACTAAACTCTTCAGGTGTGACAGCGCAAAAAAGAGAATTGATAGCTTTACTATTCCAGCTACTATTTTGGTAATCAATTGTGTCCCACTTATCAATTGGTTTGGGGAAAGTTACACCATCAACTGTAATCGTTGATTCAGTCCACCCATACATGACAGATTGCCAAACTTTTTCATCAGTAGATTTTCAAAACGATCTCATCCGAGCTTTCCAAAAAGAATAATTGGATCCGTCAAGTAGGGGTGGTCGAACCATAGAATTTCCCTCACGAATTGTATCCATTATCACAAATCAAACAAGATCTCGCTCTAATAAATTTGGAAAATATAAAAAATAGAGCGACCTGCTCTGATACCAATTGAAAAATCTAGAAATCCCCTAGATGTTGATTTGTGATTATGTATCAATTTTAAACAGTATATAATAATCCCAATCAAACAATCAAGACAAATCGACACAACGATTTTACGTGGAAAAACCACAATTGGACACCTCCAATTGTGATAAAAAAAATCACGGGCAACAGCCACAAAACAATCCACTAAGAAGATATAAAGGAATTACACAGGTATACTCTCAATTACCTAGCGAATCCACACCCGAATTGAACCAACCCCTATGTGCCTCTTCCAACCCTGTCTTCACCTCGGAATTGTCTTGACGATGAGCCACTTTAGAATCCACCAAAGCTTCAGCCTCGAATTCTTCAGAATCCACCGAAGAACAACTTTCTCTTTTATGTAGAACTAACAAATAATCCTTTGATGTACACTCTTTAAACCATGAGTTGAATACTCAACCAAAACATCAAAGAAAACTAGCAAAATATCCCCAGATATAAGCCTTAATAACCAAAAAGAAGATCTGGAGGAGTCAACTCAAGTTTTGGGAGAAAACCAACTACTTATAGAAATCCACAGTAATCCTAGTTTTGGAAGAAAACCAATTCCTTATAGAAATCCGGATTTTGAAGCTCGCTCAAGCGAAGCTTCTCTCGCTCGAGCGAGAACCTTAACTCGCGTGATTTCCACTAGTGCTTTCGCTCGAGCCACGAACCCTTCGCTTGAGCGAACAATGAACTCTTTCAGGTTTTTGTATAGACGCAATCCTTCGCTCGAGCGAGGACTTCTTCGCTCGAGCGAGCAAGGGCGGACATCTAACTTTGAATACAATTTTGTATTTTGCTTCGGGCGCGAGCTGACTGGGCAGCTCGACCCCCGTCATAATCAGCGAAGTGGCAATCTTGAAAGCATTAACATTACAAACTTCTCTGCAAGGCTCGATTCGGGTTGGATTCATATCTAATAAACTCATAGCCTTACTGAAATAAAAGTGCGAAAACAAATACAACTGAAAGGAGTTTTGTCAAACGGAATTGCCAAGAATAAAAACCTAACATATCTATATTGGGTAGACAATTAGTTAAACAAATCTAGTGGGTGTTTGGAAAGTTAGTTATTTCAGTAGACTATTTTAATTTTTGGCTATTTTAATAGGTTAAAATTTTTGTGTTTGGAAAGATGATTGGATTTTTTTGTAGTTGGATGTGATGCTTGGAAGAGAAAAAGTGAAATGATTATGTGTTTGGTATGACATTTTGTCTTATTAGCTATTTTAGCCTATTTTATTTTTGGGGGAGGGGGATTTTAGGCAAAAAATAGCCTAAAACCCACTTTCCAAACAGGGCCCCAGTTAAATTGTAATTGTTTTAATTTCAGTTTTATTTATTTTGGAAAAATGCAACTTGTATCAGTATTGGCGTTAGAGTTGGAGGTAGAATGGTCATTTACTGGGTACAACAAATCAAAGATTTCCACACTAACTACATTGTGCCACATATGTTGAGGAACCATTTAAGCAATAAACATTGTAGAAAATCTTTGGATTTTCATAGCTCATGCAGACTTTTCATATCTCGAGCAAAGAGTGACAATTTTACAAATTTTGAGGGAGTTTGAACTCGGGTTTCGTATGGAATTGGTCTTCAAGCCATCCTAACCCTGTGTTTGTTTGAGAGATTTGGAAATGAAAAGAAAAAAAGTATGTGAAATTAGGTAAAATATATGAATAAAATATACTTACATTTCACCTAATTTCATACACATTATTTATTTATTTATTTTTCTAAATCTCTTCCCAAATCTCCCAATCAAACACAGCGCAAAGCACATAAATATGATGTTAGAGAATAACAAAATGAGCTTGGAGTTGTATATATTGCAGAGCTGAAGATTGATGAAGTCTCCAAGCATTCAAACCATTTTTTCATTTGTTGTGAAAGCTTCCATGGATTCCAAAGGTGCTCTTATATATAAAGTTTCAAGGAGTTGATAATTGGTTGATCAAGCATGGAGAATTGACAGTTCAAAACTAATAATAAAAAAGCACGGAGAATTGAGAATAGTAAAGGCGGTTTTTTCAATGGTGTTTATTCATTATGGGACTTGTTTTGTGTCAAACCTAGATAGCTCTTGTGGCTTTTTCCCAGTTGCATTTTTTACATAAAAAAAAAATAAAAATAAAAAAAATGCAAATGTCTTCTAATTGGGAATTGAAGTAAGCAAAATTTGAATATTTGCTGGGAGACTAACACTAATTAAATCAGTGTTATCAAGTTTGCCTGTGTGTTACCTGTCCTTGTTTAAAATGCCAGAAGGAGTGACAAAGGTTATTGATAAGGTTTAGGCTGCTTTTCTTTGGGGAGGTTCAAATTTAAAAAAGAAATTACATTTGGTGAAACGGGAGGACATTACTAAAAGAATCAAGAAGGGTTGGGAGTAAGGGGGATCAGAGATGTTAACGATTGTATGTTTTCTAAGTGGTGGTTGAGATTTGCAAATGAAGATAAAGTCTTGTGGAAAAGGGTAATTTGTTCTAAATACCCGATGTCTGGTGGTAAATGGTTCCCATTTATGGATAATTCAATCAGAGTATCAAGGGTATGAAGTGACATTCTCTGTGTAACAGACTGCAATGCCTATCTTAGGAGCTTTTATTTTTCAAGTGTGGATTTTGCTATTGGTGATATGAATAGAATCGAGTTTTGGGATGACAAGTGACTGGGTAATCAATGCTTCAAAGAGACTTTTCCAAGGTTGTTTGGATTGGTTACGAACAGAGATGTTTCATTACGGGGGATGCTGGATCAAAGGGGAGACTCTAAGGAGTGCTCCTTCGAATTTAGAAGGCCTTTAAGGGAATGGGAGATGGCAGAGGTGGGTGAACTTAAATTACAACTTAACACAACTCAAATTGTAGTGTCGAATGTTGATGATTCTCTTAAATGGAAAGTGCTGCCTTCAGGTTAGTTTAGTGTGGCTTTAGTGTATAATAGACATGAGATTGGAGCTGTCTTTGATGCTCTTTCTTTTATTTGGGAAAAAATTTCTCCTCCAAAAGCACAATTTCTAGGATGGCTAGCATGGAAGAGTAGAATCAAGTCATCAGATTTTTAACAGAGGACTGGTGTAATTAGCGAGAATACTAGTACTCTCTATGTGTTTTGTAACTTTGAAGATGAATCTTTAAATCATGTGATGCTGTGGTAACCAGTGGTGTGGAGATTATGGTCAAATATTTTAAAATGGTGGGGTTTTCAGTGGGTAATACCTGGATCAGTTGAGGGGTTGCTATGTTGGTGGGCTAGGTTTAAGTTTAAGAACTTTTATTGGATGTTGTGGAAATCTATTGCTAGTGCCCTTATGTGGTCCTTATGGAAAGCAATAAATGACTGTGTATTTAATGGGGTTTAGCCTCATCTGGATGAGTTGTGCAATTTAATTAAAGCTAGGATTATCTTGTGGTCAAAACCTCACTATCCCAGGTGTGAGTACACAACACTACAACAAAAAAGGCTTTTGGTGACAGACTGATTTTGTCTCCAAACATCAAATTTTCGTCACTAAAGTTATCTGTGACGAAAAAATTTGTCACCACGTTCGTGGCCTATAAGTTGTCGCTAAAAGTACCTGGTGACAAAAAACAGTTTCGTCGCCTATTTTTCATTTTTGGCGACGAAATATTTCGTCTCCAAATGTTGAATGTTTCGTCCTCTAAAACATCAATTTCGTCACCAAAACTAAATAATATTCTATTTTAATTATTTTTGGCGACGAAATATTTCGTCACCAAATAGATTTTAGTGACGAAAGTTTTCCTCACCAATGATATGGATTAAGGTGACAAAAAAATTCATCACTAAAATGAGTAGAAATGAAAATTATTCAATTACAAAAAAACATTTTGTCACCAAATATTTCAATTTAGCGACAAAATATTCAACAAATGTGACAAAATTATTCGTCATGTTTTTTGAAAACAAATAGCGACATTTTTCATTATGTCGCTAATAAAAATTAAAAAAATTTAAAAGGGGGGGTACTATTTTCATATTAAATTTTTTCTTTTCAATAAAAAATTCTCTACGCATTTCAGTAATCTGTTCAATAACCTATGCAATAACCTGTCCGATGGCCTATTCAATAACCTGTTCAATAAAATATCTATTACAAATCAATACAAAAATCTGTTCATTTTCATAAACATCACAATCAAATTTCAGCACTAACCACAAAAATACAATATGAACTACATGCGGATTATAAACATGTCTTCTAATATCCACAAAAAACATGTCTACTAATATCCACAAAAATATAATATCAACTGCATGCGGATTACCAAACACGTCTCCTAATATCCACAAAAAACATGTCTACTAATATCAACAAAAATAAAATATCAAGTGCGGATTACCAAACATATCCTGTAATACCAACAAAAATATAAAATTTACAACGCAACCAAAATACATGTAAGGTAATATGAACAAAAACACAAAATAAGCTAGCTTCTGCTCTCCAAATTACCAAACATGTCCATATCAAATCTCCAATCTGCTAAAAAATGAAACACAAAAAAAAAAAAAAGAAGAGAAAGAATGCAAGTTAGACAATTATTATCTTATCAATTAAATATACAATTTAACATGCATTTTTCTACTTAGTGTTCAAATCGGGAGTCCGGTGCTAGTTCCGTAAACTTTCACAACTTACATTGGTCCCTCCTGAGGTGTTTGAGGTGTTCCGTGGGCGTTCCCATGCTTGTTACATGATTTTGGCCTCCGATGGCCTATTTACAAGCTTAACTGTTGGAAAAATTCATTTTTGGACTTAGTTTTAAAAACGAGAGTCCCGTGCTAGTTCTGTAAGTTTACACAATTTACAACGGTTGCTTCTGAGGTGATTGAGGTGTTCCTCGGGCCTTGTCGGGGTTGTTTAACGATTTTGGCCTCCCGATGGCCTATTTTCAAGCTTAAGAGTTGGAAAAAATTGCATTTTTAGACTTAGTTTTCAAATCGGGAGTCCCGTGCTAATTATGTAAGTTTCCACAACTCACATTGGTCCCTCCCGAGGTGTTTGATGTGTTTCCTAGGCCGTCTCATAGTTGTTGCACGATTTTGGCCCCGAAGGCCTATTTTCAAGCTTAAGTGTGAAAAAATACATTTTTGGGCTTAGTTTTCAAACCGGGAGTCCCGTGTTAGTTCCATAAGTTTCCACAACTTATGTTGGTCCCGTCCGACGTGTTTGAGGTGTTTCCCGGGCCGTCTCATGGCTGTTGCACGATTTTGGCCTCCGATAACCTATTTTCGAAGCTTTAGTGTGAAAAAGTGCATTTTTGGACTTAATTTTTGAACCGGGAGTCTCGTGCTAGTTCCGTGAGTTTCTACAACTTAATTTGGTCCCTCTCGAGGTGTTTGAGCTATTACCCGGGCCGTCTTGTGGCTGTTACACGATTTTGGCCTCTGATGGCCTATTTTTCAAGCTTAAGTCTTAAAAAGTGCATTTTTTGACTTAGTTTTCGAACCGTGAGTCCCGTGCTAGTTCTGAAAGTTTCCACACCTTACATTGGTCCCTCCTGAGGTGTTTGAGATGTTACCCAGGCCGTCTCGTGGCTGTTACACGATTTTGGCCTCTGATGGCCTATTTTTCAAGCTTAAGTCTGAAAAAGTGCATTTTTGGACTTAGTTTTTGAACCAAGAGTCCCGTGCTAGTTCCAAAAGTTTCCACAACTCACATTGGTCCCTCCCAAGTGTTTGAGGTGTTACCCAGGCTGTCTCGTGGCTGTTGCACAATTTTGGCCTCTGATGGCCTATTTTCAAGCTTAAGTGTGAAAAAGTACATTTTTGGACTTAGTTTTCTAACCGGGAGTCCCGTACTAGTTCTATAAGTTTCTACAACTCACATTGGTCCCTCCCGAGGTGTTTGAGGTGTTACCCGGGCCATCTCGTCGCTGTTGCACAATTTTGGCCTCCGATGGCCTATTTTTGAAGCTTAAGTGTGAAAAAGTATATTTTTGGACTTAGTTTTCTAACCGGGAGTCCCGTGCTAGTTCTGTAAGTTTCCACAACTCACATTGGTCCCTCCCGAGGTGTTTGAGGTGTTACCCGGGCCGTCTCGTGGCTGTTGCACAATTTTGGCCTCCGATGGCCTATTTTTGAAGCTTAAGTGTGAAAAAGTGCATTTTTTTATTTAGTTTTTGAACCGGGAGTCCCGTACTAGTTCCGTAAATTTCCATAACTTACTTTGGTCACTCTCAAGGTGTTTGAGGTGTTACACAGGCCGTCTCGTGGCTGTTACACGATTTTGGCCTCCGATGGCCTCTTTTTCAAGCTTAAGTCTGAAAAAGTGCATTTTTGGACTCAGCTTTCGAACCTAGAGCCCCGTGCTAGTTATGAAAGTTTCCAAAACTCACATTGTTCCCTCCCGAGGTGTTTGAGGTGTTACCCAGGCCGTCTCGTGGTTGTTGCATGATTTTGGCCTTCGATGGCCTATTTTCAAGCTTAAGTGTGAAAAAGTGCATTTTTGGACTTAGTTTTCTAGCTGGGAGTCCCATGCTTGTTCCGTAAGTTTTCACAACTCACATTGGTCTCTCCCGAGGTGTTTGAGGTGTTACCTGGGCCGTGTCATGGCTGTTGCACGATTTTGGCCTCTGATGGCCTATTTTCAAGCTTAAGTGTGAAAAAGTACATTTTTGGACTTAGTTTTCTAACCGGGAGTCCCGTGCTAGTTCCGTAAGTTTCCACAGCTCACATTGGTGCCTCCCGAGGTGTTTGAGTTGTTCCCCAGGCTGTCTCAAGGCTGTTGCACGATTTTCGCCTCCGGTAGCCTATTTTCAAGCTTAAGTGTGAAAAAGTGCATTTTCGGACTTAGTTTTCAAATCAGGAGTCCCGTGGTAGTTCCATAAGTTTCCTCAACTCACATTGGCCCCTCCTAAGGTGTTTGAGGTGTTACCCAGGCTGTCTCGTGACTGTTGCACAATTTTGGCCTCCGATGGCCTATTTTTAAGCTTGAGTGTGAAAAGGTGCATTCTAGGACTTAGCTTTCTAACCGGGAGTCCCGTGCTAGTTCCGTAAGTTTTCAAAACTCACATTGGTCCCTCCCGAGGTCTTTGAAGTATTACCCAGGCCGTCTCGTGGCTGTGGCACGATTTTGGCCTTCGATGGCCTGTTTTGAAGCTTAAGTGTGAAAAAGTGCATTTTTGGACTTAGTTTTCAAACCGGGAGTCCCGTGCTAGTTTTGTAAGTTTTCACAACTTACATTGGTCCCTCCCGAGGTGTTTGAGGTGTTCCCCAGGCTGTCTCATTGTTGCTGTACGATTTTGGCCTCCGATGGCCTATTTTGAAGCTTTCGTGTGAAAAAAGTACTTTTTTGGACTTAGTTTTTAAACCGGAAGTCCCGTGCTAGTTTGGTAAGTTTCCACAACTTACATTGGTTCCTCCCAAAGTGTTCGAGGTGTTCCCCAGGCCCTCTCATGGTTGTTGCATAATTTTGGCATCTGATGGCCTATTTTCAAGCTTAAGTGTGAAAATAAAGTGCCTTTTTCGACTTAGTTTTCAAAACGGAAGTCACATGCTAGTTTCGTAAGTTTTCACAACTTAAGTTGGTCCCTCCCAAGGAATTTGAGGTGTTGTCCAAGCCTTATCATGACTGTTACACGATTTTGACCTCTGACGGCCTATTTTCAAGCTTAAGTGTGAAAAAGTGAATTTTTCGACTTAGTTTTCAAACCGGGAGTCTCGTGCTAGCTTCGTAAGTTTCCACAACTTACATTGGTCCCTCCCGAGATGTTTGAGGTGTTGCCTGGGCCGTCTCGTGGCTGTTGCACGATTTTGGCTCCCGATGGCCTATTTTCAAGTTTAAGTGTGAAAAGTATTCTTCATTATTATGGACTACGAATCACATGTTAGCCTTGTGTCCTAAAAGCCAATCTAAAAACCATTTTTAATTACCTGGTAATATTGTTGAATTCGAAATACTCCCTCCGTCCCAAAATATTAGTCCCTTATTCCATTTTTCATTGTCCGAAAATATTAGTCTCTTTTCAAAAATCAAGTACAAAAATAATATAAATTTCCTATTTTGCCCTTCTTTTAAATTAATAAACAATATAAAAAGTACAATTATGACATTGATATTCCCAAAAAATATACTATCAAAAGGGTAATTTTGGAAAATTAACTTTTTTAAAGTGCAATAATTGCAGTACCAAAAAAAGTTGGATTCCCCAAAAGGGACTATTATTTTGGGACAGAGGGAGTAGTATATTTCAAAATGATTATAAAATATCAAAAAAATAATAACAATTAATAATATACTGGTGCAAAGGATGCATTTCATATAATTGAACCTTGTAATGATTTTGGTTTCCAAGGATGCTAAAAGAGGAGTTGAGCTCGCATTGGATTATCCTCAAATATGGAACGATTAACTTAATCTTCTACACAACGGGAACCATACATAGCCCATGAGAGAATGAAATTTGATATCATCAAAACACAATAATGGACCTGAAGAGGAAATTAGTATGAAAATTGAAGAATAGTATTCCACAACCATTTTATCAAAGAAAAAAAATGACATGTGTACATGTACAACTTACCAACCTAGAAAATAATGAAACGTGTGTGGTAGGCCCTATATGTATACATGGTGCTTGTGTGGATCCACAATGAGAGATAAAGAAAACCAGTGCAATTCTCTGCAATGTCACCAGCGCCACCAACCTATTAAAAGGATAACCACGCTACAATTGAACAAACACCTCAATAAAAATTTATTTCTGCAGCCAAATAAAGCAAATAAATTAGTACACCAGACTCAATTAATGTCAAGAAATTAATTAATTGTGAAAAATAAGACAGAAATTGCTGGTTCTAGAGGATCGAGAGATTCATCATAAAAACAGAGAACTATTGAGTGAACATTACCAAGAGCATTAAATGAAGGAAAGGTAATTATGAGACAAGTTAAATAATTCAATAGAGAAAAAAATTGAGTGAACATTACCGAGAGCATTAAATGCATGGACTCAACTATTTACGAAGAACAATTGCCAAATGACTTTGGATCTCATCATGTTCACTTGAGACCTTGGAATCCAAGATCGTGGAGCCAAACACCTGACAAAAGATCAAAAAGAACCAAATGAGCTACAGAGACACTGTAATGTTGGAAAAATGTATAAACCAATACATTTAAATTGGTCCAGAGCATTAGTACCAACAGTATGTGCCAATCCCATTTGGTATTTAATCCTCTCTATTCATGGCCTACATACAAAGAATTCAGATAATCTCTAGACGACTATATGGCAACAAAGAAAGAAAATAGAGAATGTTGGTGAAGGGACCGCAACAATGCAGACAATATTATGCATAATTGAATCAATGTATATCAATAAAATTTGACACATTAGATGCTATAATCTCTCACAAGATAGAGCAAAATGGATTGTTGTCATAGGGAACAGTGTAGCTGATAGCTACAAGCTAGTATTCATTACAACGGTCAGGTATACATTTAGCGGGTTCAGACTTAGGGGGGTCGGGCTTTTTCTCTTTAGCCTTCGGTGGACCAACACCAATGAGATCTGCTACCTTTCTGGTCTTCCTCACTTGGGATGCAACTAAAATAGGATCAACATTCCCAATAACGGTTAGTATTCCCTTCTCACTATCCACCGATATCTAATCAATGCATGTTCATTCAAAATATATATAGCATCATTTTACACATGTCATAGTTCAAAACATAGTAAATTTCGACAAACTTGTCAACCCATTCTTCATACCTTGAAGTTTAGTGACGACTTCAATATATTGCTTTTGCACTAATGGCAGTGAATGTTGACTTTCACCTCTATTTTCTGCATAGAAATGCAAAGAACAAGAGACGTGAATTTGAAAGAACTAGAATGAATAATAGTGAAATTTCACTAAAACTAGGCCTTACCTTCACCTCCATGGCAGCGAAAATGATCAAATTGAACTATATGTTCCCTCAACCTAGGATTAATGTTGGAAACCTATTTGTAGGAGTAGGACTATAAAAAATAATAATAATAAAAAATGTCAACTTAGTAAAGAAAGACCTTGACTTTGTTTTTAAGATTTTGAATGGTCAAAAGCAGAATATAAGGTGGTTGCACATTTAGTTTTTTATTTTTTCATTTTTCTTTTGATGCAGGGAAAACATGAAGTCTATGATGACATGGAGCAAGTAATAATGTGATGTAAATGTCAAAACCGAGTGGGATGTTTGTGGAAATTTAATAGCTTAGAAAATTCTTGACAGTGATTATTTTCTTAGAAAATTGTTGGACAGTGATTGTTTCCTTAGAAAATTGTTTGACGGTGATTATTTTCTTGAAGAAGGGTTCACATCCTCCTTCCAAGCAGCTCATGGTATTTTAGTGATGTAGACAAAGAAGTGAATTCCACATGCCAATTCTTCCTAGGATATGTACTCAAACAACAAAATTAAGGTCACTAATGTCAATGGAGAGAGAGAGAGAGAGAGAGAGAGAGAGAGAGAGAGAGAAAGGGAGGGAGGGATTTTGACAATTCTATTATATGTATTTTATACCATTTTACAACAAAAAAAGGGGGGGATAGGATTGAATCTGATTTGAAAGATTGGCATCTGCTAACAAACCACCACAAATCAGTACTTCAAAAAAGTCCATCACTAAATTATAATCTCTTTGTGATATTTGCATCAACAAATACTATCTTTTGGATTGTTTAAATAATGTTATTATAGTTTCAAATGGATGGATTTGAATGAAATAACTCCGCAATTATAGCTATTTGAAATCATCAAGATATATATAAAGCTAAGCATTTTCCCAAACATTTGCAAAAATTTGTCGCCTAAATGAGTTTTTATCAAAGACCAAAATGCACAAACCATTCACACTAAATTGAAGACAAGCTTTGGTATAATCATTATAAACAAACTGCAGACAATAATACCATGCTTAATTGAAGCAATGTATATACTAGTACACACAGGCCCGGCCCTGAGATTTCTGGGGCCCAAAGCCGATAATCAACTAATAAATTTTTGTGCCCTTCACATTTTTTTTTCATTGAATGAAAAAAAAATGAAGGTAAAAAACAAAAGATTGTGTCAAAATCACAAAAAATACTTAGTATTATAGTACAACAACTAATAAGTGTCGCTTGATCATCGCTCTTCTTGCCATTTTAGAAGTAAATAAATAAATCATACTTGCATAATCTAGTTTTTTTGCAAAGTCATTTTCAGTGGATAACAATGTTAATTATTTTAAATGGGCTTTTCAATTTTTTAATGGATCAATTTATTTTAAGTTAGTTTGGGCTTTCCTTAATTTTTTTTTGGATTTAAAACATACCAATATATTACAATAAACTATAATAGGAGGGGATCCTTTTTTTGGGTCTATTTTCAATGGACAACAATGTTAATTTTTTTGAATGAGCTTTTCAATTTTTTGACGAGTCAATTTATTTTAAGTTAGTCTGAGCCTTCTTTAATTTTTTTTAAACTTAAAACATACCTAATATATTACACTAAACTATAATAGAAGGGGGCCCCTTTTTTGGATCTATTTTGAGGGGCCCTAGGCCATGGCCTGGTTGGCCCATGCCTAGGGCCGGCCTTGAGTACACAAAAATTATTAAAATTTGAACACATTAGATGCCATATTCTAGAGACCACACACAAATACATGTATGGGCAAAAATCTCACGACCGAATGCCTCAAAGAAACCTCATCAAGAATGGGCAACAAGAACGCTAACTCATTTGCCTCTCTGTCATTAAGATTTCTAAAGAAATTCAAATTCCAACAGAGACATATAGGATGAAACCATAGAGGCAAATAGACACTTGATGAGACAGAGACAAGCAATGCAAACTAGAGAACAATGAACAAAATAATCCTTGCCCTTTCCAACATCCTCCCAGAAATGCACATGCTCCCCATTACCCACATTGACACCAACAATCTGATAAAATTAGACAAGAAATATGCAATTATCCACTGAGACCATTTGTTGTTGTTCTGGTGAATAGATACTCAATTTAAGAAACAACAGATTAGAAAGAAACATTTAGTAGCTTGATACACCCACCAAATCCTAAATACCATATTTTATACATTTTATTGATATTACTGCCCGTACAAATGTGATACATCAAGTTTATATTATAGAATATAGATTTATACACACACATATATATATATATATATATATTTCTATCAAAGAAAGGGCATACAAATTGACAAACCAAAACAATGAGAACACATATATATGTACATATATATATATAGAAAAGAAGATACCTGGTGTGAAATGGACGAAGAATAGGGCTTCCGATGGTGCCGCATCAGTGAAGCAAAACAAACAAAGAAGAGGGCTTCCGGTGGTGCGATTCGAACGGAGAGAAAGGGCTTCCGGTGGTGTTATTCGAACGGAGAGAGGGGGTTTCCGGTAGTGCTCATGTGTACGTGAGAGGGCAAGGAAGAAATCAGTGAGAGGGTTTCAAGAGTTCAGACTAGAGAGAGAGACGAGACTGGGTGAGAGTGAGAGAAAGAGCGCAAGAGAGGAGTGATTTGGGTAGACTGATTTGGGAAGACAAAACGACGTCGTTTTGTCCCCTTAAATTATAAATGAGGAATTTATATTTGTCTCTGAAATTTTTTTACAATAGTGACAAAAATTTTTGTCTCTAATATGGCGCCCAAATTTTCTCCCAAAATTTTCAAGGGCGGGAATTTGTTTTGTGACGAAAAATAAAATTTAGAGATGAAATATTTTTTTGTCACCTATTATTTTAATTATTTTAAACATTTGGTGATGAAATTTTGTTTTCGTCTCTAAAAATAGTACAATTGGAGATGAAATCTTATTTTCATCACTAAAACATGTATATTTGGAGACGAAATATTTTTTCGTCATGTGTTTTCATCACATAGACCTTTTCTGTTGTAGTGATTCATGAACTTGTTAACAATTTGTAGCAGATCAGGAGCTCTGCTTTATGACTTGACGTGTTGTTGCTGCTGTTTATGTTGAGATGTTGCTGCTTTTGATGTGCTTGCTACTAATGATGCAGTTGCATTGGATGCTGTTTTTTTAGGGTGTTTACTGGGTGGAGTTCATAGTAGCATGGGGTTGTTTTTTTTTTTTGTTATTGGTTGGGCCTCAAGAATGCTTGGTTATAATTGTTGGTGATTGCATTTGTTTGTTGCTTGTGTTTTGCTTGTTTTTGTTTTGCTCTGTATTGTTGGTTACTCACCAACTTCAAGCTTGGAGCTTGTGCTCGCAGATAATTTGGTGTGCATTATGGTTCCAACCTAGTTGGGATCTTGATGTTTCACTGTGATGCTTTTTATACTCTCTTCTTTATTGATGTATTTTATCATACTTTGTATGTTTTTATCATCAATAAAGCTTTCTTTTTTGCTGATAAAAAAAAGTAAACAAAATTATATATATATAGGCGAATCAATTAGATTTGTCATCAATGTTCTTTAGAATGCAAGTGGAAGATCTGCATTAAAATCCATTTTCAAAAGAACAACTTGACTAATTCAAATAGAACTAAACCGCTTTTATGAAGAAATTAGGTAGTTTTCAACAAAATAGTGTTTGAATGGAGAGAGAAATTGCAGTTTTGGTACTAGTCTGAACGGGAGAATGAGGGTACTACTTTGCCTTAAGGCACAACAGTTACTATTGTGCCCCTTGTGAGAGATTGTCCTCGAGTGTTTTTTGATGATCTGAACTGTTCATAGTGTAGGGTTTGTCAAGTAGATCATCTATACACAAAATTCAAATTGACTGGATATCTGTAGCCCTATAACCAAAGCACATTTTGTTTCTATAAAAATTAACAGTTAACATAGTTTTCATAAATTTTTAAAAACAATTAGGACCTAATCATGGGGTTATGAATATCCGATTAACTTGATTTTGTAAATGAATAATATTCTTGACGAATCCTACAATATGAACGGTTTAGATCATCGAAAAACACTCGAGAAGACCTCCCACAAGAGGGCAGCAGTAACTATTGTGCCTTAAGGCACAGTAGTACCCCTTCTCTATTTGGATAACATGTTCAGTGTAAACTTTTTAAAGTAATTGGGGAACACTTTGGAGATATTCGTTTTGGAAAAATGATTGAAAATGATATATACGTCTACTTTACCTTTTAAAAAAAGTTTATTTTTAGACCTATTTTATAAATTTAATAACGCATAAGTGATATGATTAGTTAATGATTAGAGAATGTATGAGAGAGAATATTACCTTTAATATCCTACTTAATTGTCAAAGGGCTTGAAAACCGGGTTTAATTTTTTTGTCTCGAATAGTAATACTATATATATATAGGGAGGAAATTGGATTCCATGTCCAATCTAGCATGGAGTCAATTGTTTGATTGAGGATTTGTAAGTTGGATTAGGAGTCCTACCAGAGTATGAATCTCATATATGTTATATTGTGTTCTAGAGGGATATAGGATAGAAATTGTGGGATTGGAATATCATGGGATTAAGTTGTAAAATGACACATTTTCCCTCTAAATATTAGATTTCATTAGTATTGTATGTAGTAAAATAAAATAAAATAAAATAACATGTAAAAATCTCAATTAAAAAATAAAATAAAATAAATTCATTTAATTTTTATTGATGTTTATTTATTTAATTTTTAAATAAATTTTTATAGATATGTTTTATTTTAATTTTTGTTGATATTTTATTTAATTTTATTATTTGATATTTATTAGGGTGAAGTACCAATAAATCTCAAAATATAATCTTGTGAACTGTTTAGTTCTCCATTTTTTCTTATGAAAATTACACAAAAGAGTAGTTAATTACATGTTTGGGTTTAATTTTTTAGGGATAAAAGTGGATTTCTTCAAAGGTAAAATCACACATTTGGATAATTTGCACTACCAAAGTTTTGAATTTTCCTTCCTTCTACAACTGATCCCACATTATGAACAAAAACGTAACACTCTAATATAACGCTCCAATAACACAACACTTTAACAACGTAACACTCTAATATAATACTAAAATGTAACACACTAAAAAATTCATTGGTGTACTTTTTTCAAACATAACAATGTGACACTTAAAAAAAAATTCTTAGTGTATTTTTCTCAAATATAACAACGTAACACTCAAAAAACACTTTTTTTTTAAAAAAAAATGCGTAGTGTACTTTTTCCAAACATAATACTCTAATGTAATACAACCAAAAAAAATAAATAAATTCTTAGTGTACTTTTTCCAAACGTAACACTCCAGTGTAACACGCACAATAACACTAAAAACTCTTTAGTGTACTTTTTCCAAATGTAACACTCACAGTTTGAAATTATATATTTGCCCAAAATTTACTAAAGAATTTTTGTACTTCTTTTGGAATGGTTTCAAGAATCTCTCATCCTTTTAGAATGGTTTGAAAAATCCAACAATGTTTTTTTTTTTTTTTTTTTTTTGAAGTGTTACATTGGAATGTTACGTTTGAGAAAAGTACACTAAGCAATTTTTTTAGAATGTTATATTAGAGTGTTACATTTGGAAAAAGTATAATAAGCATTTTTTTAGAGTTTTACATTGGAGTGTTACGTTTGGGAAAAGTATACCAAGAAATTTTTTTGTGTGTTAAATTAAAGTGTTATACTAAGGAGTTTTTTTGAAGTGTTATATTGGAGTGTTACGTTTGGAAAAAAAAAAATACACTAAAGAGTTTTTTTTTGTGTATTACATTAGAGTGTTATACTAAGGAGCTTTTTTTTTTAGTGTTATATTGGAGTATTACGTTTGGAAAAAATACAATAAGGCGTTTTTTTTATTTGTTACATTAGAGTGTTACACTAAGGAGTTTTTTTTGGAGTGTTATGTTTGGAAAAAATACAATAAGGATTTTTTTTTTTGGAGTGCTATATTAAAGTGTTATGTTTGAGAAAAATATAAGGACTTTTTTTGTGTGATACATTAGTGTGTTACATTAGAGTGTTACGTTTGAGTGTTATAGTTTGAAATTAAACATTTGTCCAAGGCTTACTAAGGAGTTTTTATGCTCTTTTTGAAATGTTTGAAAAATCCGACATCATTTCCGAATGTTTGAAAAATTCCATCTTTTAAGTCATTTTTGTATTCATTTGGAAATGATTTCCAAATAAAAAAGATTCTCATACAAAAATTCATTCCAAATTTGATTCTCATAGATTATATACATTACCTTTCTAGCACCAAGGGAAAAAAAAGTGTAACACCCCAAAATAATAGGCAATAGACTATCCATTATATACATTAAATAACTACACTAATATAAGTAATTATCTTTCATTGATTCCAATTGAGTTTACAAAAGAGTAACATATGCAAATATACATTTATAAGTCTATCCCTGAATCTATAGCATATGTCACAACATGAGATAAGATATGAAAATAAAACAGATAATAAATACCCTAAAGGCTTACAACTTTCCAAAACAGTGCTTGGTCACATCAAAAGTGGAATTTAAGTCTAATACACTTAAAGCCCTTGGGTTATACAAAAATGAATATAACAAAATGAAGCTCTTGCTCCAAGTCCTCTTAAACTATTACCTTGGTGAAGGCATATTATCAGCACCTGAAATATTTTTCCCATATAGGATGAACCAAAACCAGTAGAAATAATCCAACACAGCATATGAATCTGAACAAAGGTATAACGTAAATGCATATGCGATGCTTGTATCAAAATGTTTTATCTCTTTCCAAAAACCATGCAATGCCAAATGAATATCATAGTTCATAAAACATTCTCCTTTCAAGGGAAAAACAAGGCAGTGAATCATATTTCTGGAAATCTCTAAAACAGTATCACATTTCATAGAAATTTCATCCGCGGGAAACCGTAAACCTGTACCCATGTAAACATAGGCTATACAAGCACTACTATTGCCATTTTATGAATATTTTGTCCACGAGATCGGCACCCATGTATACATGCGATTTTCGGGACTTTCACCCTAGACACACAGGCCAACTTATTTGATGTAACAACAGCTCCTTTCCAGATTCACCCATTTTCTCAAAACAATGTACATTTGCAATGTATAAATATGAAATAATAACCGATGTAAATGAATGAGAAAAATAGTTTCAATTTCCTTAATTCTCATGCAATTTCTACAACAATCATAGCTATCCTCCACCGATAGCCCAAAACAGATATTTCTAAACAGATAAATAATATTCCATAAAAATAAACTTTCCAAATTCCAAAGTATGAGTGGTAATACATACCCCACTTCACCATCCTCATCAAAACCAATCCAATTTCACAATTTCAATATCAATCTCATTATTTATATAAAATGAACATTTAACATAATTAGGGCAAATCCCCTCCCCTTTTTTTTTCCCCATCAAAATCAATTCTACATATCAAAACCAACTATTTATTCCCAACTCAACATTATTTTCCATATCAAAATCATTTTTAAGGATTCATTTGACAAACCCCACTTTTTGATTTTCACCCAAACCCTAGATTTGTTCCAAATCTTTCAAAATCTCAATATTGTTTACGAATAACAAATAACCAAGTTAAAACTCATAAAAATGGTGGAGATATCCACACCTCAAACTTTAGAAGATGAGAGAGAGAGAGATAGAGAGAAAGAGAGTAGAAAACCCAAAGATACCAAAAATCAACTTTGCTCCGATTAGAATGAAGCCCTCGCCGAGTTCTACCTTTTTAATAAAGGGACACGGGTAAAGAACTCGACGGATCTAGGTATATTTGTAAAGAGAATGTGAGTTTTAGAGATAGAGAGAGAGGAGGGAGAGAGAGAGAGAGAGAGAGAGAGGTGAAAAAGTGATGTAAAAAGTGACTTTTGCAGACTGATATACACGCAGACCACTCGAGCGCAAGAAGTGTTGCTCGAGCATCCAGACACAAAAAATGTGACCGCTCGAGCGTAAGAATCTTTGCTCGAGCGCAGAATACGAACTCCTAGAAGTTTTACAGACAAAAGACCATCACTCGAGCTTAATAATGGCTGCTCGAGCCGACACAGTTCAAGCGCAAGAATCGTCACTCGAGTGTAGAACACCACTTCCTAGAAGTTTTGCAGACCTGCAAAAGTACTTAGAGTTCACTAAGACTGCTTGAGCACAAGAAGTGACGCTTGAGCAAAGGAGCAAAATTCTGGACAACAAAAGTTTGAAAAATAAGCTACCAACATATTCCAAACGCAATCAACACAACCTAAAAGCTAAACTCAAAGAGACAAAAGAAAACAAGACATGAACAGCGGTATAAGACAATGAAACCTGGATCCAAAACATTAAATAGGTCAGGTCAAAACCAAAAACATTATAACCTCTCCCTCTTATGGAATTTCGTCCCCGAAATTTGAACCAAACATTAAAACCAAGTTTAAACCAATTACAATAATGATCGTAATTTAAATTCATCACCATGACCCATCCATCGATCATCCATTCCCATTAACATGATAAACGAGTTTTCAACACTGAATATACAATTCACATTTCGAAAACATATGCAATATTTATATTTCTTTGACATAACGAAGTTTTCAGTACATTTTCAAACATCAATAAATAGGTCCGAATACTTCTCACAGACTTTCACCTCACGCTCCCAAGTGGCCTCCTTAACCCCGTGGTGTCGTCACAATACTTTTACCAAAGGAATCATCTTGCCACGCAAGACTTGGTCTCGAATATCTAAGACTCCAACTGGTCTTTCCTCATATGAGGCATCCTCATCAACCTCTAACTCAGTCCAATCCAACACGTGTGAAGGATTTGGCTCATACTTTCGAAGCATACAGATATGACACACGTCATGAACCTCGAAAAGCTGTGGCTGTAAGGCCAAACGATAAGCTACCTCCCCAGTCCGTTCTAGGATCTCAAAAGGTCCAATAAACTTAGGAGAAAACTTTTCACTTTTCCCAAACCTCATCAGACCCCATCTAGGTGATATCTTCAAAAAAAATATGGTCTCTTACCTCAAATGATAACGGTCTCCTCCTACGGTCGGCATAGTTTTTTTATAGGCTCTGCATCGTATTCTACGGTCTCCTACCTCAGCTTTCTCCATCGTATTCTACAGGCTCTGCCACAATCGTGTTGTAAAACGTGAATCTTTATCCGAAAAAATAGTCACAGGGACCCCATGAAGTCGAACTATGTCCTTAATGTAAAGGTCGGCTACATAATCTATTGAGTTACTCGTGCACATAGGTACAAAGTGCGCTGACTTGGTCAATCGGTCAACTACCACCCAAATGGTGTCATTACCCCGTTGAGTCCTCGGAAGACACACAACAAAATCCATTGTGACATGCTCCCACTTCCACTCAGCTATAGGCAAGTGTTGCAGCAAACCCGCTGGCTTCTGATATTTGGTCTTCACTTATTGACAAGTAAGGCACCTTGACACAAACATGGCTACATCCTTCTTCATCCCCTTCTACCAAAATTGGCGACTAAGGTTGTGATATATCTTTGTGCCTCATGGGCGCATTGCAAGGCGTGAATGGTAAAACTCTCGGAGTACCTCCTCTCGAGAAGACTCTGGCACAAAAAGACGGTCAAGATATCTAACACTTAAGTCAGAATACACGTTCAAGCCTTTCTTTACCTTCCCACTAGATATCTTCTCCCAGAGGGTTTCTACCTCAAGATCACACTTTTGTGCTTCTATAACTCAGCTCACAAGTGTAGGTTGTGCAACCATCGAAAACAAAGTTGCCGACTCAACGGACCCGCCAAGATGCAAGTAAAACTCACCAACAGCACCCAACATATCCCATTTCCAGATGGCAATACTCGCTACACTGCTAAAGGACTTTCTACTCAAGGCATCAGCCACTACATTGGCTTTCCCTGAATGATAATGCAACTCAAAATCGTAATCCTCATAAACTCTATCCACCTCATTTCCTTCAAATTTAGGTCTTTCTGTGAGAATAGATATTTCAAACTCTTATGATCAGAAAACACCTCAAACTTCTCACCATAAAGGTAATGCCTCCAAATTTTGAAAACGAAGATCACGGCTACTAATTCTAAATCATGGGTAGGATAGTTCCTCTCATATGTTTTCAACTGACGTGAGCCATAAGCTACTAGCTTTTCTTCATGCATCAAAACACAGCCCAAACCTTCCCGTGAAGCATCACAATACACAGAATAGCCCAAACCCCTCTCCGAAATAATCAATACTGGAGCAGTGGAAAGTCTAACCTTAAGTTCTTGGAAAGATTTCTCACAAGTCTCATTCCACGTAAACTTGATTCCCTTTCTCGTTAGTCTAGTCAAAGATGAGGCTAACTTAGAGAAATCCTTCACAAACGGATGTAATACCCAGCCAACCCCCAGAAACTATGAATCTCAAAGGCATTTTTAGGTTGTTTTCAATCTTGTACTACTTCTATCTTAGACGAGTCTACCGTCACTCCTTCTCCAGATACCACATGGCCTAGGAATTTAACTTCTTTCAGCCAAAATTCACACTTCCTGAACATAGCATATAGTTTGTGGACTCTAAGCAACTCAAGCATAACTCGTAGGAGTTTCTTGTGTTCGTCCTCGAAGAGTGAGTAAATCAGAATGTCATTAACAAAGACGACTATAAAACGATCTAAGAACTCACGAAATATTCGATTCATTAGATCCATAAACACGGCTAGTGCATTAGTTAGCCCAAAAAGCATCGCTAGGAACTCATAATGGTCATACCGCATACGAAATGCCATCTTCTGGATATCTTTGTCCCTTACCCTCAACTGGTAATAACCCGATCTCAAGTCTATCCTAGAGAAACAACAAGGCCCCTTTAACTGGTCAAACAAATCATCTATGCGTGGCATTGGGTACTTGTTGTTAACAGTTACCCAGTTCAACTTCTGGTAATCAATACAAAGTCGTAATGCGCCATCTTTCTTCTTGGCAAAGAGAGTTGGTGCTCTCCAAGGCGAAGTACTAAGGGGAATAAAACCATTATCTAATAATTCTTGGAGTTGAATCTTCAACTCACTTAGCTCGGCGGGTGAAAATCTATACGGTGCCATAGAAATCGATGTCATGCCAGGCACTAAGTCAATAGAAAACTTAATCTCACGATGTGGTGGCAAACTAGTGAGATCCTTAGAAAAAAACATCCAGGTATCCACAAATTACCCTTGGCAAATCAACTCGGATTTCATGACACTCACTACCCAAGAAGGTTGCAAGAAGACAACTAAGCTTACTCCGACCACGCGGATCATATATCGGTGATAAAACTATATCAGCCTTGTCCCCCATGAAAGAAAAACAATCACCACTCAAGGTACATACAGTAATCCTCTAACGGTAACAATCTGTAACTGCCCGATATGATGACAACCAGTCCATACCCAATATAGCATCAAAACTCGACATGTCAATCAACACAAATGCAAAAGGAAGTCGGCGATCAGTAACCTTTATCTCACAACCTTGACACGCCTGTTCCAAAATAATCTTACCACCAATAGGTGACTCTACATTGAATGAAGATGCTAACCGAGCCAATTCTAACCCCAATGCTGATGCAAATGCAGACAAAATAAAAGAATGGGATGCACCCTATCAATCAACACATTGGCAATAAAATTGCATAACAAGAAAGCACTTCTCATAACTGAACGCGCTGGCACTAAGTCTGTCATGGTAACAATATACACACGCCCTGTAGGTCTCTACTCCACCTGTTCACCCCTTGGAGCATTAGTTTGATATACTGACTGGGCCGAAGAGGCCTTCTGATTGGCTCTCGAGGCTTGTGCTGACTATGTAGGCTAGTGGCTCTACGTCTGCCTCGAACCAGACGTACCAGGTCTGCCATCTAACTGAGGAAAAAACCTCCTCACATGTCCTAACTATCCACACTGATAACAAGTAGGCAACTGTTCTCTCTCCTGACTCTAGCTCTAAGAACGAGCCATAGACGGTGCAGATTGTTGCCTTTATCCTCTCTACGGGCAAGCTGGTGACTTGTGACCCAACTTGCCACACTTGAAACAGGAGAAACCTCTATGACTACCTTTCCCTAAACCCAAACTTGGCACAAGAAAAGTAGATCTAGACTGTGATGCGTAGGACTGCTGTGGGGCGGGACCCTTCTACCTCTTACTATCCTGACTCTCCCCTGGAACCTCCTGACTCCTCCTGGAGCCCTCATCCGCTCTTCCTCTACTTGAACTACGGTCTCAAGGTGAGTCCCCGCCTCTATAAGGCGTCCGTAGTCCTTAATCATTGACCCAGTTACTTTGAAAAGAAGCTCAGTCCTCAATCTCTTCTCAAACTCAATACAAAGGCGTTCCTCTGTTGTCACGAGTTCCGGTGCAAATCTAAAGAGGCTTGTGAAAGCTGCCTCAAACTCGGCTACTGGCAAACTAAGCTACTTGAGTTTCAAGAACTGATCTCTCGACTTCTCCTTAGTAGTGGGAGGCAAGAACTTGTCCTAGAAGGCATTGACAAAAGCCTCCCAAGTCACCCCATTGCACCCACGCGCATACTTCCACCATTGACCCGTATCTTTCTTCAGCTGGAAGGATGTTAAGGCCACTTTTAGCTCATTAGCTTTGATGCAAAGCATCTCAAATGTGTTCAGCATCTGCTCTAACCACTTATCCGCCATTAGTGGCTTCTTAAGATCACCCAAAAACTCGTCCGAATTGGACTAGAATAGCTCCCTCTTTAAGAATGACGACCTTCCCTCAGCAACTTGGGCTTCGACTTGATTCTCAGCCCTGAGAATACCCATGGATTCCCACAAAGCTCCTGTCATTTCACAGGCCAAAGTGCCCATGGCCTACTGACCAATTGGTTCGGCCACATTGGCCTGACCATCCCCTTCCTCTTGCACTGGAATCTGATCCGTTAATGACATCTCATGCCTTCTAGGCCTACCACTCCTACCACCACCATGTCCACGTCTTGACAGCCTAACGAAGGTAACAAAAGAGATTAGTAAATTTACAAATGTGTCGAAGCTAACTCACTTACATCCTAATGCGATGGACAACAGTAATTCACACCACATAACACATAATCACATAAATACATACGAATTTCCTTCATAGATAATGATCGTCCCATGGCATTGCTAGAGTTCTAATTAGAAACAACAGGGATCAAATGCTTTCCTAATAAGACTTCTAGAAATCCATAGACCCAATCAATATCTTGGGAATTAAATCACATACCCATATAATCACATAAGCATGTTATCACATATCATTACAAACATACAAACATCTCTATCAAGTGAGATAAACCCATTATGCTAAGAACCACTTCCCACGTACCCAAAATATTCAAACCCGGTATGCTCTGATACCAAGTTGTAATGCCACGAAATAATAGAAAACATACCATCCATTATATACATTAAATAACTACACTAACATAAGTAATTATCTTTCATTGATTCCAATTGAGTTTACAAAAGAGTGAAATATGCAAATATACATTCATAAGCCTATCCCTGAATCTATAGCATATGTCACAACATGAGATAAGATATGAAAATAAAACAGATAATAAATACCCTAAAGGCTTACAACTTTCCAAGACAATGCTTGGTTACATCAAAAGTGGAATTTAAGTCCAATACACTTAAAGCCCTTGGCTTATACAAAAATGAATATAACAAAATGAAGCTCTTGTTCCAAGTCCTCCTAAGCTATTGCCTTGGCAGAGGCATATCATCAAGACCTGAAATGTTTTTCCCACATAGGGTGAGCCAAAGTCCAGTAGAAATAATCCAACACAATATATGAATCTTAACAAAGCTTTAAGGTGAATACATATGCAATGCTTGTATCAAAACGTTTATCTCTTTCCAAAAACCATGCAATGCCAAATGAATATCATAGCCCATAATACATTCTCCTTTCAAGGGAAAAACTGGACAGTGAATCATATTTCTGGAAATCTCTAAAACAGTATCACATTTCACGAAAATTTTGTCTGCGGGAAACCGTAAACCGACACCCATGTAAACGTAGGTTATACAAGCACTACTATTGTCATTTTACGGATATTTCGCCCGCATTTTCAGGACTTTCACCTTGGACACACATGCCAACTTATTTGATGTAACAACAACTCCTTTCCAGATTCACCCATTTTCTCAAAACAATGTACATTTGTAATGTATAAATATGAAATAATAACCAATGCAAATGAATGAGAAAAATAATTTCAATTTCCCTAATTCTCACGCAATTTCTACAACAATCATAGCTATCCTCCACCAATAGCCCAAAACATATATTTCTAAACAGATAAATAATATTCCATAAAGACAAACTTTCCAAATTCCATAGTGAGTGGTAATACATACCTAACTCCACCATCCTCATCAAAACCAATCCAATATCATAATTTCAATATCAATCTCATTATTTATATAAAATCAACATTTGACATAATTAGGGCAAATCCCCCCCCCCCCCCCCAAAAAAAAAAATTTCTCAAAATTAATTCTACATATCGAAACCAACTATTTATTCACAACTCAACATTATTTTCCATATCAAAATCATTTTCAAGGAATCATTTGAAAAACTCCTCTTTTGATTTTCACCCAAAACCCTAGATTTGTTCCAAATCTTCAAAAATCTCAATATTGTTTAGGAATAACAAATTACTCTCATAAAAAAGTGTGGAGATATCCCCACCTCAAGCTTCAGAAGACAAGAGAGAGACAGTGGGAAACTCAAAGACACCAAAAATCAACTTTGATCCGATTTAAATGAAGCCCTCGTCGAGCTCTATCTTTTTAACAAAGGGACACGGGTGAAGAATTCGACGGATCGAGGTGTATTTGTAGAGAAAATGTGAGTTTTAGAGAAAGGGAATCTCAACTTAAGGTTTTGAAATGTTGAGAGAGAGAGAGAGAGAGAGAGATAGAGAGAGAGAGAGATGAAAAGTGATGTAAAAAATGGCTTTTACGGAGTGATATACGCGTAGATTGCTGCAATGCAAGAAGTGTCGCTCGAGCGTCCAGACACAAAAGATGTGACCGCGCGAGCACAGAATACGAACTCCTAGAAGTTTTACGGACATAAGACCATCGCTCGAGTTCAACAATGGTCGCTCGAGCCGACACAGCTCGAGCGCAAGAATCATCGCTCGAGTGTAGAACACCACTTCCCAGTAGTTTTGTAGACCTGCAAAAGTATTGAGAGTTTACAAAGACCGCTCGAGCGCAAGTAGTGACGCTCAAACGAATGAACAAAATTCTAAGCGAAAAGTTTGAAAAACAAACTACCAACCTATTTCAAATGCAATCAATACAACTCAAAAGCCAAACTCAAAGAGAAATAAGGAGAAACAAGACATAAATAGCGGTATAAGACAATGAAGCCCGGATCCAAAACATCAAATAGGTCAGGTCAAAACTAGAAACACTATAAAAAGAGAAGGAAATATAATAGAAATAAGGGTATAATTGTAAATCTAATTTTCAAATAATATATTAAATCTACCTTTCCAAAATCAATGGGACTCATTGATCTATAAGAAAATAAATAGATCTACATTCTTCAAAATGGGATTTATAGGTAAATTTTCCTATTCATTATTTTCTTAAAATAAATTTATTTAAAATTTTATTTTTAAAAATAAAATGAATTTTTATTATTTTTTGTTATTTAATTTTTAAAAATAAATTTATTTAATTTTTAAAATAAAATCTAGGAAAATTTTATTTAATCTAGCCCCAAAAAATTAAAATATTAAAGATAGATATAGTATTGCTCTTACTTAATAAACAATTGAAAATGATAAAATAGTCTATTGAGTAGTTATCTTTTTCCATAATATTTCAATCAAATATTGAATTCAATAGTATAGTCATTTACAGATATTTAATCCCATGAGAGAACAAACATCAAATATACATAATTTCTAACGAAATAGTCTAGGGACTATATATCCCACAATTAATAATCCGCTAAATTACAATCTCTCTTATTTAATCCGTCTAAACAAATATGGCATCGTGGATGATTTCATTAGATGTTTTGTAAGGGTTTTGGAATTAATATGTGTAAGCACTACTACTTTTTGGGGGTTCATGGTGTTTATAGGTGTTTCAAAATTATGTATGTGGGTGTTTAGCAATTACACTTTATTATCTTTTTAATAAAAGCTTTGCTCCCAAAAAAACTAATAATTTTTTTTTGATTGACTAAACAATATATCTTATTAAGAGCAGTAATTCTTTTCTAATGATTTGATTGATCCAAATTGCTATATGCTATCCGTTTTTCTACAGTTTTATGTCACCCTCGTGCATAACAAAGTATTATGTACACAAAATGATTAAAAATATATATATATACTAGCGTATGTCCGTACCTGAAGGCACGATATAAATAATGCTAAGATTAGAATATAATTGTAATCCCAATACACTACTAAAAAAAAACACTTTTTGCGACCGCTATAAACCGTCGCAAATAATAAAAAACAGTCGCAAAAGACTTTTTGCGACGGCCCATGCGACGGCAAATGGGGGTCGCGAATGTGGGGGTGGCAAATACTTTTTGCGACGGCAAAGCAACGGTCGCAAATTATTTGCGACCGCCTAAACTACTTATGGCGACTGCTATTTTGCCGTCGCAAAAAACAAAGAAAAACACTAACATGATTTTTGGCGACCATCTTGTTACCGTCGCCAAAAAAAAAAAAAAAAAAGAAAAAAAAAAAGAAAAAAGAAAAAGGTGTAGCGTTAAGCACTCTAAGAATAGCAATGACAAGAATTCAAATAGTATAGCATTGTAATTTAATTGAACATGCCATTTGAGTCTCAAAATTGGAGCCATACGTGAGTTATTACAACTAAAAATTTGAAAAAAGTTCCTTTATGAAAAAAAAAATACAATCTAGAACTGGCCAATCTTCTCATCAATTTTCTTGCTTGGGTGTTTCTCCACTCTATCGATGAACTGGTCAATCTTCCCATCGATTTTCTTTTCAAATTCCACATCACCACATTGCACCTATGCCCATGGAACCTGCAAAACAATCTACTGCTCAAAAGCACCATAGCATGCACAACACCTCTGCACATCATTCAGGTCCAAAAAGTAAAGTCACAGAATTACAAGGATATGCATAATTGTTGTTACTTTGAGGTCCTGAAGTTTCAAAATACAAACCTTGTGCTAAGAAATCACACTGCACATCTCC
>CM069907.1:117753723-118004775 GCA_036172215.1 Camellia granthamiana
TGTAAAAAGTGATTTTTTGCTACCGCTAAACCATCCGTCGCAAAAAAATAAACGCAAAAAGTCATATTTCTAGTAGTGATACTATTTAAATTTATTTTTTAATTTGATAAATTCACAAATTTATTATAAAATTTTGGAGTCCTCATAAAACTCTACACGAAAACTCGTTTTTACTTATACAATATATAACTAGATAGATAGATGTACCTGGCATACATACAATTTTCACGGGCATACATACAATAATGCTTTTGTTTACATAATTATATGGAAATTGTATGTATGCCCGTAATGTCTTAGTGTATTACGAGATACATACATTGTATGAAAATATATGTAAAATATATTGAACAAAAAAGAGAAAATAGAAAAGTAAACAAATAGAGAAAAAAAATAAAAATGGGAGAAAATAAAAAAAAATAAAATGAAAAGAGGGAGGAAGGTAAAATCATGGGATCATGGAAAAATGGGTGAGAAAATGAAAAAGTAAGAGAGAGAAGCAGGAAAATAGAAAATGTACATGTAGGACATTTTTTGAAAAATATATCTCAGTCATTGTTTTATAATTTAAACAAATTTGAGCCATCTAAATGTCATATTAGGACAAAAATATGTTGAAGATTCAAAAATCGTCCTGTTTTATTAAAATATGTTAAAGATTCATATGAAATTTAAATTTATGAAGTCTATCATGTATTCAATATATTTAAAAATAATAATTAATTGTTCAAATTCATTTAATTTGTGGACTGTAAAATTCATTAATTTAATCTCTACTGCACAGAGTAAAATCCGGTTCCTAATTCTGGGATCGCAGGCTTTTCCATGTAATATGAATAAAAAATAAGTGAACAAAAAGCAGAAAATAAAAAAATAAAAAAAACAAATAGAGAGAAAAATAAAAATGAGAGAAAATAAAAAAATAAAAAGAAAAGAAAAAGGAAGGTGGGATCATATGATCATAGAAGGATGGGTGAGAAAATGAAAAAGTAAGAGAGAGAAGCGGAAAAATAGAAAATATCCATGTAGGATATTTTTTGATAAATATATATCAGCCGTTGTTTTATAAATTAAATAGATCTGAGCTGTTCAAATGTCTTAGTAGGCCAAATGTGTGTAGGACAAATTTAAAAATCGTATTTTTTGATAAATATATGTCAGCCGTTGTTTTATAAATTAAATAGATCTGAGCTGTTCAAATGTCTTGGTAGGCCAAATGTGTGTAGGACAAATTTAAAAACCGTGCTGCTTTATTATATAGATATATTCAGTTACAAAACATTTTTTCTTGTTTAAATTTGACACACTTGATTAAGGAAACAACAACAGGAACTTAAATGCTGCCTTTGCCTAACTGTAAGAAAGAATGGAAAAGAGAGTTTGTGCCATGGTGAGCATAGTATAACCGCAGCAAGAAATGAAACAAATGCCTATGGACTGTTGATGTAATTATGCCTTAAGTTTGCCATCCACACATTGGCGTCGCATACAATGGTTATTCACATCATTGAAAACTTCATTATAACTAAAGTCATTGGCATTTCTCATGGTGACCTCGATTACACTACTAAAAAAAACACTTTTTGCGACCGCTATAAACCGTCGTAAATAATAAAAAACAGTCGCAAAAGACTTTTTGCGACGGCCCATGCGACGGCAAATGGGGGTCGCGAATGTGGGGGGTGGCAAATACTTTTTGCGACGGCAAAACAACGGTCGCAAATTATTTGCGACCACCTAAACTACTTATGGCGACTGCTATTTTGCCGTCGCAAAAAACAAAGAAAAAACTAACATGATTTTTGGCGACCATCTTGTTACCGTCACAAAAAAAAAAAAAAAAAAAAAAAAAACGAAAATAAAAGAAAAAAAAGATAAAAGTGTAACGTTAAGCACTCTAAGAATAGCAATGACAAGAATTCAAATAGTATAACATTGTAGTTTAACTGAACATGCCATTTGAGTCTCAAAATTGGAGCCATACGTGAGTTATTACAACTAAAAACTTGGAAAAAGTTCTTTTATGAAAAAAATACAATCTAGAACTGGCCAATCTTCTCATCAATTTTCTTGCTCGGGTGTTTCTCCACTCTATCGATGAACTGGCCAATCTTCTCATCGATTTTCTTTTCAAATTCCACATCACCACATTGCACCTATGCCCATGGAACCTGCAAACAGAGCTGTAGACTTGAACATTGTTCCTACATGACCCGATCAATTTGATTATCACCATGGTCGCAGATTCAAAGGGTGGCAGAGGGAGATCAATTTGCAGAGGGCTACTGCTGAAATGCAAACAAATCTGGTTATATCCAAGCAGCTCAAAGGGACTGAATAAATGCCTTGCCTCAAAGACACCACTATTACTTCGAAGGAAATTTAAGGCCATCCAGAAAGTTACGAGATCTAAAAACTTGAGTTTGCTAATCCAGACATAAGCGCTGAAATTTGAACATTCAATTGGGATTATTTTGCCATTATCTCATTTTCCCTTCGGTTAATGGCATTACAATCTAAATTATATAAATATCTTTTCCAAGTAAAAGACATATGGCATCCCATCAGACCAAAAAACCAGGAACAAGGCCATTTAAACTTCAAGTCATAATCTAGATTTAGAAAAGACTACCCAATTTTAAGACTTGAAAATATGTATTAGCATTCACTCACCTGAGAGCGAAGGTTCTCTGTTTTATCCACTAGAAGCTCAATCTTCTCTCCACGATCCAAAACCTGCAAAACCAAAAAATTCCTTATATACCAAACCATAAGACATTTTTCAATTTTCAGATCAGACTATGTGCGAGCCAACATGGGAAGACTAACACCGATTTCACATAATGAGGGCATAGGGCCGTATTTTTGGCAATTTACAGAAAATAGTTTTTTTCTTACCTTCTCAAGGAGAGGTTAAGGATTTACACAAACATTTGGGGATAAGGTCGAGTTGGTGAGAGGTAAAGGATTCATTAGTAGCATTCAAAAACCATCATCAGCTTTCAACCATGGGTTTGGGGCCAGATAACTCAGTGTGAGGCCTGTTTAACTGATGAACTGAGTTGAAAAGTATAGCCTTGATAACCTAAAATGTGAAGAAAAGGTGTTAAAGATGAACAAGAATGTCACAACAAAACTAACATATGCTTGCATTGATATTCATGCAAGAAGCAAAGAATGTTCACCCAAAAAAAATAAAATCACCTGAGACATTAATCCATGGACCTGCTCAACAGTTATCTTTGCACTATCTCGAGTAATCTCTGCAAGTTGAGATTCTTCCTGCAATTCAAAAAATTTAAAAAGTGGTATCCATAAGAATTCAAGCAACATTTGCAATACGTATCACATAATCTTTCCGTCTTGAGGAATCCTAACCAATGTGCAGAAACTTGTAAATTCAAAAGCAAAACTGGAGCAGCAGATAGTTAACTAATGGCCAGTTTCTTGAGTAGACATCCATTTTACTAGATGGATACACAATATAAGTTACCGAGCCAAAATATCCTAGCAACAATGTACAAAGCTTTTAAAAAGAAGAAGGGAATAAAAGAAACAAGCCATTGAAGTATGTACACCAAACAATATAACACTCGGGCACATATCCACTAACCTCTTTCTTTTTTTGAGAGGGTGCTATTAAGGGCGCAAAGTGTGAATGAGCCAATTGATTTTCAGCTTGCTCAAGCTTTTCAGCTGCATCATGTAAAGAAAATTAATAATTAATAATTCTGCAATCAGGTGACTATGAAAGGTGCTTTTCATTGCTGCAATCATGCATTGCCATGTAGCTAAGGCCTTATGGTAAAAATTGTTCCAATTGGTGGAGATGGATTGGTTGGCTTTGACTTCTTGTGTTCAGATGTTTATTATTAGTTATTATAGAATTTAGAATATTTCATCAACTCAGGCACCTTTACTAGGTAACACCTATAACTTCTCTTTTTCCATTAATTGTACGATAAACAAGGTCAACTATGCAAAACTAAAAATGCTAGTGGCATTTTTTGTGGCTAATAAAGAAGATTCTATGTGTGTTTATAAATAGATGATTATTAATTACATATAATGATATCATGTTATAGATTTCCATCTTATTGGAAATGTTAAAAAAACAGTTGATGAGATAAAAATTTGCAAATAATTGTCACCATAATTTTCATTACTTGGGTAAGGAAACAGAAGCACAAACTGAAGTTCTGATCGGTCAGAAAGGCTTCTTAGTAGGGTAAACTATGATTGATGAGTTCAGCTATTATTTGCTGATCGGCTCAAACAAGGATGACTTTTGAATCGATATGTGATGTTTGCCTGCCTCTGCAAATGTTTACTGTGCCATTGGGTATTACACAGATTGTATTTCTCTAATGTTTTACAAGGTAATGTTCATAATGAGATTTGACACAACTGGTAGAAAGATAGTCACCTCATAGTTTGGTGTGAAACTGGGATGATTGCCAGACCATACTGAAGAGTTCTTGGATGCCATAGTCAGACCTTGGATATTTCTTCCATCAATAGGACTAGAAACAGAGGTCTCAACCTATAAATTACAAAAAAAGGATGGGACAAATATTTTAAAAGCAAGGCTATATGGAAGATCTTAAGATTTTGCTATAATGAGTTGACAAGAATTTAAGAAAGAAATCATTTAAAACAAAACTAGTTAATGGAAAAACATTCTTCATCAAAAGATTACCTTCGGGCTTTTCCCATCAGGCATTTCACAAGCAGCATAATGTGATTGAAAATTTCTGACATTGTCATTCCCCTTTGGAACATCTGTAGGTGCAAAAATCCAAAGATTCAGATCAAGATTCTGGGCAGTGCTTCCATCTGAAACAATCATAAGAGTGTTAAAATTAACAGGAAATTTTTATATTTTAAAAAACTTGGGGCATTTCAGACCAAGTATAACAGAAGTTATACCTAGATTATTGGTGTCAAAACTTATCTCTCCTTCATAGGTACTAGCCTCAAAGTTGGTGATTGCTTCCCTTCCGTTACATTTGATGGCTGCTTTATCATAAGCCCTGGATTCAAAAAATTAAAATGGAGAATTTGTTGGATGAAGCCCAATAGGTTTTTGAGATTTCAGAGTGAGAAATCCAGTATATGAATTCATGAACACAAGGAACTTGCAGCTTCTACTTCACTGTTGAATAACCCAAGATATATATACCTGAAAGCAAAGATCATAATGTCATACATAAAAGGGGTCCACAAGCATTTCTGCTTCTAAATTAGCATCCTAGAATCTAATCTAGATTTAGAAAAAAAACACAGTGCAAATACAATATCTCAAAAGCCAAATGAGAGTTCATGACAACATATACCAAGTTTATAGCTCCCAATATTTAATAATAAGATTGTCTATGTAATGAAAGTATATAGTTTAAGGGCTTCTCACTTCTTCCCAAGGAACTGCCCCATTCGAGCCTCCCATCGACCACATTTGTGCAAAAAATTAGACGCAATAAGTCACTTTTTTAGTAGTGTATCCGAGTACAAGTACTTGAACTGTGCAAATTCCCTACTAGTGGTATTAGTAATCCCACTATTGCTTAGTTATAACAGCTCATGTTTTAACCCACTATGACTCTACTGCATCAAATATATATTAAAAAACATAACTTCCTAGAAATAGACTTTTCTTGATTATTGCTAAATAAGAACCACTTACATCTTGATATAATAGCTCTGTTCCACTCAACTTTTAGAAACCCAATCCATCTTCCTTGACCATATTAAGTTTACAAGCTGCAAGATGGAGAAAAAATGGAGAGAAACTAATTAGCATCCATCATTAAACATACGATTAAAGTTGGAATGTTTCATAATTCTAATGTCTCTGAGACCCAATATGCTAGCAATGATTTAACTGCAACCATAAAGCTATAAACTTTCAAAGTTTTGATTTTATTTTTTATTGAAAAGTTGTAACATGAAGGTTTGAACTCATTCAGCTAAGCGAATGACACAACCACAATATGGAAACTACTCAAGGAACTACTTCTCTACCAGAATTCTGTAAATGATGAGACTAAACATTTTGTATAATTCCAAAATTTATGGCAAGTAAAACTAGGTGACAGGAATATCTTTAAATGGGACAGTAAAAAAATGATAGATAATATCAAAATCACATGAACATCACAGATAATAAGACAAATAAAATATAAAAACCACAGATCATGTTCTGACAGTATTAAGTGGAATCAGCATCAAGTAAAGTTCCATCCCAACTCAAATAATATGAATTTTAATGGGAACATGATAGTCCAAAGATTATAGATATGTATTGAGAGAGCGTATAACAATTTAACAAAATTTCTTTACAAACAGAATTCTGTACTTGTTTTGGTTACTTGCCATGAAGTAAATTGAATTACTTTCCTGGTTAAATTAATAAGAAAAGGCCTTCTATCTAGGTTTCAAACGTCGAACATGGGCTCTTAAGCACCACATTCAACTCAAAAGTGTTAGATCAATTACCACAGTGCATTATGCCATCAATTCGTGATAGTAAACAATGTATTCAATTGCATTGATGAACATAGCACCAATTCATTTGTAACTAACGCAAAAAGATAAGGACTTGGCATTGATTTTTTTATATGTAAACCTATTACTATTAGAAATTCACATGTTTCTCCTCTGTTTAAACAATAGTTACAACTCAAATACACACATATATATATATATTTATAAAATTACATCAACATATCTAACTAATGTTCCTTTATTTTCCAAAACTATCCACATTATATCTATCTAACAGCTCATAATGCTATATAGGAAACCTATCATATACTTTATCTAAACCAATAATCACCATATAAAGGTCCTACAAATTCAAAAACTTTTGTATCTCATGAGAATTTGTCAACAACTTTACTACATATTTTTTCTTTTCCGGCATTTTCTCACAAACAAAACAAAGGCAAAAACTATAAATATCATCTGAAACATGTACAACATAAAACTCTAATCTTAATTTTCATTTTAAGGGACTAAAAACAGAGCTAAAGAATAAAACTCAATTTCTTCAATTTTAGTTTCTGACAATATCTGAGTAGATAAACAGAGGCAAACTGGAGAAATATGATCAGACACATAAAAACATACTGAATTTTCAGGCTTAAGAAGCAACAAAAAAAATCGAAATGAAAAAACAAAATTGAATTTCATATATCGAATAATAGAAATCATAAAATTTGAATATTGCAAGGGTCATCCGTCGATCCAAACCCTAGGAGCAGATTCAAATTGTAAAATGACAAGAGACAAAGGAAAATAGAAACAGAGAGAACTTCCGAGAGAGAGTACCTTGAACTCGATCGAAACCCTAGGTGCAGATTCAAATCAGAAAACAAGAAGAAGAAGAGAAAGAAACTTGAGAGAGAGAGAGAGAGAGAGAGAGAGAGAGAGAGAGAGAGAACGCGCGCGTACCTTCAATGATCGAATTCAAAAGAATCAGGAAAAGCTGATTGTGTTTTTAGAATATAAGAAACAGAGAGAGCACAAGATTGAGAAGAACATCAATGAGAGAGAGAAGAGATTGAGGGACACAGAAAGAGTGAGATCGAAAGAAGAGAGAGTGATTCATACCAATGTGTGAGACTGAGAGAGAGACTGAGAGAGAGCTCGCGCGAGAAAGAGAACGCTTTGTGAAGGGCTAGGGCAAATATAAGGAAAAGGGAAAAACAAATAGAAGAAAATAAGGAATAGGTTAGTTATTTGCGACCGATAATCGGGGGGGGTCGCAAGTTATACGTAGCAAAAAGTCATTTTTCTAGTAGTGTTAGTTTGTGCCACATGGTGTAAATCTCTACATCATCACCTACCCAACTTTCAATAATTCCACTATGTTGGAGCAAATTAACATCCTTTGAAGAATTGATGAGGCAATCCATGAACACGACATAGTCATAAACACACAATGGTTGATTATGATCTAGAGGACACAACTCTTATGCAACTAGATTTCTAAGGAAAGACTCTGCATTATCCGTAATGGATAAGAGTGGGATTTTCCAATGCCCCACTTTATATCAAACAAGTTGTCGCTTCTTTCAACCATCTTGAATTGAACCCCAAACTCTTGAAGCTTTGTTGCCGAGTTTATGAATTGACATTGCTTTACCTTTACATTTCAACAAGTCCCAACAAATGTAAAGCACCAATAATCATGTACTAAGCCAAGTAGATGCTTGATGTTGTTGATTGGGATTCCACTATGAGCTTCAAAATTTGTATGTTGTTGTGTATGTTATAGAAAAATTATGGCTATATGAACGATTCCCAAGCTTGGAAGCCTAGTCATGTTGAACAAACAAACTATAAAGAATGAAATTTGATTTTCTAGTAAAATCAATGAAATGGAAAATTTGACCATAAACCCTCTTAAGCCTTGTTTGGCAAGTGCCCCTTTTAGCCAAAAAGTTAAAAACTTACTAAAAAAATCAAAAAGCTAACAACCCATACCAAAAAGTCAAAGATTCTCTTTTCTCTCTACTTTTTGCACATCTTTTCGTAAAAAGTCAAAAAGTCATCCCAAACATACTAGTTTTTTTTATATCACATTTTAGCCAAAAAACTAGAAAGTTATTAAAAAAGCATGTTCCCAAACGAGGCCTTAATTTCCTTTTCTTGTTAAAATGACAGAAAAAAATTTGGTACTTTCATAAACCCCTTATAATTATAAAATTATATATAAAGGACAAAATTTGTTATTTGAATATTTTATTTGACCATTATACCCTCTCTTTCTTCCATTTCTTTTACAGCACTCTCTCTCTCTCTCTCTCTCTCTCTCTCTCTCTCTCTCTTCAACAACTCGATAGTTGTTCGTCATCTCTACCATCTTCATCGTCTATCAGCGTCGCTCATCCTCACCGTCGGCTAGCAACCACCATTTTTACCGTTAAACTACCACAATCTCATATTTGATACTTACGAACTCATATTTGAGATCAATAACTTCAAATCAGAGATGATAATAATAATAATAATAATAATAATAAAATTTAGGTTGTGTTTGGTAGAGTTTTCTAAATATGATTTGATAATAGAGTTGTATTTTGGATTTCTGAGTTTTGGAATTATGATTTAAGTGTGAAAAATTTGTTTGGTGAATGAGTTTTGAAAAGAGTTTTGAATTGAGTGGGAAATTTTTGATGTGACATATGATATTTGATACAAAAACTTACAACTCATAATCAAACACACAACTCAAAATTCTATTCAAAACTCATAAAAAATTTTAAAATATTTACAAAATATTTTTTATTGAATATATAAAAATTAACATGTGTCAATTGCACCCAAAAAAAAATAAAATTATGCACTGTTTCGATCAACCGGTGTGACGACCAGTTAGCCCAAATTTTTCCGCCTTGAACAGAGTTTTCAAAAGTGAGCATTGAATTAATTTTTGAAAACCGTAAACAAACACGGTGTGCAAATCAAAGCCTAGAACTAACATTCCAAAACTCTACCAAACAAAGCCTTAGATTTGACTGAAAAATGAGAAATCGAGATATTGCAATGAAAAATTAGGAGATTTTTATTTGTTTGTTCATAGATCTAAAAGTAAAATTTGACTCTGATTCGTTCATTTAATATGTACTCTTTTTTCGTAACAGTAAAATTTTATTCTGGTTAACAGCATACTGATCTGTTTAATGACAGCAAAATTTTACTTTTAATCATAGTAAATTTTACTCTGATTTAAAGTAAAATTTTATTCTATCTTTTTTTTTTTTTTAATTACAAAGTAAAATTTTACTCTGAATCAGAGTAAAGTTTATTATAATTCAAAATAAAATTTTAATCTAAAACAAGCTGCGATGATTGCTTTACAGAAGAGTTTTGCGTCATGAACCAGAGTAAAATTTTATTGTTAGCATCATGAGAAGAAGAAACAGATATAGAGAGACAGAGTTCGAAAATAGACGATCAAGAGAAGGAGAGAGAGAGAGCACGAACCATCAAAACCAAAGAGAGAGAGAGAGAGTATAGCGATCCTTGTTTTTCCATTCTTTATTTATTGTGTTCCGGACTCGGTTCCGTGGATGTGTTGTTGTCTTATTCTCATTTCCATCATTTACTCTTTGTATTTGAGTCTTGGGTTGTGTTGGGTAGGTTTGGAACAGGTTGGTTGTGCTTTGAAACCAAAAATTGATGCCCAGAATTTGGCCCTCACGCTCGAGCGGGGCTTTTGACGCTCGAGTGGGCCCTTTGTTGTTGCTTCTCCGCTCGAGACGCTCGAGCGTGAATTTCCATCTCCCAGTATTTTTCTCTGCAGGTCTTCGTACGCTCGAGCTGGCATTTTGACGCTCGAGCGTGATACTTTGATTTTGTTCCTCCGCTCGAGCGGGGAGTTTGACGCTCGAGCGGGGACCATCGCCTGCAAAACTTCTGTGAGTGTGCATCCGATGCTCGAGCGGGCGTTTTGACGCTCGAGCGTGAGTCTGTGTCTGACGCTTGAGCGGGGAGATTTTTATATCAGTCCGAGTTTCACCTTTTTGGATCACTTTTTGATTTTCTTTCTCTCTCTTACTTTTTCAAAACCTCCATTGGAGAGCACCTCACTCTAAAACCCCACTTCTCTCTAGGGTTTGATCTAGTATAAGTGATCTTCTACCCTTGGTCCTTTGTAAAAAGTGTGGAGTTGGTCTTGCTCTTCATTTTGATCCGAAAAATTTGGTGTTTGGAGCACTTTGAGTTTTCATCACCTTCTCCTTTGAGCTCCGAATTTGAGGTAGGGATAACTACTCATGTATATGATCTTTGACATAAGCTTTTAGTCATTTTGATTTAATGTTGATGTTGGGTAATTTTGGGTGTTAGGGTTTCAAAGGTTATAAGGAGGGGGTTTTGTTATTTTGACCCACATTTGTGTATTTTGGGTCATAAAATGAGGGTATTGATATTATTGAAGATATTTTGAGCCTTGGGGTCAATATTGAGAAAAAAAGGGAAAAAGCCCTAATTTTATTGCGATTAATTATTTTGTATAATTAATTGGGAAAGTTATAGAAGTATGAAATTGAGTTGGAAATAATGAAATTGAGTAATTATGAGAATGAATGGTGGAGTCGGATTGATTAATCACTCATCTTTGAAATTGCGGAAAATTTTATCTGTTGATGCATTTATTATCTATTTAGAAATATTTGCTTTGGGCTATCGGTGGAGGATAGTCTTGATTGTTGTAAACCTTGCATGATGATTAGGTGAATTAAAACTAATCAGTTGGATATGCCATTGAATATGACGGTTGGAATAATACATCAAATTTATGTATGGATTGATTACGTATATGATATGTGTTTATATACATTGTGTTGTATGGGAGGAGATAAGGGATGTACTCTAGGGTTTAGGAGGAGATAGGGGATGGACTCCTAAACCGGATGTTATTTGGGAAGAGATAGGGGATGGACTTCATTGATACAGCAAAAATGTGTATCTATTGACGTATTGATACGGCGAATATGTGTATCTATTGTGAAGTATGCAAATGTTTTATGTGCTATTGATACAGCAAATATGTGTATCTATTGTGAAGTATGGTAGTATTGTTAATACGAGCTGTGGTCTCATGGAAATTGTTTGGCCAGGTTCTGAGCCATATTTATGAATTGAAAATCGGTTAAGTAAAGGAAAGAGGAATGAAACATGGACATATTTGTCATGTAATTGAAATGGGTTATGAATTGATTTATGTGAGTTAAACATTTATCAAATACTAATGTTTTAGTTATTGCTCATATTATGTTTAGCATAGCTCTACTGGGCGTTGGCTCACCCTACATGGGACATCCTTTTCAGGTACAGGTGTTATGCCACCTCCAAGGAGGTAGCTTGGGAGGCTTGAGGCTATAGACACTTTTGTTGTTTTTGTTGTATTCCATGTACATCAAACCAAGGGCTTATTTTGTGTAGAGTTAGTACTCTCCTTTTGTAACCAAGTGTTGACTTGGAAAGTTGTAAGCCTATAGGGCATTTATTTTGTTGCCAACATGTAATACCTTTTGTAAGAATACTCTGATGATTGCAATATGAGATCTCTTTTCTTTATCGTGAATGAATGATATTATGAGTTTATTTTGAGGGCGTTACAACTTGGTATCAGAGCGTACCGGCTTCGAATACTTTGGGTACGTGGGAAGTGGTTAGTACCACAATGGGTTTGTCTCGCTTGTTAGAGACTTAGACGTAACGTTATATGCTTATGTGATAGCCTGTTTTATGTGACTATATGGGTATGAGATTTAATTTCTAGGATGTTGATTGGATCCTTGGGTTTCTGTGAGTCTTGTTGGAAAAGCACTTCGGAAATGAAATTCGTAAGTGCTTATGTGATTATGTGCTTACGTGGAATGAATTACTGTTGTCCAATGCATTAGGACGCGAGTGTTATAGCTTCGGCACATTTCTGAATGTGCTAATATTCTTCGTTACCTTTATTAGGATGTCAGGACGAGGACATGGTGGTAGGCGAGGTAGGCCTAGAAGGCAGGAGATGCCTATACCAGATGAGATTCCGGAGCAGTAGGAGGGTGTTGGTCAGGCCAATGTGGCCGACCCAGTAGGTCAGCAGGCCATGGGCGCCTTCGCCTGCGAGATGGCAAGAGCTTTGAGGGAATCCTTGGGCCTTCTCAGAGCTGAGAATCAGGTCCAGGCCCATGTTACTGAGGCAGGGCCGTCTTTTCTGAAGAGGGAGTTTTTCCGGTCTAATTGTTGGGGATCCGAAGGAACCACTGAAAGCTGATAAATGGCTCGAACAGATGACGAAGACATTTAAGATGCTTGGCATCGAGGACGGGGCTTTGAAGGTGACCTTGGCATCTTTCCAGTTAAAGGGGGATGCGGGTCAGTGGTGGAAGTTCATGAGAGGTCGTGTTGGGGGAACTTGGGAGGCCTTTGTAGATGCTTTCCATGAGAAGTTCTTGTCTCCACATACTGTTAGGGAGAAGTTGAGGGATCAATTCTGCCAGCTTAAGCAGCTGAGTTCTTCAGTGGCCGAGTTTGAGGGCGCATTTACCAATTTATCCAGGTTCGCACCTGAACTTGTGGCGTCTGAGGAACGCCGTTATCTTGAGTTTGAGAGGAAGTTGAGGCACGGGCTCAAGATGAGAGTTGGGGGGTCTATGACTCGAGAGTATGAGCGTCTTGTGGATGCCGCAGCCCATATGGAGAGTATGATGCAGGAGGAGGAGGAGAGACAGAGGGGCTCCAAGAGGAGTCAGGATGGTCAAGGGGACGGTAAGAGGCAGAGGGGTCCTAACCCTCAGCAGTCCTAGGGTGCTTTTGCTAGATCTACCTTTCCAGTGCCGAGTGTAGGTTCTAGGAGAGGCAGTCAGGGAGACATTACCTGTTACAAATGTGGTTAGCTGGGCCACAAGTCTCCAGCTTGCCCACAAAGGGGAGGAGGTCAGAGAGCAGCTTCACCTTCGGCTCGACCTTAGAGCCAGAGTCAGGGCAGAGGCCAGCCGCTCTCTTGTTACGAGTGTGGTCAGGCAGGGCACCTGAAGAGGTATTGCCCGCAGTTGAGTGGCACATCTGGTGCATCTGGATCGAAGCAGAGTTTTCAGCCAGCTCAGTCAGTTCAGGCCTCGAGGGCCAATCAGGGGGCTTCATCGTCCCAGTCTGTGCAGCAGTCTTTTGCTCCTAGAGGTGAGCAGGTAGATCAGGGGCCTACTGGACGTGTGTATGCTGTTACCACGCAGGATTTAGTACCGGCTCCATCTGTTGTGAGAGGTACCTTTTTGTTTTGCAACTCGGTTGCTAATGTGTTGATTGATACAGGTGCATCCTATTCCTTTATATCTGCTGCATTTGCATCTATTTTGGGTTTGGAGTTGGCGCAGTTAGCATCTCCTATTTGTGTTGTGACACCTCTTGGGGGTGAGTTGATTTTGAAACAAGGGTGTCGGGGCTATGATATAGAGGTCGTCGACCGCCGGCTTCCATTTTCTTTTGTAGTTATGGCTATGTCGGGTTTTGATGTAATTTTGGATATGTAATGGCTATCGTCATACTGGGCAGTTATTGATTGTTACCGCCAGAGGGTCACTGTATGTACCTTGAGCGGGGATTGTTTCCATTTCTTGGGGGATCGGGTTGGTAGTGTGTTGCCATTGGTGTATGATCCGCGAGGGCGGAGTGAGTGTAGACACCCCATTTTTGACCGACCTTAAGACTCAGACGTCACCGATTGAGCGCTCGGTGATGTTGCATATTGTGTTCGTCCAGAAGTTTCAGAGTCTCAGCTGCGAGCCTTGCCTCCGGACTTCCGGGCTTTTCTGTACTTTGCCTCGGTTTGCGAACCAGGCTTTGTTTTCTCTGTTTTCTCTTCCTGAGGGGAGGGAGAGGTCTCGTAGATCATCTCTCGGTGGCCGTAGGCTACGTTTCATGGTCGCAGGCCATTTTGCCCATTTCGGAGCCCGGTTCCCGATTTTCGGAGCCGTCAGGCCGTGTGCCTCGGTTCGAGACCGCCTAACTACCCCCGTTTGCTCTGGTTTTTGGCATGCGTCTTATTTACTCCCTTTTGAGGGACACTGTGGTCTGAGAGACCCACTTCATGGTCAAACACCACTCCCGGTGCCTAACAGTCAGTTTTCGGGGCCTCGGACTGCGCGTTTCGGCCCCCGAACCTTCATTTTGCATCGGTTTTCGTTCATTTTTGGCAGGGACCTCTGTTTCATCACCAGGAAGGTCATAAAAGGGTGGGAGGCCAGTAATTGTTTTAGCAACCAGTTATATTCCTTCATCGCCCTCCGACGCCCGTTTTTTCTCACTTCAAAGCCAATATTGACCACCCTAAGGCCACTTTCTTCAACTCCAAACCACATATTTGTGTTGTACACACCTGGGAGGACACAAATATCACATGGCCGGCCAGTAATTCCATCTGACCCTTTTGAACCCCTTTGAAAAATGGCTTGTTCTCTCTCCTGTTTCACTTCCTCCAGTTTTGGACCACAGGGTTGTGTTGAAGGCACCTGGGAGGACATCAATTGGTGGTGGCCGGCCACTAATTCAACTTGGCCTTTTTGACCCCTGGTCGGCCGGCCATGGGCGGTGGCCGGCCAGCCACCTGCAGCTCCAATACTTGGCCGGCCTTGATCCTTACAGGTGGTACATTACAGCTGTATATTTTTTTTCCCCCCAAAATCTGTATCCGGGGGGGAAACTTTTTCGGGGGAAACTTGGCTTGTTTTCCCCCCCTTTTTTCCCTCCTTTTCTCCCCCTCTTTGGTCCATATAACCAGCCTCCAGCACTGGTGAAAAGGGTTGAAAAAAATTGCTTTGAGCCTTGTATGCATCCCTCCCCTCTCTCGCTCCCTTCAAGCTTCAAAACATCAAGTTCTACACCCCTTTCTTCATCACCACCTAGCACTACACTACCACTTCCATTTCCAGCAGCTTGGAGCTCTTCTCAGAGGCTAGGAGGCACCATTTTTCAGTCCAAGAGGCAGCCAAGGCTTGGTCTCCAAGGGTAAGCACCATTTCTCCATTTTTTAGCTCATTTTTGTACCATTTCTTAGCCCTCTTTTCTTGCTGTTCTGAGCTCAGACCAAAACTGAAAGTGGCATTTTTTTGAGCTCTATTTCATCTTTCATTAAGGGTCTTACCCTGTTTGGGACCCCCATCTTGCACTTGCTTCATTACCCCTTTGTATGCCATAATCTTGCATAGTATTTTTGGCCTATGTGTAAACTGTAGATAGGCTTATTTTGAGCCCTTATTCAACATTGAAGAATGGCTTACCACTGTTTGGGACCTCCATGTATCACTTGCCATTGTACCCCTCTTTGGTCCCCATTTTTGCATGATTTATTAGCTTATTGAGCTCCTATTTTTGGACCTTGGTCCGAACTGAAAAGAGGCTTATTTTGACCCCCTCTTCATGTTTCATTAAGGGTCTATAGCTGTTTGAGACACCCTTTGTATACTTCATGTTATAGCTCTCTTGGTGCCCTTATTTTGCATAGCATTTTGACCATACTTGTATCTATTTTTGGGGTTTTTCATAAACTGTAATACATCATATTTTTGGCCCCTCTTCAATATTGTAGAAGGCCCCTTCTCTGTTTGGGGCCAGCATTTGTGAGTTGCTTCATTATCCCTCTCTTTTTGGCCAATTTTACATGCTAGTTTAGGCCCATTTTTACTCACTGTTTGGCCTTGCTTAAAACTGAAAACATGCTTTTTTTGGGGCTGCCTTGCTTCTTTCTTTACACTTAATGTTCAAATTATGCATGCATTGCATAGCTATAGGCCATTCCATGCGCCAAGCTTCATGTTTCCGGATTCGTTCCATGCATCGGGTATCATTTTGCCATGACTCGGGGCTGTTTTGCATCTCATTTTGCCTCTGAAATTTGCATGCTTGTATGGCATATTCCATGTCTTGCCATGTCTTGTTAGAGTGGCATTTTGGTGCCTTAAGGTCGATCCTCGGTTTGCGTGCACACGTGCACGTATTTCGAGTTGTCTCATTTTCATCTTATGGCCTCCTATGTGAGTGTGGCTGAGGTCCACTTGTGTTGGTGTAAGTCCATTGTGCATTGTGTATGCCATTTCATTTCATAGCATTGTGTATGCTAGGTTGCATATTAGAGCATTGTGTATGCCATGTCACCTCGTGCATCCTGTATGCCATTTCATAGCATTGTGCATGTTAGGTTGTATCTTAGTTGCATCCATGCATGTCATGCATATTGCATTGTGCTTGGGATAAGAGTTAGCCCGGGCACGGGAAACGAGGTATGTTCCGTACTCCGAGTGATGGAACGTGTCTCAATTCCCCAGTCACCAACACTCTGGATCACCCATGATGGAGTTAGGTCTTGTTGTGTTTTCATGTTGCATTCATTCCATATTGAGTTGTGCAATTCGACTCCTCAGCCATTCTGCATCGATATGCGTGATTGGTGGCATGAGGATCGAGGCATGCATACATTTGTGAAAATACATTGCCATGCCCCTTTCCTGCTCTCTGTTGCAGCAAATCAAGAATCAGCAGTCTTCCGAGGCTTGGCGCGCTTTCCAAAAATCATTGCAAAACAGAGGCTAATTGGGGCATCACAGTGGATTTCCGCGCAAAGGCAACCCGAACATGCATCATCCATCATCGGAAGAAGAGTCAAGGCAGTCCCTGGCTTGCATGCCAGTTTATTATTTTTCTTAGTTAATTTGTAAATTAATTAGGAATTTGTACATTATTTGTACTGTATTATTTGGACTGTACTATTCTTTTATTCGGGACTGTATATTTATTCGGACCCTCTGCGCGAGGGTATAATTGTAATAAGTGTGCGTGAGTGTGATGTATGTCTTCCAACCCCACGTCTTTCTTCCCTTTTATTTACCAGCTTATGATGGTTAGATTAGGGCATATCTCAATTAGCATACAGTATGATAGCATGTTTGCATTCATTCATTTGTTTTGCATGCACCGGGCTCGGCGCATCATACTAACTGCATTTGTATTTCAATTCCAAGTTGAATACATGTTAACTGTAGCATCATCATATGCCATGTTTAGAATAGCCGAGCCTGCTATAATTGCATTTTGCATGTGTTGCATTAGGCATTTCTGTATTGTTGGGATCATACATGGATTTCTAATCAGTTTCTGTTTTGGCTTGGAGTACTCGGTGAGTTTTATGCTTTAGCATCCTTGCATGCGTGTAAGTGACTGCCATGAATAGCATGCTTACCATGAGGCTATATGTTTATATGATATAACTGCTTGAATGCCTGTGGGTGAAGGTTGGGTTACTTAGATTGGAACAAATCATTGACTGGATGTTTTAAGCCCACTAGATAGTGGCAAAACCATGTTTTCTAAGCCCACCCGAGGGTGGCAAAATCTGCATTTTAAGCCTACCTGCGGGTAGCAAACCATCTTTCAAAAACAAACATGAAATGTGTTGTTCCAATTCAGGCGATCCAATCTATACTTGTATGCTGTGCGCATCACATAGTAATCTAGGCTAATAACCGGAATAAGAACACACAATGTTTTCAAAACTAGATATCACGATTAGTAGAGGCCGGTCTTTGACCGGGCGAGCGGGGGTGCTCACGAAGTGACCTTCCCCAATCGTACCCAAGTTCCCAAGCCGAGGCAACTTTGGTGATGACGGACACGTGACCTTTGGCACCGAGTCAGGGTTTCCTAAATTTCCCTATAAAAAATATTTAAGTGGCGACTCTGTATCTGGCAAAGCAGTCCATGTTTGGCACTTCTTTCAAAGATCTGTTTTCTCAAAAACGATTTGCCAGATTTGGACTCTTTGGTTCAAGATTTAGAACTGTGACAATCGAGTCCTTGAACTGTAGTGAGCCCAAATGAACAGAACGGGACTTAACCCTCCCGGGGCGTTCGGGGACGTCTACAGTGAGCTTAGTGGTCTTCTAGCTAGCCTTTTGAGTAGTGAGTGTGATGAGACCCAGACTGTGTTGCCGAGAGTGGTTTGTGAGTACTCGGACGTCTTTCCCGAGGATCTTGTGAGTTTTCCACCACATCGTGAGATCGAGTTCTCTATTGACTTAGTGCCTGGCACAGCGCTGATTTCTATGGTACCTTATCGTTTACCCCAGCCGAGTTAAGTGAGTTGAAGATTCAACTCCAGGAGTTGCTGGATAAGGGCTTCATCCGCCCTAGTGTTTCGCCGTGGGGAGCACCGGCCCTCTTTGCCAAAAAGAAAGATGGTGCCTTGAGACTTTGTATCGATTACCGGAAGTTGAATCGGGCTATGGTTAAGAATAAGTACTCTATGCCTCGTATTGATGATTTGTTTGACCAGTTGAAAGGATCCCGTTGTTTCACTAAGATAGATTTGAGATCGGGTTACCACCAGTTGAGGGTTAGGGAGGAGGATATTCTGAAGACGGCATTCCGTACATGGTATGGCCATTATGAGTTTCTGGTGATGCCATTTGGGCTCACCAATGCACCGGTAGTAGTTATGGACTTGATGAACCAGATATTCCGGGAATTCTTAGATCGTTTTGTAGTTGTTTTCGTGGACGATATTCTGATTTATTCGCCTTCGAAGGAGGAGCACAAAGAACACTTGAGAGTGGTGCTTGAGTTACTTAGAGCCCATAGGCTGTATGCCAAGTTTGGGAAGTGTGAGTTCTGGCTAAGAGAGGTCAAGTTCTTAGGCCATGTAGTTTCTGGGGAAGGGGTGTCTGTTGATGCCTCTAAGATTGAGGCAGTGCAGGATTGGGCACAGCATAAGAGTGTTTTGGAGATCCGCAGTTTTCTGGGATTAGCTGGGTATTACCGCCGGTTTGTGAAAGATTTCTCTAGGTTAGCTTCACCGTTGAGTAGATTGACGCGGAAAGGGGTCAAATTCTTATGGAGTGAGACTTGTAAAAAGTCGTTCCAAGAGTTGAAAGTTAGACTTACCACCGCTCTTGTGTTGATTATTTCGGAGAGGGGTTTGGGTTATGCCGTTTATTGTGATGCCTCACGAGAGGGTTTGGGTTATGTGTTGATGCAAGAGGGAAAAGTGGTAGCCTATGGCTCACGTCAGTTGAAAATACACGAGAGGAATTACCCTACTCATGACCTAGAGTTAGCAGCTGTGATTTTTGCTTTAAAGATTTTGAGGCACTACCTTTATGGTGAGAGATTCGAGATATTCTCGGATCATAAGAGTCTGAGGTATCTATTTACACAGAGAGACTTGAATTTGAGGCAGAGAAGATGGATGGAGTTCATTGAGGACTACAATTTCGAGTTGCACTATCACCCGGGAAAGGCCAATGTTGTGGCCGATGCCCTTAGCAGGAAATCCATTAGTGATGTAGCTTGTGTAGCTATCCGGGAGTGGGAGATGTTGGGTGCACTTGGAGAGTTTGATTTACTTCTGGGCGAATCCGTTGAGGCTGCGGCCTTGTTTTCTGTTGTTGCGCAGCCTACACTTGTGACTCGAGTGTTAGAGGCACAGAGAGGTGACCTTGAGGTAGAATCCCTTCGAGAGAAGATCTCCAGTGGGAAGGTTGAGAAGGGTTTGGCTATGTATCCCGACTTGAGTGTGAGGTACCGAGACCGTTTGTTCGTGCCAGAGTCTTGCCGAGAGGAGGTACTCCGAGAGTTTCACCATTCACGTCTTGCTATGCACCCGGGAGGCACCAAGATGTATCGTGATTTGGGTCGTCAGTATTGGTGGCGGGGTATGAAGAAGGATGTGGCTGTTTTCGTGTCTAAGTGCCTTACTTGTCAGCAAGTGAAGGCCGAACATCAGAAGCCAGCGGGTTTGTTACAACCCTTGCCTATTGCCGAGTGGAAGTGGGAGCATGTCATTATGGACTTCGTTGTAGGTCTTCCGAGGACTCAGCGGGGTAGTGATGCTATTTGGGTGGTTGTAGACCGGTTGATTAAGTCGGCGCACTTTATCCCTATGCGCGTGAGAGATTCGGTAGATCATCTTGCCGACTTGTATATTCGGGACATGGTGAGGTTACACGAGGTCCCAGTGTCGATCGTCTCAGATAGAGATCCACGTTTTACTGCTAGGTTGTGGCAGAGTTTGTAGAGTGCCATGGACACTAGGTTGACCTTTAGCACTGCTTATCATCCTCAGACTGACGGGCAGTCCGAACGTACCATTCAGATCCTTGAGGATATGTTTCGAGGTTGTGTCTTTGACTTTAGTGGGTCGTGGGAGAGGCACTTGCCCTTGGTGGAGTTTGCCTACAACAATAGTTTTCAGTCGAGTATCGATATGGCACCGTTTGAGGCCCTGTACGGCTGACCTTATAGGTCTCCGATTTGTTGGGCCAAGGTGCGTGATGCACCTTTGTTGGGCCAGGAGTTGGTGAGGGAAATGACGGAGAAGGTTGCGCTTATCCGTAGAAGGCTTGTTACAGCTCAGAATCACCAAAAGAGTTATGCGAACAGTAGGAGGAGGCCTTTGGCGTTTGAGACGGGTGATCATATTTTTCTGAAAATATCACCTAGGCGGGGTTTGATGAGGTTCGGGAAGAGTGGGAAGTTGTCTCCTTGGTTTATTGGTCCCTTTGAGATCCTTGAGAGGATTGGAGAGGTTGCGTACCGTCTATCTTTGCCGCCACAGTTGTCCGAGGTGCATGACGTGTTTCATGTTAGTATGCTTCGGAAGTACGAGCCGGATCCGTCCCATGTGTTGGATTGGGCCGACTTCGAGGTTGACGAGGATGCATCGTATGAGGAGAGACCGGTTCGGGTCTTGGATAGGCGAGATCAAGTCTTGCGAGGCAAGACCATTCCCTTGGTAAAGGTTTCATGGAAACATCACGGAGTGGAGGAAGCCACTTGGGAACGTGAGTTGGAGGTCCGCGAGAAATATCCGGACGTGTTTGTTGATGCATGATCATGTATTGAGAATTTTGTAATATTGATAAACTTTAAGAGCATTAAATATGTCTTAAGTTGTAAAACATTGTGAATGTTTTGGTAAATGGAAGTATTATGGAACTTGCCTTGAAATGGAAGTTTATTTTAACTTTGCAAATGTTAACACTGTTTTTAGAAATGCAAATATATCGTTGGCATTGAATATATGCAATCGAGTTGTGGAAAATGTGTTGAAATTGGTGAATTTCAAGGAAAAGCATGTTAATAATGTATATTGAGTTATATATTGTGATTTGCCTCTTGAAAAGAGATGCGATGACCAGTATTGGGTCAAGTTGATGAATGTTGAGTTGTAATACTGTTGAGAATTGAGAAAAACGTGTTTTTGAAAACTTGTACTTAATTTCGGGGATGAAATTCCTTAAGGGGGAGAGGTTATAGCGATCCTGGTTTTTCCTCTCTTTATATATTGTGTTCCGGACTCGGTTCTGTGGATGTGTTGTTGTCTTATTCTCATTTACATCATTTACTCTTTGTATTTGAGTCTTGGGTTGTGTTGGGCAGGTTTGGAACAGGTTGGTTGTGCTTTGAAACCAAAAGTTGATGCCCAGAATTTGGCCTTCACGCTCGAGCGGGCTTTTGACACTCGAGCGTGAATTTCCATCTCCCAGTATTTTTCTCTACAGATCTTTGTACGCTCGAGCGGGCGTTTTGACGCTCGAGCGTGATACTTTGATTTTGTTCCTCCGCTTAAGCGGGGAGTTTGACGCTCAAGCGGGGACCATCGCCTGCAAAACTTCTGTGAGTGTGCATCTGACGCTCGAGCGGGCGTTTTAACGCTTGAGCGTGAGTCTGTGTCTGACGCTCGAGCGGGGGTTTCCACGCTCAAGCGGGGAGACTTTTATATCAGTCCGAGTTTCACCTTTTTGGATCACTTTTTGATTTTCTTTCTCTCTCTTACTTTTTCAAAACCTCCATTGGAGAGCACCTCACTCTAAAACCCCATCTTCTCTCTAGGGTTTGATCTAGTATGAGTGATCTTCTACCCTTGGTCCTTTGTAAAAAGTGTGGAGTTGGTCTTGCTCTTCATTTTGATCCGAAAAATTTGGTGTTTGGAGCACTTTGAGTTTTCATCATCTTCTCCTTTGAGCTCCGAATTTGAGGTAGGGATAACTACTCATGTATATAATCTTTGACATAAGCTTTTAGTCATTTTGATTTAATGTTGATGTTGGGTAATTTTGGGTGTTAGGGTTTCAAAGGTTATAAGGAGGGGGTTTTGTTATTTTGACCCACATTTGTGTATTTTCGGTCATAAAATGAGGGTATTGATGTTATTGAAGATATTTTGAGCCTTGGGGTCAATATTGAGAAAAATGGGGAAAAAGCCCTAATTTTATTGCGATTAATTATTTTGTATAATTAATTAGGAAAGTTATGGAAGTATGAAATTGAGTTGGAAATAATGAAATTGAGTAATTATGAGAATGAATGGTGGAGTTGGATTGATTAATCACTCACTTTGAAATTGTGGAAAATTTTATCTGTTGATGCATTTATTATCTGTTTAGAAATATTTGCTTTGGGCTATCGGTGGAGGATAGTCTTGATTGTTGTAAACCTTGCATGATGATTAGGTGAATTAAAACTAATCAGTTGGATATGCCATTGAATATGACGGTTGGAATAATACATCAAATTTATGTATCGATTGATTATGTATATGATATGTGTTTATATACATTGTGTTGTGTGGGAGGAGATAGGGGATGTACTCCACAGTTTAGGAGGATATAGGGGATGGACTCCTAAACCGGATGCTATTTGGGAGGAGATAGGGGATGGACTCCATTGATACAGCAAAAATGTGTATCTATTGAAGTATTGATACGACGAATATGTATATCTATTGTGAAGTATGTAAGTGTTTTATGTGCTATTGATACAGCAAATATGTGTATCTATTGTGAAGCATGGTAGTATTGTTAATATGAGCTGTGGTCTCATGGAAATTGTTTGGCCAGGTTCTGAGCCATATTTATGAATCGAAAATCGGTTAAGTAAAGGAAAGAGGAATGAAATATGGACATATTTGTCATGTAATTGAAATGGGTTATGAATTGATTTATGTGAGTTAAACATTTATGAAATACTAATGTTTTAGTTATTGCTCATATTATGTTTAGCATATCTCAAGCCAAGGGCTTATTTTGTGTAGAGTTAGTACTCTCCTTTTATAACCAAGTGTTGACTTAGAAAGTTGTAAGCCTATAGGGCATTTACTTTTGTTGTCAACATGTAATACCTTTTGTAAGAATACTCTGATAATTGCAATATGAGATATCTTTTCTTTATCGTGAATGTATGATATTATGAGTTTATTTTGAGGGCGTTACAGAGAGAGTGAAGGATCTCAGATTTGAGGTTTGCGAACCGTCGCAAATCGTCATTTTCCGATGACGGCAATTGTGAATGATCTCAGATCTGAAGTTTTGGATGCAACAAATGATGGTAGTAATGAGAAGGTATAGAAAGAGTTTCATGGTGAGCGACGGTGGTACCAATGGAGAGCAGCGATGGCACCGAAGAAGAGAATAGTGATAAGTGCAAGACAGAGAGAAGAGAGATTGAGATGAGAGAGACATTACAAGTTGATACACACACACACACATATGAGGGTATTATAGTAAAAGAAATAAGTTTTAAAATATTATGGGGTTTTGAAATGATATATATAATTCTTGTCCTTTTGAAGGACAAGTTAGACACTGAGAAATCTATGACCAAGTTTCCCAAATCAAATCATGTCGTAAATCATGAACTATTTGTGTTTGATCGGAAAATATGGTCATCATCATCTCTCAGTTCCTTGTTCAATGACTTGCGAAATAACTCAATGATAAAGAAACTGTCAAGAAGCATCATTTCCACAAACTCATCCGAGTCAAGGGTAATGGTTTCTGCATAACAATTGCATGCTCTTTTTTCTAATTCTCTTATGGCCATAACGTACCTATCCACGCTCTTCTCTTTTTGTCGATTTATAAGCCTTTGTAGGTATCGTAATTTGTGCAGCTCCATTTCTTGTAAGTTAGCCTCATCAGGAAGGTAAGGGCCAATGTCAACTATTGCTGGTTCATATGCTTTCTCCTCTTCCATGCATAAGTGGTCATTGATTCTGAAGATACAACGCTCAGAGGATGTATTGGATAAATTAGCATGCTTTTTGTCAATACAGATGGAAACATGATCTTCCCTTTCTTCCAATTCGCTTAGCGCCATGGTTTAATTACCTATAACAAACAAATTAAGCTATAACAATTAGATATTTAAATGAATTTTTTTCTGATATAAACTCCCAATTCCTCCACTACAATTTTCGTTGCAGAGGACATGGGAGAAAAGAAGCCTAATTAGCTGTTCTACATATAACCAGTTTATCATTTCTATTTTCACAAACTTAAATCACAAATTCATGCTCTTACCATGTTCACTGTAACTTTGAAAACCACAGATCATGTAATTAACGGAGAAAACTATTTGAAATTATAAAACAAACTTCTTAGAAATTTCACTTCTTATTCATTCCCTCTGCATATATTCTCTTCGAGTGGAAATGAGGAAACTGCTTTCTATGATTGAAATAACTAGAAAACGAGAACACTCTCTTCACTTTAATAGGAACTATGGTGGGTGCACAAGTGATGTATGTATAAACATTTATAGTTGAGGAATGAAGAAGATATAATCAAAATTTTGAGAATATGAATAAGCTTATTCACATAGCGGTTTTAAAAATTGAAAGGAGAGATCTGCACCGTGTTCACTCTGACATTGAATAAGAAATGAGAAGTAAGTGACCCAACTATTTTGCATAAATAATCATCATGTGTCTAGCCACTAGGCACACTATTCCCACATTGAATAAGGAAGGATGAAATATATTTCATCTTCTTATGGTTGAATCCCGTAACACTTTACTTGTCTAACATTTAAAAATAACCAAAGAAACCTCACGTTGTTGTAGTTATTTGTAATTTTTCTCCCTACCGTGATTAATTCCATCAAAATTGACAGATTTTAAAGTTCACGCATCAATTATGAGAGTGGGTATGGTTAAAAATAAAAAATAAAGTCAAATCACATAGCAAAATGACAAACTTACCCTCTTCCCTTCTCTTCTTTCCCACCCATGCATCCCAACTAGATCTGTTTGCCGAAACACGATGCAAACAAATTGATGCAAGATTTGATGTTACTAACTAGAATCCAAAAAAATTTCATAACAGTGTATATATATGAACATTGGATATATATATATAAAAGTATAATTAGAAATGCTATTAGATTAAAAATTAAGATAAAATGGTTTGAAACTAATTTATAAAATTAGGATTATTAAAGTAAATAGCTAATTTACACTACGCCAAAAATGAGCATTAACGGCGGTTTTTTACCGCCGTTAAAGGATGTAAAACCGCCGTTAAAGCCTTTAACGGCGGTTTTAACGGCGGTTTCGTTACCACCGTTTATGCGCGTGTCGGAAAAAGTAAAACCGTCGTAAAAAGGCAAAATACCGTCGTTAAAAATCGACCAAAAACGGCGGTTTCGTAGGGCCAAAAACGGCGGTTTTTTACCGCCGTAAATAGGTTAGAATTTTTCAAAAAATAATTCTTTCTTCTTGCACTCCCCAAGTTTTGAACCCATGACCTCTCATCCACCCACACCACCAACCACTTTGCCACAGCCACTTTTCATGAAATATATTACCTAAATAAATATTTAAACATTACTTTTACTTTGTAGATGGTTTCGCCGGAGTGTCGCCGGAGTGTCGCCGGAGCTTCGCCGGCAAAGACCGCCGGCATTAACGGCGGTAATGGTTGAGCATTAGCGGCGGTTTTATTACCGCCGTTAAAAGTGGGCATTAACGGCGGTTCGTTACCGCCGTTAAAAGTGAATTTAATTACCGTCGTTAAAGACACTTTTAGCGACGGTTTTTTTAACGGCGGTAACGAAACCGCCGTTAAAAGTACTATTAACGGCGGTAACGAAAACCGCCGTTAATAGTACTTTTAACGGCGATTTTCGTTACCGCCGTTAAAAAAACCGCCGTTAATGCTCATTTTTGGCGTAGTGTTAATTGGTTAATACGTAATTAAGTTATTAATGTTAATGTATCATGTATATAATAATGTATATATTATATATTAATGTATCATATATTAATAATTAAATTAAAAGTTATGATAAAAGGTTAAAAATTAATTTATGAAATTAAGAGTATTTTAGGTTAATATGTGATTAAGTTAGAATTAATGTGAATAATAGAAGAGGGGAGAAAGAAAAAAGAGAAGAAGAAAGAGAAATAGAACAAGGGTATTGAGATCATTTTCCACATATCATTAACAACGTTAATGTTATATTTTAATCTAAAATCATATAGATTCTATTTAACTATGTTTAATAGACATGGAGGTGAAGTGCTTTAGAGCAAACTATAAAGAGGAACAATTGATTTTTCCAAATAAAAAATGAGTAACTGACCCAATTGTAGTTTACATAATGGCCATATATGTATGTAGCCACTACGGCCGCTCCAAGGAGTAATAATAAAATAATATTCTTTATATTCAATGAATTTATTACTTTATTTATCATCATTACATTGGTTGAGTAAGTTCTACTAACAGTGATAAGGGGTTTTTTTTTTTAAGCTCCCTAGTATTAACATTTTATAGTATAAAGGACACTAAATATTTTCATAATGTCTAAGGTCCCTCAAGTTGATCCAGAGAAAATTGGTCCAGAGAAAATTAGTCCAGAGAAAATTCACATCATAGAGAAATTTGATTCAGATAAATTCTGAGGACTTTCCAGAGAAATTTTACAAATTTCTCTGATTTGAGAAAGGAAGGGAAAATTAGAAAATTGATCCAGATAAAATTTCAATTACCTGCACTTACACCCATTGTGGTTCAAGGTAAAGCACAGAGATCAGCAACAACCCTCCCCATTATCAAAAAGTGTTTTCATAATGTGTTTTAATCAAATTTCCCTGACTTCCGAATTTATCTCCAGAGAAATTTTGAATTTCTCTGGAACTGATATTAATGTTTGCAGATTCGTCCACCAAATTTCTTTGGACTTCGGAATTTCTCTGGATAATCTAAGCACAATGGAAGCTGTTTGAAGGATGGGAGTAACCACAGCATATACAATTCCTAGATGGAAGTAAAGTTGAAGGCTTGGAAGAGTCTCTGGAAAATCCACACTCCCAGGGTTCATTGCCCTCTCTCTGTCCCTTACAGTTTTCACCAAGAACGTGTTCTTAAGGTGAAAAATGACCAAAGGCTTCAACCTGAGAATCTCGCTTGCAATTCCAGCCCACCCATCAACCATTATATATGTAATAAAGAAAGTAGCCTTCATTGGTATTGATACCCCAATGGTTCTGAGAGACCAGTAATGGTCTCTGTAGATCTTGTAGAGTTGCTTGAAGCGGTGTGAGCAGCGTCGCGTTGGAGAGGGAAGAAAGTGAAAAGGTGGAGCCCAAAGGGGAGGTGGAAGATTCACATGGACCCATCAGAGTACCCGGCCGCAAGGTAACGGTCGGAGAGAGCGAGGCGGCAGCCAGAGGAGGTCGGATCCAGATACGGCGGGTGAGGTTCTGCCAGAGGAGGTCGGATCGCGACACGGCCCGCCATGTTGAACAAATCTGAAAATGTCACAAGTTTAAAATTTGAGTCAAATTTCTCTGATATATGTTTAGGGACTTTAGACATCAGAAAATAATTTTGTGGATCTCTTCCATTACAAAAAGTGAGGGAGGGACCCTAGGCCAATTTTCCCCAGTGATAATACATTATATAATAAATTAAATATATTATATGAACACAGTAAATCCAACAACACTACAAAAATTTCAGTTTTTAATGACGGCAAAATGCCGTCGCTAATACTCCTAATGCCGTTTTAAAAAACTTTTAGCAATAGTAAATGACTTTTAGCGACGGCAAAATGAGGTCACAACAGAGGGCGTTGCTAAAACGTTTTAGTGACGGCATGGTGCCATCGCCTTTTTTTTTGCGACGACAAATATAGCCTTTTGCGACGGTATTTTACTATCACCTATAATATGTAAAAAATTAAGACCTTTTCCGACGGCAATGTTGCACCGTCGCTAAAAGTTTTATTTGAGATGGCAAAAAAAATGTTGTCACAAAATGTTTTTTTGTTGCGATAGCATGACCTCTGCCGCCAATTTCTTTTGCGACGGCATTGCCTATGTCGCCAATAAAATAGATTTTAGTTCTAATGTTTTTTGCGACGGTGTGGTGCCGTCGCAGTAAAAAAAAACTGTAATAAAATTATTAAAAATATTAAAATTACCTGTATTAAATGAAAAAGAAACCAATAATTGCATAATAATATAAAAATTCCTGTATAGAAATAGTAATTTCTCCTTAATAAAAATATTCTTGCGTTCATAACTACACATCAATAAAATTACCCCACTACATAATGTTCCATAATACATATATAATGTTTCAATACATAATATTGTTCACAATTCAAAATAACATAAACCAAAAACAAGTTTTTCTCATCATTCTCTGTGGGTAACAAAAACAAAAATTAGTCGCATTCTTCACAGGCATGCATTCCACAAGAAGCAAGCTCCTACTCGGGAAATATCTGAAAACAAAAAATAAAAATAATTAATGACAATATAATTAAGTATTAATATGTTAATTACAAAAAAAAAAAAAAAAAAACATAAAAATTTAACTACTATACAATTACAAAAATAATTAAATAAATAATTTTGCCTAGACCAAAATTTGGCTCTAACTCCCAAACCGAGAACCCGATTCGAGTCCAGTCTTCTCCCACAAGTCTCTCGTGCCAAGGTAGTCGTGTGTGCCAAGTTCCGTGCTAATCCAACACCGTTTGGTAATTTTGGGGCTTTAACACCTTGAATTCTTAGTTTCTTAAGAAACTAGTTTGTCTAGACCGAAATCTAGCTCTAACTCCTAAATCAGGAACCCGATTCGAGTCTCGTCTTCTCCCACAAGTCTCTAGGCAGTCGTGTGTACCAAATTTCGTGCTAATCCGACGCCGATTGGTGATTTTGGGGTGTTAACACCTCGAATTCTAAGTTTCTTAAGGAACTAGTTTGCCTAAACCGAAATCCGGCTCTAACTCCCAAACTGGGAACCTGATTTGAGTCTCGTCTTCTCGCACAAGTCTCTCGTGCCTAGGTGGTCGTGCATGCCAAGTTTTGTGCTAATTCGACGTTGTTTGGTGATTTTGGAGCGTCAACACCTCGAATTCTAAGTTTCTTAAGGAACTGGCTTCCCTAGACTGAAATCCGGCTCTAACTCCCAAATCAAAAACCCGATTCGAGTCATGTCTTCTCCTATAAGTCTCTCGTGCCAAGGCGGTTGTGTGTGCCAAGTTTCGTGCTAATTGAACGCCATGTGGTGATTTTGGGGTGTCAACACCTTGAATTCTAAGTTTCTTAAGGAACTAGATTGCCTAGACTGAAATCCAGCTCTAACTCCCAAACCGGGAACCCGATTCGAGTCCCGTTTGCTTCCATAAGTCTCTCATGCCTAGGTGGTTGTGTGTGTCAAGTTTCGTGCTAATCCGACATTGTTTGGTGATTTTGGGGTATCAACAACTCAAATTCTAAGTTTCTTAAAGAATTAGTTTGCCTAGACTGAAATGTGGCTCTAACTCCCAAATCGGGAACCCAATTCGAGTCCTGTCTTCTCCTACAAGTCGCTCGTGCCAAGGCGGTCGTGTGTGCCATGTTTCGTGCTAATTCGACGCCGTTTGGTGATTTTGGGGTGTCAACACCTCAAATTTTAAGTTTCTTAAGGAACTAATTTGCCTAGACCGAAATCCGGCTTTAACTCCCAAATCGGGAACCCGATTTGAGTCTCGTCTTCTCCCACAAGTCTCTCAGGCCTAGGCAGTCGTGTGTGCCAAGTTTTGTGCTAATCCGACGCCATTTGGTGATTTTAGGGTGCCAACACCTCGAATTTTAAGTTTCTTAAGAAACTAGTTTGCTTAGATCGAAATCCAGCTCTAACTCCCAAATCCGAAGCCCGATTTAAGTCCCGTCTTTTGCCACAAATCTCTCGTGCCTAGGCGGTCGTGTGTGTCAAGTTTCGTGCTAATCCAATGCTGTTTGGTGATTTTGGGGTGTCAACACCTCGAATTCTAAGTTTCTTAAGGAACTAGTTTGCCTAGCCTGAAATCTGGCTCTAACTCCCAAACCGGGAACCCGATTCGAGTCCCGTCTGCTCCCACAAGTCTCTCATGCCTAGGTGGTTGTGCGTGCCAAGTTTTGTGCTAATCCGACGTTGTTTGGTGATTTTGGGGCATCAACATCTCGTGTGTGCCATGTTTCCTGCTAATTCGACGCCTTTTGGTGATTTCGGGGAGTCAACACCTCGAATTCTAAATTTCTTAAGAAACTAGTTCGCCTAGACCGAAATTCGGCTTTAACTCCCAAATCGGGAACCCGATTCGAGTCCCGTCTTCTCCCACAAGTCTCTCATGCCTAGGCGGTCATGTGTGCCAAGTTTTGCGCTAATCCGACGCTGTTTGGTGATTTTGGAGTGTCAACACCTCGAATTTTAAGTTTCTTAAGAAACTAGTTTGCCTAGACCGAAATCCAACTCTAACTCCCAAACTGGGAACCCAATTCAAGTCCCATCTTCTCGCATAAGTCTCTCGTGCCTAGACGGTCATGTGTGCCAAGTTTCATGCTAATTTGACGCCGTTTGGTAATTTTGGAGCGCCGATACCTCGAATTGTAGGTCTCTTAAGGAACTAGTTTGCCTAGTTTGAAATCCAACTCTAACTCCCAAACCGAGAATTCGATAATATGCTTGAGCTTAATAACATAAAACTAAATTATAAAGATAATTTTTTTAGGGAATTGATTTAATAAGAACCTATTATGCGGATATGCGTATTTGAATTTTGAATGGACTGAAATAAATGGACTGATAATAAGAAGAAAAAATGAGACAAAAATGGGAGAAATGTTGTACGTTCAAGTATTAACCTTAGTCCTAGAAGAATTTATATATAGATATATAGGCTTTGATGGGTTATCATAATCCAACCACATGAACTGAGCAACAAGAAGCTCAGTTACTGCTAGCACAATCTATAGCAATCAGGCAGAAAAATAACTATTATTATGGTGTAACAACAGCAAATTGATAAAATTTATCAACCATATAGCCACTTAGATATATAGTGAACAGAAATGAAGCAATAAATAAAGAGAATAGACCTCAGTGACACTTTCAGACTGTCGGCGGATGGGATTATCTTCAGTCTTGAACATGTCCATTTGTGAAGGACTTAAGCCATAAAGATATTGAGGGGCATTCTTGTAATTGTCCATCACTACAAGTAAGAAGATGGGAAAGTGATAAGTAATCATCTAAACAATGCTTGTTTCAGATAAAGTCATAGAACTCAAATTCAAGATTTGACTTCATAATCCAATCAGATGCGACATCAAAATTAGATTGCGTTTAAGTTCTTACACAACATACCTCCCAATTGGGGCAAAACCACATCTATTGCATCAGATCAGGTATAGATGCATTAACTTTGAAATTAATTAAAAACTAATTTGTGTAGCATAATATGGCCACAAACAAAAGGTTAGTTTCATGAAGTACTAAATAATAAATTAATTTTTGTGTGCTATTTTCTTTGCTAGTTTCGATAGATATCGTTGTTGAACTTATAGTTAGATATAAATGCATGAACCTTTTCATGTGTATTCAAATAATAAATGTCAATGTGTATATGTGGAGTCCATTATATTTGAAAAATAGTAGAACCCTTTGTGCCTACATAAAAACCAAGGAAATGAAAAGTTTGGGGAAAATATTTAGGTGATCTTGAAAAGAATTCAATTAACTTGTAACAATAGTTTGAGAGAGAGAGAGAGAGAGCAACTGATAGCTCTATATTGATATGTATTTGTGGCCTTGTTTGGTTTGTGTTTCTCAAAAAATTTTGGAAAAAATTCTCTACAAATAAGTTTTCAAAAGTAATCAAACCAAACAAATTTTCCCAGAAAATTTTTCCAAAACTTGTTTGGTTTACAAGTTTTCCAAACAAATCTCTCTCTTATACACATCAAATCAATCTCTTTTTCCAAAACTCTCTCTCAAAATAATTTTTCAAAACATCTTTTGAAAAAAAACCAAACCAAACAAATTTTCGTACTTTTTATCTCAAAACATGTTTCTCAAATACAAACCAAACAAGCCCTGTGTGTTTACAATAGCTCTCTTTTATAGAGAGAATGGGGATACAAGCAATCAATGGAGCACCGAAAGCATACATTAAATAATATGCACTAAGCCGAACTAAACTAAAGCTACGCACTAATGAACTAAAGTATATCATATCTTCACAGCACTAAGGCTAAAGTATAACTAAAGTATATCATATATTATAATATATTAACAGCCCCCCGTAAACTCAAGGAGGGTAGGCATCGACTAAGTTGAGTTTGGAAACAAGATCACGGAAGCACCCAGGAGGATGAGCCTTGGTGAAAATATCAGCAGGTTGATCGGCAGAAGCAATAGGGAGAAGAAGAACAGTACCACGTGTAACATGCTGTCGAATGAAATGACAATCAATCTCAATATGCTTTGTGCGATCATGAAACACATCATTGTGAGCAATCTGAATGGCGCTCTGATTGTCACAATAAAGAGAGGTAGCGCCAGAAGAGGAAACACCCATATCAGTGAGGAGCCAGCGAAGCCAGAGAAGTTCCTGAGTAGTATCAGCAAGAGCTCGGTATTCAGCTTCGGTGCTAGAACGAGCAGTGAGGGATTGTTTCTTGCTACGCCAAGTAATAAGAGAATCCCCTAAGAAGAAACAAAATCCCGTGGTGGAGCGTCGATCCGTAGGATCCCCAGCCTAATCAGCATCAGAAAAGGCACACAGTTCAAGAGAGGAGGAAACAGAGTAGTGAAGGCCATGGAACAGAGTGCCTTTGAGGTATCGAAGGATGTGGAGTAGAGCAGTATAGTGGGGAGTGCGAGGAGCCGACATGTACTGACTAACAATGTGAACAGCATATGCAATGTCAGGACGAGTCACTGTAAGATAGACAAGACTACCGACGAGCTGGCGATAAAGAGTAGCATCAGTGAGGAGATCCCCATCGAGAGGAGTGAGACGAATCTGAGGATCAACTAGAGTAGAGGTAGTTTTGCAATCGGTAAGACCAGCACGAGCCAGAAGATCTGATGCATATTTGGCCTGAGATAAATAAGAACCAGTAGAATTATGAGAGACTTCAAGGCCTAAAAAATAGTTAAGAGTACCAAGGTCCTTCATTTCAAACTGACGGTGGAGAAAACGTTTGAGTTAGAGAATACCAGCTGCATCATTGCCAGTGATAATCATATCATCCACATACAGAAGGAGAAGAGTGGTACCATGAGGAGTAGTCCGTATAAAAAGAGCAGAGCCATAGGAGCTAGAGGTGAACCCAAAGTCATGAATGGTAGAACTGAATTTAGCAAACCAAGCGCGGGGTGCTTGCTTGAGGCCATAGAGGGCACGCTGTAGTTTGCAAACCTTATGAGGTAGAAAAGTGGACCCAGGTGGAGGTTGCATATAGACCTCCTCAAGAAGATTACCATTGAGGAAAGCATTTTTGACATCCATCTGAAAGAGCTCCCAGTGGCGAGCAGCAGAAACAGCAAGTAAACTGCGAACAGAGGTAAGCCGAGCAACAGGGGAGAAGGTTTCCTCATAATCAATCCCATATTCCTGGTTGAAACCCTTGGCAACAAGACGAGCTTTGTAGCGTTCAATAGAGCCATCAGAATGAGTCTTGATTTTGTAAACCCATTTGCAACCAATCGCAGTTTTGCCAGGAGAAAGATCAACAAGATCCCAAGTATAAGTTTTGTCCAAAGCGTGGAGTTCATCAGTCATAGCTTGCTGCCAAAGAGGATTAGTACAAGCCTCACGATAGGAGGTAGGTTCATAAGTAGAAAAGGCAGCAGATCCAACTATATAATCACGAAGATGGATAGGAGGTTGAGTTACCCGATGTGGTCGACCCGTAGGAGGATCGGTGGGAGGAAAAACCGGTGGAGAAGGAGGTGGTGTGATGAGAGATGGACCTTCAGAGAGAGCAGTCTGGTCGGGAGCAGGAGTGAGCAAGGGCGTCTCAATGAAGGAGGAACCTGTATCAAAACCATCAGAGAAGATATCTATGGAAGGATTAGTAAACAATACATTAGTGGAAAGTGCGGGTAAGTGAAAGGAGGATAGGGAGGAAAACATTTTGTGCTCCCAGAAAACGACATGGCGGGAGATACAAAGATGTTTAGAGAGAGGGTCCCAACAGCGAAAGCCTTTATGTTCAATTCCATACCCAAGAAAGCAACAAAGACGAGAACGAGGTTCAAGCTTGGTGTGTTCATGAGATTGAAGTAGAACAAAGCAGGCAGAGCCAAAAACCCAAAGATTAGTATATGGAGGGGGAGTGCCATGCAGACGTTCAAAGGGAGTTTGATTATGGATGACAGGGGTAGGAGCACAATTGATAGTGTAGACAGCAGTGAGGGCAGCTTCCCCCCAAAAGTTTTCAGGGCAGGAAGAAGAGAGAAGGAGAGCGCGAGTAGTGTCAAGAATATGCCTATGTTTCCGTTCAACACAGCCATTTTGCTGGGACGTGCCAGCACAGGAACGATGAGGCAATGTACCATGACTCTGAAGAAAAGAAAGGAAATCTAAGTCCCGATATTCCATAGCATTGTCAGAGCGAAAAAGTTTGATGGTTTTGGAAAATTGGGTGTGGATCATTTTGGCAAAGTTATAATAAAGGGTTTTGAGTTCAGACCGAGTTTTCATGAGAAAAATCCAAGTAAACCGTGAAAAATCATCAATAAAACCAACAAAATAACGAGATCCCCCCATAGTAGGAGTAGGGGAGGGGCCCCAAATATCTGAATGTATAAGATCAAAAGGTGCACAGGAAACAGAAGTACTTTTATTGAATGATAAAGCAGGTTGTTTGGCAAGTTGACAGGGTATACAATCGAAAGTATCCGGAAGTACATGACCCAATTGTCCACTAGAAACCAAAGACTTTAAGCGATTAACAAAAATATGCCCTAACCGACAATGCCAAAGATGAAAAGGAGATAAGGAGGAAGCAGATGCAGGAGCAGCGATCTGAGGAGAGTCAGGAACATGAAGGTGAATGAGCTCATAGAGATGTCCGTGCTTACGGCCGATCCCAATAGTCTGCACCGTCTGAGGGTCCTGCACCAAACAATGAGTAGCAGAAAATGTGACAGTTAGACCAAGTTCACATAATTGACCAATAGAAATAAGGTTTAAAGTGAGACCAGGGATATGATAAACTTGAGGCAATGATAAAGAAGATGTGGAAACAGTACCACTATGACAAACAGTCATGAGAGAACCATCAGCAGTTTGAATTGAGGGAATATGAGGAGATGAAGAGATAGAAGAAAATATAGTAGAACTGGAGGTCATATGATTACAACAGGCAGAGTCAAAATACCAAGAAGAGTTACCTGGAATCACAGACAAAGCAGTAGGAGGAGGTGTACCGGAAGGGGAGAGAAGGTGTTTGAACATGGCCTCTACATCTGTTGGAGAAAAGAGAGGGGTAGATGGAGCAGGAGACTCAGAAAAACCCTCAGAGGCAGCAGCAGAGGCAGCAACAGCAGTGTGATGAGACTGATTCCCAGAATGAGACTGATTCCCGGAACGATGAAAGCTCCCCTGGGAAGAACCACCACGAGAAGAGTGGTTGTTGGAAGAGGAGCGGGATGAATTGCGAAAACAATCCTGTTGCAGATGACCAGGACTAAGTTTGTTGCAGTATCAGCAGGTTCTGACAGGGCAATTGACCAGGAGATGTGTTGAAGGAAGGCCCCGATTCTGACAATAGAGGCAGGTAGTGGCCCGCTGGGTAAAGGATGGCCGATACGGAGGAGTGGCAAGAACAGAGTCCACATGATGAGTTTGGAGAGTGCCAAGACGAGTCTCCTCTGATAGCAGCTCAGAAATGGCTTGTTCCAGAGTGGGCAAAGGATGGCAATGAAGAAGAGAGGCACGTACGGGCTCAAAAGATGAAGTGAGAGCCATGAGAAAGTGCACTAACCTTTGCTGATTACGATAGGCAGTAAATATGACAGCATCTTCTTGGTGAGGCCAAGTCGGCTCAGAAAGAGCAAGCTGGTCCCAAACGGAGTACATTTGAGAAAGGAAGTCATTGATGGACAGACTAGATTCTTGGCGTATCAAATGAAGCTGGCTCTGAAGTTGATATTGATGAGCAAGACCAGTAGTCTAGTATCGTTCTTTCAAAAAATCCCAGATGTCCTTTGCAGGAGTAGTGACAGAGTCAAGCTGAAAGCGACCAAACTGAAGACTGATAGAGGTAACAGATGTATTTAGAAACCAGGTAATGATTTGGTAATTTTTACTGTCCCAGTCCTCAAGTCGGTCTTCATATGTAGTAGCAGTAGTTTCAGCAGTGTCTTTCACTGGGTGGGTCACATCCCCGGTGATAATTCGCCAGAGCTTCTTTCCTTTGAGGAAGGAAGACATGGCTTGGGCCCACAAAACATAGTTGGAGCCATTCAAAATAATGAAAATGGGATGGGAGGCATCATGACGATCCATAATAATGGTTGAGTAGGGCTAAATTGATAGGAATAGACCTGTAGGAGCAAAATTAGGTAAAATAGAATGTACCAGTGAGTCCGGAAGGTTGAAAATAGCTAGGAAATGTGGGCTGTGCAGAGATGATGTCAGTAGGCTGAAAAATGATGTCAGCGGCGCACGTTAGCAGAACGGCGCACGCGGGACTTACAGTAGCAAGCTGGCGCACGCGGGTGCACGATAGCGGAACGGTGCAGGCACGGCTCACGGTAGACAGATGGTGCACGCGGGTGCACGGTAGCAGGTACGGCGCACGAAAGCGCAGAGCTGTGGGTGCGTGAAGGCGCGTGTGAGAGTGGCAACGAAAGCAGAGACGCGCCGATCACAAATTCGGCACGTGAGAGCGCGTGACGGATTTTCTGACGACGGGTGTTGTGCCGTTGGAATCGTAAGGAGATTCCGAGCTGTTTGGTGTATGCCACTGTATACAGGACTAAGCACCAAAATTGAAGAATGCCAGAATTGTATAACTGGGCTCTGATACCATGTAACAATAGTTTGAGAGAGAGAGAGAGAGAGAGCAACTGATAGCTCTATATTGATATGTATTTGTGTGTTTACAATAGCTCTCTTTTATAGAGAGAATGGGGATACAAGCAATCAATGGAGCACCGAAAGCATACATTAAATAATATGCACTAAGCCGCACTAAACTAAAGCTACGCACTAATGAACTAAAGTATATCATATCTTCACAGCACTAAGGCTAAACTATAACTAAAGTATAACATATATTATAATATATTAACATAACTAATATATGGGAACAAAACTATTTAATTTTTAAGCTGAGAATTAAAGAAACTTGAGTTTGAATTGAATAAAATTGAATTAATAATTGCATCATTGAATTAGAAAATAGAACCAATTTATATAAATGGAACAAATTCCTAACATATTACAGTAGAAAATTCCCACAATTACAGTATTAATATATCTCAAAATTCTATGAAATAAATACATTATGGCACAAAAAAATCAATTAAAAAAATAAAATTTTCAATAAATATATATGTGTTGAGCAACTATGGCACAAAAAAATCAACAAGTCCAATTGTTAAAACTCGTAGTAGATAAAATTGTTGCAAGGTCAAACAAAGAATAGATAAACACCCCATATGTCCATATAGTCCAAACATTGTCATCTCATTTCAGCAATAAACTCATATACCTAAAATTCAAAATTTCACATGGTTGTTCAGTCTTAAACAGTGAACTCAATCCACTTCACATGATTAAAATGAACTGCATTATTACAATCCCCTGTTCTTCCATATCACAAAGAACAAACATTCCAAGTTACACACTCAAATTACCATACCAAATCAAAAACAAAAAAGAAAATCATCAATAATCTATACTTTCTATACTATTATCTTTTTCTTTTTCCAATAATGTCTTTCCAGTATCGGTCAATTTCAATTACTGTTTAGCTAAATGATTTCTTTATTCATCAAATGCCCCTCGATCATCAAAAATGTAAAATTACAAACAAATTGAGTTTGCACCCACTTCTAATAACTAAAAAAGTAACACAAAAAAATAAATAAACAAAAATTACAAGACTTACCTTGCAACCATCGATCTCAAATTGAAATAATTGAATCCCATTTGACTTGACAAACTCGGCATTTGCCTCTGGATACGGTTCTGGACAAAGGCATTTACAAAACTAAAGCCTTATAATTGTCAAATCTATATATAATCACCAAATTCAAATCATTAACTGACACATAATTTTCAAACAACATCACTGCCATTTAATCATTAAGGTTGAATTTTTTGTTTTTTGTTTTTTTTTTTTTTTACTTACATAATGGAACGGAGGCCTAGGGATTGGAGGAAGGGGAAGTTGGCGGTGTCAGGGAAACTAGACCTGAAAATGCCATTGTTGACCATCACAAAGTTCAAAGGAGGAATATAAAACCTGTCGTCGTCGTCGTCGTCGTTGGTGAAGTCAAAGTCGTCGAGGTTCGGTGGCGAGAGCTTCATGAGAGGGGTGAGTTGTGGTGGTTCTACGATAGCAACTTCGATGGTTCTGCACATATCGCCACCACTGCCGCCTTGGAGGACTTCCTCAATGGTCATAAATGATTGAATTAGAGAGAGAGAGAGAGAGAGAGAGAGAGAGAGAGAGAAGAGAGGAGAGAGAAAGTAAACCAAATGCTTCTCGCCATCGTCCCTCCTTACTGCTGCTGCCACTGCCGTTGCTTGCAGTCGTGAGAGAGAGAGAGAGAGAGAGAGAGAGAGAGAGAGAGAGAGTATTGTATTTTGGGGATTTTTGAAATTGGAGATTTTTAGTTTAAGGGATTGGGGATTGGGGATTTGAGATCGTGAGAAATAAAAGGGGGGGAAGAAAGGGAGGGAATTCGGATAGAAAGAGTGGGAAAACGAAAAGAAAAAAAAGAAGAAAAGAAGAGGAGAGTTAGGATAGGCGGTGTGAACTGTTAGAAATGGTTGGGAAAATTTTGGGCAAAATCAGAATTTTTTCTTAAGTTTGGTTTATTTTTTAGATGGGCCCCGTGCGTCGATTTTCGCGGGTCAAAGTGGTAACGCGTTCTATGCCGCGTTGTGATTCACGTGGTATATTTGGTTGCTCAAAACCATTATCGGATGAATGGAAAATTGAAGCCAAAATGAGCTCCATAGAAATTGAGTTTTTGTGGAAATTCCTTAAGGTTGGAAAATGGCTTGTCCCACATTGATTTGGTGGGAAGTTTTGAATGGGTTTATAAGGCATGAGATTGGAACTTGGGGTGTGCCCCAAGGGGTACCCAAGTTTTGTAGAGAGTGAGGTTATGGGCAAAATGGGCTAGATCCATTGGACCCAAAAGACAAAAAATCACCGCGCGCGCCATCGCCGTTTGGGTGGGCTGGGGTGTGTGGTTGGATTGGCCTTGTTCGGCCCAATAATAATCTTTTTAGGCCAAAAACATTTGAATTTAAATTTTATTTTTTGAAATAAAATCTGTCTGAATTTCTGTCCAGATTAATTTCACTTTTTGAATTCAAATTGTTGCACCTCTCCAGAATTTTGTACAGGTTTTAGACAGATCCGAATCTGTCCAGATTCAAACCCAAAACCGGTTTTATCTGTGCAACTGATTCAGGTATATGTTCAAAATTCAAAACCAAACAGTGCCTTAAACAGATTTGTATCTGTTTAATTCAAATTGAACAGGCACTGTAGCTGTTTAATTCAAAATGGAAAGCTACCAATCCATCTATAAATAGACTAGCCCTCATTTGTTATTCATTCACTAAATTCATCCAAAATAATTCTGCATCTATTCTCTTCATATTGCTGCATTTAATTTTTGTGAGAAAGAGTGTATACACTAAGTGTGTTCGTTGAACAAATAAATTGTAGTGCTGCATTTATTTGTTGTTGATCATTTCATCCTAGAAGATAGACGTCCATATTCTGAAAGCACCGTGGAGAGGACGAATCTGTCTTAAGGACACAGTGTCGAACACTGGACTTGATCAGAATAATTCAAGTAAGTTATTTATTTATTTTCTGTTTTATTATTATTTATTTAAATCAAATTTTAATTTTGTTTTGGTAACAAAATAAAATCTGTTTTTATTTATTTAATTCTATTTCTAGTTTGATTTTTGTAGTAAATCATTCTCTCTCCTTTCCTATTTTTCTTTTATATTATGTTTGTCGTTTAGTACCCAAACAGAATTAATTAATTTAATTACAGTGAAGATTGTCCAACAATCTTAAGACAAAACATATTTGGTGTCTTCATTGTATTTATTTTTCTATGTTTTCAAAGTAATATTCTGGTTGGAAAATACAAATAGTATTTATAAACTATTTGACGGATAGTAGTAATATACTGTCTATTTTCTTTGACAACTAGTAGTAATATACCGGTATCATTAACAATTGTAGAATATTATTTGGTGTTATAGAAAATTTATGTGGTATTTTATTTTTCTACTTTTAGTAACAAGGAAAATAAAATTATTTCGTGTTCTAATTTATTTTCTAGTTTTAGTAGCTAGAAAATTAATTTGTGATTTGTTTTTCTGATTTTTGTAATCAGATTTTATGGCTACTACAACTGAATCTGCAACTGGTAATGGTACTCCAACTGTTACACCAACTCCGGTCCCTATCCAGAACCATGTTCAAATACCAATAAATCATGGAGAAAAACCGAAAAAATTTAACAATACTGAGTTTAAGAGATGGCAGCAAAAGATGCTATTCTATCTTACAACTCTAAATTTGGCCCGGTTTCTCCGTGAAAAGGCTCCAGCACTTAAAAATGGTGAAAGTGATCGGCAAGTTGTTGCAGCTGTAGATGCTTGGAAACATTCAGATTTTCTGTGCAGAAACTACATCCTCAATGGCCTTGACAACATGCTGTATAATGTTTACAGTCCTTTGAAGTCAGCAAAAGAATTGTGGGATTCTTTGGAGAAGAAATACAAGACAAAGGATGTCGGCACAAAGAAATTTGTTCTTGGTAAATTTCTGGACTTTGTTATGATAGACTCCCAAACGGTAATTTCTCAAGTTCAAAATTTTCAAATAATTTTGCATGATATTCATTCTGAGGGTATGTCTCTGAGCGAGTCTTTCCAAGTTGCTGCTTTAATGGAAAAGTTACCACTAGCTTGGAAAGATTTCAAAAATTATTTAAAACATAAACTCAAAGAGATGACCATGGATGAACTTATTGTAAGACTGAGAATTGAGGAAGATAACCGTAAGGCTGAAAAGAGGAATGGGAAAAATCCCATTGAGTCCAAGGCTAATGTGGTTGAACAAGTTCATAAACCGCATAACAAAAAGATGAAGTTTACTGGAGATGGTCCTAAACAAGGCGACAACAATGGTAACAAGAAATTCAAAGGAAAATGCTATAACTGTGGCAAGACTGGATATCGAGCTTCTGACTGCCGCCGCCCTAAGACGGATCATGGAAGTACAAGTAAGAAGACCACCAATCAAGCCAATGTAACTGAATTAGATTACATCTCTGACGGAGTGAATGACATCAACCTCTCTGCTGTGGTGTCTGAGGTTAATTTGGTTGGAAATCCCAAGGAATGGTAGGTTGACACTGGAGCAACTCGTCATCTTTGTACGAACAAGAAGATGTTCACTGCCTACAATGAGGCTGCAAATGGTGAACAACTTTTCATGGGAAATTCTTCTAATTCTACTGTGGCTGGGCAAGCAAAAGTGATCTTGAAGATGACAGGGAAAGAACTGACCCTCAACAACGTACTGCATGTACCTGACATCCGAAAGAATTTAGTTTCTGGTTCTTTATTAAGTAAAAATGGTTTTAGGCTTGTCTTTGAGTCTGATAAATTTGTATTAATAAAGAGTGGCATGTATGTTGGTAAGGGATACATGAGTGATGGTCTCTTCAAACTAAATGTAATGACAGTTGTACCAAAAGTTGCTAGTAATAAGAATAACACATCTATTGCTTATATTCTTGAGTCGAATTTATGGCATGATAGATTAGGACATGTAAATTATGATGCTTTGCGTAGATTAATTGGTTTGGATTATATACCAAAGTTTGAAATTAATCCTAATCATAAATGTGAAGTTTGTGTAGAAGCGAAACTAACTAAAGCTCCATTTAAATCGGTTGAAAGAAAAACCGAACCTCTAGAATTAATTTATACTGATGTATATGATCTAAAATTTGTTCAAACTAGAGGGGGCAAAAAGTATTTCATAACATTTATCGATGATTGCACAAGATATTGTTATGTTTATTTACTTAGAAGTAAAGATGAAGCCTTAGAAATGTTTAAACTCTACAAAACAGAAGTTGAAAATCAACTTGGTAAAACCATTAAAATGGTTAGAAGTGATAGGGGTGGTGAATATGATGCACCATTAAATGAATTTTGTGCACAACATGGCATTATTCACCAAACTACAGCACCCTATTCTCCTCAGTAAAATGGAATTGCTGAAAGAAAGAATAGAACCTTAAAAGAAATGATGAATGCCATGTTACTAAGTTCATGCTTATCACAGAACTTGTGGGGGAAAGCAATATTGTCTGCTAATTATGTTCTTAACAGAACACCCAACAAGAAAACCAACAACACTCCTTATGAATTGTGGAAATGTCAGCCGCCTTTCTACAAATATTTAAAAGTGTGGGGGTGTTTGGTAAAAGTTGAAGTTTCTGTTCCTAAAAAGACTAAGATTGGACCAAAAACAGTAGATTGTGTGTTTATTGGTTATGCTCAGAATAGTAGTGCATATCGGTTTCTGACTTATAAATCAGAAATACCTGATATAAATGTAAACACTATTATAGAGTCAAAGAATGCTGTGTTTTTTGAACATGTCTTTCCTTACAAGAAAGGACAGGAATTAAGTTCACAGAAAAAAAAACTTATGATTGTACACAAAGTCAAGAGACTAATGCCAATCAAACACAAGAGACTAGTAATGGTCACGACCAACAGGATTTAACTGATGATGAACCAAGAAGAAGTAAGAGAGCGAGAACATCAAAATCCTTTGGTCCATATTTTCTGACATACTTGTTAGAAAATGAACCTCAAAGCTTTAAGGAAGCAATGACAGATCCTGAAGCACCTTTGTGGAAAGAGGTTGTTAATAATGAAATTGAATCCATTATGCAAAATCATACTTGGGAATTGGTGGATCTTCCACCAGGTTCTAAACCTCTTGGATATAAATGGATATTCAAGAGAAAAATGAAAGCAGATGGTTCAATTAACAAGTATAAAGCAAGACTTGTAGTAAAAGATTACAGACAAAATGAAGGTTTGGACTATTTTGACACATATTCCCCTGTGACAAGAATAACATCCATTCGCATGCTTATTGCTATAGCAGCGTTGTTTAATTTAGAAATACATCAAATGGATGTTAAGACAGATTTCTTTAACGGTGATCTAAATGAAGAGATCTATATGGAGCAACCCAAAGGGATTGTAATGCCAGGGCAAGAAAAGAAAGTTTGTCGGCTTGCAAAATCTCTTTATGGATTAAAACAAGCACCTAAGCAATAGCATGAAAAATTTGACCATGCAATGCTTACTAATGGGTTTAAGATAAACGAATGTGACAAGTGCGTCTATGTTAAAAATACTGACCAAGGATATGTCATAGTTTGCCTTTATGTGGATATGTCATAGTTTGTCTTTATGTGGATGATATGCTTATCAATGGAAGCAGTCAAAACATGATCAAATCAACTAAGCAAATGCTTAACAAAAGATTTGATTTGAAAGATATGGGGGTCGCAGATGTTATCTTAGGAATGAAAATTACTAAAACATCTGACAGATATGCATTATCTCAATCACATTATATTGAGAAAATTCTTGGTAAATTTATCAAGGATGATTTGAATGTAACTAGAACACCTGTAGACATCAGTCTTTATTAATCGAAAAATAAAGGTGATGTAGTGTCTCAGTTAAAATACTCCCAAATCATTGGAAGCCTAATGTACCTAATGAATTGTACTCGTCCTGATATAGCTTATGCTATCAATAAATTGAGTAGGTACACTAGTAACCCCGGAGAAGACCATTGGAAGGCGATCATTCAGGTTTTTAGATATCTAAGATTCACCCGTGATCATGGTTTGAACTTTACTCGATATCCAGCAGTACTTGAAGTTATTGTGATGCAAATTGGATATCGGATACTAAAGATTCAAAATCCACAAGTGGATATGTCTTTACTCTGGGAGGCGCTGCTGTTTCTTGGGAATCCATGAAACAAACATGCATTGCACGATCCACAATGGAATCCAAGTTCATTGCCTTAGACAAAGTAGGAGAAGAAACAGAATGGCTTCGTCACTTCTTAGAAGACATTCCAATGTGGCCAAAACCTGTGCCAGCTATTTGCATTCATTGTGATAGTCAATCAGTAATAGGCAGGGCACAAAATCATATGTATAACAGTAAATTACGACATATTCGTCGTCGACATAATACCGTAAGGCAATTGTTGTAAAATGGAATAATCTCAATAGATTATATAAAATCTAAAGAGAATATTGTTGATCCGTTAACAAAAAGTTTGACAAAAGAGCTAGTGTATAGTTCATTGAAGGGGATGGGATTAAAGCCTATTACATAAGAGTCATCATAATGGTAACCCTACTTATATCACTGCAGATCCCAAGAACTAATTTTAAAGGGACAACTAAGTTATGTGTGGCTCGCCAGAAATCACTAAGGGATTAAAATTCCCTACCCATTCCTATGGTGAGAGTGATATCTGCAACATGTGTTGTCTGTAGAGGTATAAGGATAAGCTTTGCTTTTAATGATTACTTATATCTTGATTTAGGTATAAAAATCAAGACAAGTATAAAGATATACTTATAATAAGAATCACCTATATGAGTGTCGAACTGGGACCGGTTCTATGAGAATGAAGAGGCTAAATTCTCTAGAAACACTCATGAAAACCAGGAGTGTTCAAGGCGAAAATGAACACAACAGTGATAACCACGATGTGTTAGAAGATATTTTGTGTGAAATCTATTGTCTTGGCTAACACAAACGGCTGAACAATTCAAGGCATCACGTCCATTGGTTAGCTAGTAAGTCCGATAGGTTGTTACTAGGGAAGGTTCAAAGCCGAAAGCTACCTATCCTGATACGAGATATTTTCGACTTATACTCTTTCGATAAAGTCTGCATATTGTTGCATTTCCGTTGTCATCAAATTCCATTCATGTGGGGGATTGTTAGAAAAGGTTGGGAAAATTCTGGGTAAAACCAGAATTTTTTCCTAAGTTTGGTTTATTTTTTAGGTGGGCCCCGTGCGTCGATTTTCGCGGGTCAAAGTGGTAATGCGTTCTATGTCGCGTTGTGATTCACATGGTATATTTGGTTGCTCAAAACCATTATTGAGTGAATGGAAAATTGAAGCCAAAGTGAGCTCCATGGAAATGGAGTTTTGGTGGAAATTCTTTAAGGTTGGAAAATGGCTTGTCCCACATTGATTTGGTGGGAAGTTTTGAATGGGTTTATAAGGCATGAGATTGGAACTTGGGGTGTGCCCCAAGGGGTACCCAAGTTTTGTAGAGAGTGAGGTTATGGGCAAAATGGGCTAGATGCATTGGACCCAAAAAAAAAAAAATCACCGCGCGCGCCGTCGCCGTCCGTCCGTTCGGGCGGGTTGGGGTGCGTGGTGTGTGGTTAGGTTGGGCTTGTTCGGCCCAATACTAATCTTTTTAGGCCAAAAACATTTGAATTTAAATTTTATTTTTTGAAATAAAATCTGTCTGAATTTCTGTCCAGATTAATTTCAATTTTTGAATTCAAATTGTTGCACCTCTCCAGAATTTTGTACAGGTTTTAGACAGATCCAAATCTGTCCAGATTCAAACCCAAAACCGGTTTTATCTGTGCAACTGATTCAGGTATATGTTCAAAATTCAAAACCAAACAGTGCCTTAAACATATTTGTATCTGTTTAATTCAAATTGAACGGGTACTGTACCTGTTTAATTCAAAATAGAAAGCCACCAATCCATCTATAAGTAGACTAGCCCTCATTTGTTATTCATGCACTAAATTCGTCCAAAATAATTCTGCATCTATTCTCTTCATATTGCTGCATTTAATTTTTGTGAGAAAGAGTGTATATACTAAGTGTGTTCGTTGAACAAATAAATTGTAGTGTGTAGACGTCCCCGAACGTCCCGGGAGGAAAATCCCGTTTTGTTCATTTTGGGCTCACTACAGTTCAGGACTCAATGTCACGGTCCTGTATCTAATCTCGCAGAGTGCAATGCAAGACCGATGAATCATCAAATAGTCCAAATCCGGCAAATCGTTTTTGAAAACAGATTTTTTTGAAAGAAGTGCCAAACATGGACTGCTTTGCCAGATACAGAGTCGCCACCTAAATATTTTATTTTGGGGAAATTTAGGAAATCCTGACTCGTTGCCTAAGGACACGTGTCCGTCATCACCAAAGTTACCTTGGCTCGGGAACTTGGGTACGATTGGGAAAGGTCACTTCGTGAGCACCCCCGCTTGCCCGATCAAAGATCGGCCTCTACTAACCATGATATCGAGTTTTGAAAATATTATGTGTTCTTATTCCGGTTATTAGCCTAGATTTACTATGTGATGCGCACAGCATACAAGTATAGACCGGATCGCCTGAATTGGAACAACACATCTCATGTTTGTTTTGAAAATGGTTTGGTACTCGCAAGTAGGCTTAAAATGCAGATTTTGCCACCCTCAGGTGGGTTTAGAAAACATGGTTTTGCCACTATCTAGTGGGCTTAAAACTCACAGTTAATGCATTATTCCAATTCAGATAATCCAACCTTCACCCACAGGCATTCAGGCAGATATATCACATAAGCACATAGCCTCATGGTAAGCATGCTATCATGGCAGTCACTCACACGCATGCAAGGATGCTAAAGCACAAAAACTTACCGAGTACTCCAAGCCAAAACAGAAGCTATGTTAGAAATCATGCATGATCCTAACTATACAGAAATGCCTAATGCAACACATGCAAAAATGTAACTAAGATAGACTCGGCTATTCTAAAGATGGCATGTGAAATGCTACAACTAACAAGTATTTAACTCGGAATTGAAATACAATGCAGTTAGTATGATGCGCTGAGCCCGGTGCATGCAAAACAAATGGATGAATGCAAACATGCTATCATACTGTATGCTAATTGAAACATGCCCTAATCTAACCATCATAAGCTAGTAAATAAAAGGGAGAAAGGCGTGGGGTTGGAAGACATACATCACCCACACGCACACTTATTACACTTATGCCCTCGCCCGGAGGGTCCGAATAAATAATACAGTCCCAGATAAATAATACAGTCCGAATGAATAATTAAATATTACAAAACCCTAATTAATTAACAGATTAACTAGGAAAGCAGGTAAATTAGCATGCAAGCTGTGGACCGCCTCAGCTCCGTTCCAAATAATGAATGATGCATGCTTGAGTTGCCTTGCGCGGAAATCCATTGCCATGCCCCGGTTTGCCTCTGTTTGCAATTGTTCTCGGAATATTGTGCAAAGCTCCAGAAGGCTGCTGATTTCTGATTTGCTGCAACAGAGAGTAACAAAGGGGCATGGCAAAGTATTTTCACATATGTATGCATGACTACTCTTCAGAGAGTGTAGTCCTCGATCCTCGTGCCACCAATCACGCATCTCGATGCATGATGGCCGAGGAGTCGAATTGCACGACTCAATGTGAAATGAATGCACATGAAAACACAACAATACCTAAACTCCATCATGGGTAATCCGGAGTGTCGGCGACCGGGAATTGAGACATGTTCCGTCACTCGGAGTACGAAACGTCCCTCGTTTCCCGTGCTTGGGCTAACTCCTATCCCAAACACAATGCAAATGAGATGGCATACACAATGCGACTAACATACAATCTAGCATACGCAATGCTATGAAATGGCATACACAATGCTCGATGTAACATGACATACACAATGCTCTAACATGCGACCTAGCATACGCAATGCTATGAGATGGCATACACAATGCATGATGGACTTACACCGACATGAGTGGACCTCAGCCACACTCATATCAGGGACCATACGTTAGGAAATGATACAACCGAAATGCATGCAAACGTGCACGAATGCCAAGGACCGATCCAAGGCATAACATGCCACTCTACCAAAGCATGGCAAGAGATGCAATATGGCATACAAACACATATGATACAGCTCTGAAATATGATAAACAATGGTCCCGAATCATGCAAACATGGCACACTATGCAAGATAGGGGGCCCGGGTACCGAAACTAGTGAAGTGCATTACACTAGAGGTACCCAAAGAAATGCACCAAAAGCAAAACCAACCCCAAACAGACCCTAGGTAGGTTTGAAACAGTGGGACATTGGCCTAAAATGATGGCTCAACATGCATGAAAATGAAGCTCATTCATTGGTCGGTAAACAAGGCATTCACGCACAACTCTCATGCACACTTAAAGAGATGAAAACATGGCAATATGACATTCAAACCAGCTCTGAAATGTGATGAAAAATGACCTCAAAACATGAACACACCTCAGCACATGCATGCAAAGGACCTCAAAACTCAAAGTCAAGCATGGGTATTGAACTACAAGCATGCAAAACAAGCATCATTCGACCATGAGGCCTAAAAACAGAGCTAGGGTAGTCCAAAATAAGCACATTATCAGTTTAAGGCATAGCCAAAAAGTGCTAACATCAAGGGTCTACGAAGCATGCAAAGAAAGCTAGTGAACCATTAGTTGTTCTACAACTATATGAAGCATATGAAGGCTCATCCAACCAAGCAAAAATAGAAGCATTTCATGCCAAAATATGCCCAAATACTCACTGACACTCAGTCAATGCATGCAAAAATGAGGGGCTCCTTTGGAAGGCCATGCAAGGGGGTATTCTACACCTATATGATAGACAAACAAAAGTGCAAAAACACCTCTGGAAATGAGTTATGACAGTCCTAAAACCCACCAAATAGGCCCCAAAATCAGTCTAGGAAACATGCAAAGAAAGCTCCCTTTGAAAGGCCTTGAATGGGATTACTCTACACATGCATCATAGACGTAAAATATGGTCAAAAAGGCTCCAGATAGAGCTAAGGTAGACCTTGAAACTCACCAAATTGGGCCCAAAAAGTGACTTCACAACATGCAAAATGGGGGTCCTTTGGAAGGCCAATAAAGCTAGTAAAGAGAATGAGGGGTGACAGGGTCACCCCTCTATGATTTTGAAGCTTAAAGACATATTTAAGCCACTGAAAATCTGCTAGATTTTAGTAGCTAAAAGGCCAAATCAAGGCCAATGCAAGTGCTCACATGCATAGCTCAAAATATGAAGAAATAAAGCATGAAAGGGGAGAGATGACCCCAAATAGAGAAAGTATCTTAAACAAAATGTTTATAAGCTCAAAAGGAAACTTTTTCTAGTTTATGACAAATCTCGAAACTGCTCACAAATACGACTAAGATATGATGCAAAATAGGCCTACAAAGAGGGATAAAGCATACAAGGATGTAGGAGGCCTCAAATAGAAAGTGTCCTTATAAAATCTTCAAGAGGAGCTCAAAATATGACACTTTTCAATTTATGACAAAGTCTAGAAATGCTTGCAAATAAGGCTAACCAATGGAGCAAAAAAATGCAAGTTTAAGGGAAATAGGTACTTACCCTTGAAGAGCAGCCAAGCAGGAGCTTTTGGACCAAGTTGGTGAACCTTCAACCCCTTTAAATCAGCTCCAAGATGCTAGAATGGATGATGGAGGTGTTGTACTAAGGGTTGGTGTGCAAATGGTGCAAGAAAACTAGGGTTTGGAGGCTCAAGTGTAAAGATATAAAGGGGGAGAGATGTATAAGCCTTCAAAGTTGTTGTAGAGAGAGAGAGAGAGAGAGAGAGAATTTTTAGAGTGAGAAGCTCCCAAGCTTCTCCAAGAAGATCCCTTGAAAATGAGAGATATAACTCATATATAGCAATATCCAAGAGTTGGCTCGAAAATATCTGATTATAGGACAGGTGGAGGTTGTGGAAGACAGCTGGAGGAAAAATATCTATCAATTCTAAGCTTTCTGGGCATAAGTGGTTGGCTGACCACCTTTTCTGGTCGGCCTACTACCTTTTCTGGTCGGCCGACCACTTTTTCAGGAGACGGTGGTCGGCCAGCTAGTTTAGGAAAATTCTGCTTTCCAGGTCCAACTTCAAATGGCCATAACGCTTTCATCTGAACTCCTTTTCAGGTCATTATTGTGTCCAAATTGAAGCCCCGGAAGTTATCTTTCCAATGGCACCAGCCTTGCATTAAAATGTTTCCTGTGTAAAAAGTTATACCTTTTTTGGTGAAGCCGCGCAGATTCGGTCCAACCGGATTCATGCCGAACTTCTCCCAAACTAGTTTTCTTCTCTCCTTTCCTCTTTTCTTCAACTCCAAACCCATAAACAAAGTATTTTGAAAGATTTTTCAAAGATTTCATCTCTCTTTCATTCATTTCTACTTTGTCCTTGCTCGGTTTACCGAAAAGCGCAACATTTGACAAAATGCGAGTCTCGGAACATCGTAAAAACTTTATTTCAAAAATGTTTTGAAAGAGAGGGTTTTAAGGTCTAAAATCTTTTGATCAAGATTGTTTTGGTCCAAAAAGGGGTATAAAGTTGAGATTTGACTCTCTCCTTGCCGAAGAAACTGAACCTTTCCCCTGCACACCTTTCTCCACCATGTAAACCATCAGTCGCGTCCAAGTCTTAAGGGCAGTCAAAAATGGGGTATCTACAGTTGCCCCTCTTTGACAGAACTCGGAAGTCAAGAAGTGACAGGAGTGAATGTCAAAGCCCAGAGACGACCCATTTTTGACAAGGCCGAAGACTTGGACAAACAAACAAAGTACAGACAAATAAATGGTTGCACCCGCAAGCTGCCTACGTATCTCTCTACAAGGAATCAAACCAGTGTAGTTCAGGGGCAGGATGCAAAATGATATGCAGAAAGATTTTGATAATTGGACTTATACGCTACGCGAAGCCGGTTTGATAATTGGGGATTTATGCAATACAATGTAATGAAACAATGCAAATAATATGCAATGGATGGAGATGATCAAACCACAAGCAGTACAAAACCACACCAATATCATAAAGAGAATGGAGATGCAAAATCGAACTATGTCTACCATAGAAAAGGTGTCGACACCCTCAGACCACAATCCCCTCAGTGGAATAGGCGCGTACACATGCAGAACTATGTGTGTGTAGACAGAACACAAGATAAAAGTAATGTGTGGCATGATATAAGTGAGGAATGATCCACTGAGGAAAGATCGTGATCCTAAATGTTGGATGCAACAAACTAAAATACAATGCAATGGATGCGATGGATGAATTGAATAAGGCACGTGGCCAAACCATATTTTGCCTAGGAAAGGCATGGACACAAGCAAACCACGTCTAACATGAAAATGGTGCCGTCACCCTTAAACCACAATTCCCTCAGTGGAATAGGCTCATACACATAATCACATATCCATGCTTTGACGTGAAAAGTATGGGCACATGCCAGACCAAGCTTAACATGGAAAAGCGCAAGCGACAGATGGGCAATGCGGCTGAATGCAATAAACTACAATGCAATAAACTACAATGCAATATATTCTATATGCAATGGATGGAGTGGATAAGGCGCGTGGCCAAACCATATTTTGCCTGGGAAAGGCATGGACACAAACAAACCGCATCTAACAGAGAAATGATGCCGTCACCCTCAAACCACAATCCCCTTAGTGGAATAGGTGCGTACACATAATCACATAACCATGTTTTGACGCGAAAAGTATGGGCACATGCCAGACTAAGCTTAACATGGAAAAGCGCAAGCGACAGATGGGCAATGCGGCTGAATGCAACAAACTACAATGCAATATATTCTATATGCAATGGATGGAGTGGATAAGGCGCGTGGCCAAACCATATTTTGCTTGGGAAAGGCATGGACACAAACAAACCGCGTCTAACACAGAAATGGTGCCGTCACCCTCAAACCACAATCCCCTTAGTGGAATAGGTGCGTACACATAATCACATATCCATGCTTTGACGTGAAAAGTATGGACACATGCCGGACCAAGCTTAACATGGAAAGGCACAGGCGATACAATGAATATGCAGTAGATGCATGCGATAGATGCTATATGCAACGTAATGTAGTAGCTAAAATACAACGTAATAACTAGGAAGTGAAGGTACCTTACAGGGTCAATTGGCAAATGACTTACCCCATGCTGCTGGGGATCTTTCGCTTCTTCTTGGTTGAACCGCAGGTACCACTTTTCTCTCTAACTATGGTTGCAGCTTTCCCTATTCTCCAATAGGGTGACAGACTAGGTTGGTTCAGTATCCAGAATTGAGGCGCATACACATGCTATCTCAATCTATGGGTTTGCCATACAGATTTCAAGCCGAGGATATACCCCTGGGTATTTAAACCAGACTATAGTCTCGGAAATCCCGAACCTTTGCGTTCTAGGCATGAGCCATTCGAACTCTAGTTTCCACCGTCTCAGTTGGTCTCCTAGGAACTCACTGAAAACACAGGCAGGTGGCTATACCAGACCGCCGGAAGTCATTCGAGCACGACAAACACCAAGGGAATTGCACCTTTAGAGGATTTAAGGTCTCCTAGACCAGAGAGTGCACAAGACAGTGCGATGCAGAAGGAATGCATAAAACAATGCTATACAGGTGCACAAGACAGTGCGATGCAGGGTGGATGCACAAGACAGTGCGATGCAAGTGTGTGCACAAGGCAGTGCTAAGACAAAGGATGCACAAGACAGCGCGAGTGATAATGCATGCACCATGCAAGTAAGGTGCACAAAATAGTGCGATGCGCAAAATAACGCGATAAAATGCATCTACAATGCAAGACTTGGCACATAGCTTACGACACAGCATTCCATTCATTTGGCACACAGCTCACAACACAACACTTTGTTTGTTTGGCACGCGGCTCACAACACAATATTCTGTTTATTCGGCACGCAGCTCGAAGCATAGCACTCTGTTTATCTGGGCACACAGCTCTTTTAGGCACACAGCTCATTCAGGCACATAGCTCATTTCGAGCACGTAGCTCACTTTGGGCACACAGCTCATTTCGGGCACATAGTTCATTTCGGGCACACAGCTCATCTTAGGGGCACGCAACTCATTTTTCGGAGGCACACAGTTCATTTTGCCCTGCACATCTTTCGTCACCATGTAAACCATCAGTAGCGCCCAAGTCTTAAGGGCGGTCAAAAATGGGTTGTCTACACAAAGTAAAGAGAACTAGAGGGATTTAGCGAATAAAGTTTGTTTAGGGTGTTGGAAAACGCGTAGAAAGCGTGGATCTAGAGAGAAGGAGCGCCTAGAGAGCAAACAGAAGGAATTTTGTGCAAGGGTTTGTGGGGAAATGAAGTCTAGAGTTGTGTACTTAAAGACCCAAGGGTAAAAAGTCCATTTTGCCCAAATCTACCATCGATGGCCGGCAGTGGCACATCGATGGCCGGCAGTGGCGCATTGGTGGCCGGCGGGGCGCACCAGTGGCTGGCAGGTGGCCGATGGCCTCCCCTACTGGCTGGCAGGTTCTCACAGCTTCCCCTACATCTTTGGCTTTGTTTTGTGTCCTTGTATTTCAAGAAGTGCAAGGGGTGTTCAGTGTTTGATTCAAGATGTCTTCGCGGAAGTTTGAAATCGCATTTCCAGTGCGTGATGGTCTTCACTCATCAACACAAACAAGGTGTATCCTTTTTGATATATTGCAACACTTCCGAGAGGTAAATCGACAGTTGCCTTTGAGTCGTCTTTATCAAACATGCTTTTGTTGTTGCATAGAATGTGTATTTCTTTACCGTTGTATGGAACATGCATTTTGAATTGTTGCATAAAACATGCATCACCATGTTTGCATAGAATATTCATGTTGCATTGAATATGCATCGTTGATTATTTTGCATAGAATATGCTCTCACTCCCGTTGCGTAGAATATGCTTCTATTTTGTTTCTTGTATGTTGTGCATGAAACATGCCTCTAACATTGTGTTACGGTCATTCGTCTTGCATAGAATATGCATTCTTATTGCATGCACTTGTTTAGTTTCCTTCTTATGCAGGCACGATATTGTATGTACGGTTCATTCAGAGGAACTTCAGGTAAGATCATTCCTGTCCCTCGAATTCCCTTGTTGGTTAGAAACATTCAGGTACGCCCGGTGTTTACACCGACACCCTTTTTGGTTAGAAACACTGGGACGTGTGCCCGATGTTTATACCACCTCCCAGTTAGAAGCGTTTGGAACGTGTTCCGACGCTTATACCACTCCATTGGTTAGAAACATTGGGATGTGTGCCCGATGTTTATACCACCTCCCGGTTAGAAACATTTGGAACGTGTTCCGATGCTTATACCACCCCGTTGGATGTGTGCCCGATGTTTATACCACTCCCTGGTTAAAAGCATTTGGAACATGTTTGATGCTTATACCACCTTGTTTTGGTTAGAAACATCGGGACATGCTCCAATGTTTATACCACCCTCCGGTGTTTGCACCACTTCCTTTTCTTCTCTCGCTTGTGACGCGCTAGGATGTGTTTTGTTTGAGCCTTCGGGTGCCCCTAACAGTCGCTCTTTGCCTTTCCTGCGTAAGGCGCAGTTAAGATTGCATAATTTTCTTACATCCTTTCTGCATGAAATGCGATTCGACTTGTGATTCTCACGCGTGGCGTGCTTATTTGCTTAGTTATTCTCATGTATGAGATTACTGTATCTTGGTTGTTTGCTTAAAATGTGGCATTATCATGCATAACACTTGCATTTAAATGCTTTATTACAGCCTCATTGCATGATCATAAGTTATATGCTTACATTGTGCATATCATTTTCATTTTGCCCTAGCCTGCGAGCGCCACTATGTATTGTTATCTTGAATGTTTGTCTAAGTCTTGCGGCCTTGTCAAAATGGGTTGTCTCTGGGCTTTGACATTCACTCACATCATCTTTGTGACTCTGAGTTCTGTCAAAGAGGGGCAACTGTAGACATCCTATTTTTGACCGTCCTCAAGACTTGGATGTTCTTGCAGGTACATCCAATGATGAGTTTGATTGCTCGTCGAGTGCTCGAAATCCGCGGCGGAACGCCACAGGTTTGAGTTTTCCAAACCCTGCATCCATTCTGTTTCATTTTTGGACCATGTGTAGGCTCTTTCAACATGTTGTTGTTCATGGCCTGCTGGCAATCCTTGGGCACTACCAGCCATGGCTCTTGGCCTGCCAACCATTGATATGCCATGCTGACCATCAATGAGCCCCTGCCGGCCGGCCGGCCACCCACCAATGTATTAGTAGATATTTTCTAATATTTTGTGCCAGCTGTTTGCATAGATTGAGCCAGCTTCTTGCACATGTATGGCTGGATCTCTTTGAGGGGATTTTGTATCTTCTATATATAGAGGCCCCCTCTTGCATACGTGGGGGTTGGAAATTTTGAAAATAAAAAATTTCTCTCTCTCTCTCTCTAGAATCCTCTCTCTAAATATTTTGTGGCTTATAGCCTAAATTCCTTACACTCTTGCATATGAGCCCTTCATTAAACTTGATCACCATTGTATTGAGATTGCTTGAGGTCCTATTTGAGCTCTAGAAGATGATTTTGGTTTGGTTTGGCTTGATTTTGGTGCCTAAAGTGTATCTTGTCTTCAAGAGGTAGAACATTTGTGTTTTAAGCTTATATTAAACACTTGTTTTGCCATCTTTACATACTGTTTTGAGGCTGGTTTTGACCTCTGAAATCTCTATTTTTATGGTTTAAAATAGTGGTTTGAGATTTGTTTGGAGTTAGGGGTAGTCTACTCTTCTTGTAGCTTGCTTGCTAAGTTGTTGTGCTATCTTTCAAAGTTCTTTAAAACAACTTTTTTGGCTCTTTTAACCACTGAATTCCAGGGGATTTTTAGTGGTAAAAACTATGTTTTGAGGTTTAAAATAGGAGGGGGTAGCCTCCCCTCATTGTGTCTTGTTTGTAAGTGTAGATAGCTTTACATGTGACCATGTTTTTCTACCATTTTGTGACTTAATCTAAGCATGTTTTTGCTACTATTTTGACTAGCTTTAGCTCTGTTTTGAGCTAGTTTGGCCACTTGAGGCTTGCTTTGTATGCTTGTAGTGCAATTATGCTTAATAGTGTAGTTTGTGCTATGTGTTGGCCTCTTATTCTAGCCCTTTTTAGCTTACTTCAAGCATGTTTTTGAACTCCTTTTAAGCTCTTTTAGGACTGTTTTGAAGTGTTTGTGCCTTTGGAGCTTTGTATTGCATGCCTATAGTGTAGTGATCTTCACTAATTTGGTGTTTTTGGCTTTTAAACATGTTGTGCAAGAGTTGCTTGCATGTTGTAGCATCATTTTGCATGTCATTTCAGTACTGAAATATCTACAACCTCCCTCATTTCTTCACTTTTTCATTTGCTTTGAGGGTTGGTTAGCCTTAAGGTTGAGTTTAAGCTTGAGATTGAGACTTGTGCTTAATGGTTTTAATCCTCCTTTGAGGGTTTTTACTAACCAATGGCATGATCTCTCTCATGTCTTAAGTCATCCTTTGGTTGACCCCTCTCTCATTAGAGGACACTCACCTTGGACTTAACCGGTTAAAGAATGGATTGGTAATTAAAATGGGTAAATAAAACATGACAAGTAAAACTTGAGCAAGTTAAGCATGTTGCATTTCATGTGTTCAATCGGACGTTATATTGAACACAAGGAAGATTGGATCATTTCATACTTAAAGTGATGAAATGAGTCAATCTCCTTTGTCTCCATCACCCTTGATCATGCATGATAGGGTGGTGGTCCTTTGTGTCATATTTGTGCATTCAATGAAATTGTACTCCTTGGATCTTTGGCCATCATGCATCGAAGATGCTCGGTTGGTGGTTTTGGATCCAAGAACGCCACTCCTTTGATGTTTTGAGATGATAAGGAGGGGCACAGTACAAACATATCCTTGGAAAACCCTCAATTTTCCTCTATTTGTGCTCGGTTGCAGTGTGGTGACTCAGAGCACCAGTAGCCGGCAGTGCCTCATTGATGGCCGGCAGTGCCTCATTCTTGGCTGACAGGGCACACTTTTGGCCGGCAGATGGCCGGCAACAAGTATTCATGGCCGGCAAGCCACTGCTACAGTCCTCAGCATTGATTTGGTATGGTGGAGCAGAAGGTTCTAGAGTAGGGTCAACCCTGCAAACAGAGCCTCTCAAGAGCAAAAACGGAAGGCTTTTCGGGGCGAAAACCGAGTGCATGCATCCTCCATTACCTGAGGTAGAGCTGAGGCAACGTAGTTTAAATATCTTGCATGATTAGTTAGCATGCATTTGCTTTAATTAACTAGTTTGCTAATTAGTTAAAGGGTTGTAATAATTAGTAATTAGTTTACTAGTTATTCATTTGATTTGTAATAATTAGTCTAATTAGTTTAATTAGATTAGTTAGCTTAGCTTAACTTAGTGTTGCTTAGCTTATTCATTCGGACCTTCCTTCATGAGGGCATAATGTTGTAATAAGTGTGCGTGAGTGTGTGCATGTCTTCCAACCGAGCTTCTTTCTCCCTTTTATTTATCTGCTTTTGATGGTTAGATTAGGGATCATTTTCAATCAGCATACCTTATGCATGCATGTTTGCATTCATTCATTTGTCTTGCATGCACCGAGGCTCGGCGCATCATTCGAACTGCATCGCAATTTCAATACACTTTTTTGAATACATGTTTAAAAGCATGTTATCAAATTGAATCAAATCGTATGCCATATTTGTAGCCAAGTCTATTAATCTCATATTGCATGTGTTGCATTTGGCATCTTACATAGTTAGGATCATACATTATTTCTAACTAGCTTTTGTTTTGGCTTGGAGTACTCGATGAGTCTTTATGCTTTAGCATACTTGCATGAGTGTGAGTGATGCCATGATAGTATGCTTGCCATGAGGCTATGTGCTTAAATGATTAACTGCATGAATGCCTGTGGATGAAGGCTTGATTGTTTGAATTGGAACAATTCATCAAAATGTGACTTTTAAGCCCACTTTGCGAAGTGGCAAATCATGTTTTAAGCCCACTTGAGGTGGCAAATCCGCATTTTAGCCCACTCGAGGGTGGCAACTTCAAACCATTTTCAAAAAACAGACATGAGTTGTTTTGTCCCAATTCTTGCGATTTTAGTCTATACTTGCTTGTGTGCGTCACATAGTAATGTTAGCTAATAACCGAATAAGAACACACGAGGTTTATAAAACAACATATCATGATTGTAGAGGCCGATCTTTGATCAAGCGAGCGGGGGTGCTCATTTCAGGACCTTCCCCTCTCGTACCCAAGTTCCCGAGCCAAGGCAACTTTGGTGATGACAGGCACGTGGCCTTTGGCACGAGTCAGGGTTTCCTAAATTTCCCAAAATAAAATATTTAGGTGGCGACTCTGTAATCTGGCAAAGTAGTCCCGTTTTGGTATTATTTGATTTAAAATCTATTTTCCAAAAAGATTTGCCGGATTGGACTCTTTGGTGTTTATCGGTTTCATATTGTACTTGTGAGACTAGATTCAGAACCGTGACAGGAGTCCGAACTGTAGGACCAATTCGAGCTCTCCAAAAGGGGGCGCAAAAAAGTCGAGCTACAGTTTGTTGCGGCTATGTATAGACTACCGCAAGTTGAATAGGGTCACAGTTAAGAACAAGTATCTGTTACCTTGAAGAGATGACCTTTTCAACCAACTTAAGGATTCCCGATGTTTCTCGAAGATTGATTTAAGATTAGGTTTATCATCAGTTACGAGTGAAGGAAGAGGATATTCCCAAAATGGCCTTTCGTACTCGATATGGCCACTATGAGTTCCTTTTTATGCTGTTCGACTTGACTAATGCCCCTGCCAGTTTTACGGATTTGATGAATCGAATCTTCCAAGAGTGTCTTGATAAATGTGTAACTGTATTTGTGGACAACATATTGATATACTCATTCTCTAAAAGGAAACATGAAGAGCACCTCCGTATTGTTCTACAATTGATTAGGGAGCACTGATTGTACACTAAGTACAAGAAGTGTGAATTTTGGCTTTCTGAAGTGAATTTTCTAGGCCACATCGTTTCGGAGAGGGGTTTATGGTAGGCTCTTCTATGGTTGAGGCAATACAAAAGTGGGAGAGACCTAAGAATGCCTTTGAGATTCGAAGTTTCTTGGGACTTGTAGGTTATTATAGACATTTTTTGAGAGCTTTCTTTTCCCTGACATGATCATTAACTAGATTGACCAGGAAAGGGGTGAAGTTTGTTTGGAGTAAGGCATGTGAGAGATCTTTTTAGGAGTTGAAAATCAAGTTGACTATAAGGGGGGTCTAAAGTGTGTTTTCATGCAAGAGGGTAAGGTGGTAGCATATGGCTCACGCTAACTAAAGAATCACGAGAGAAATTATCCAACACACGATCTAGAGCTAGCCGCAGTCATCTTTGCCTTGAAACTTTGGAGGCGCTACCTATATAGTGAGAGGTTTGATGTGTTTTTGGACCACAAGAGCTTCAAATATTTGTTTTCCCAAAAACATTTGAACTTACATCAGAGGAGATGAATGGAGTTCATGGAAGATTTTGATTTTGGGTTGCACTGTCACCCAAAAAAGGCCAACGTGGTGGGCGATGCTTTGAGTAGGAAGTCCATAAGTACCATGGCCAGTCTTGCCATTAGGGAGTGGGAGATATAGGGTGACATTAGGGAATTTGACTTGCATCTTGGTGAGTCTACAGAGCATGCCACATTATTTACAATTTTTCCACAGCCTATGCTAGTCACACAAGTTATAAAGGCATAACGAAAATATCCAGAAGTGGAAACAATCAGAGAGAAAATCTCCGAAGGGAAAGAAGCAAAGGGTTTGAGGGTGCATTCTGATCTAAGTGTTAGGTATGTAGACCGCCTTTTTGTGCCAGAATCATGTAAAGACAAATTGCTACGGGAATACCACCATTCTCGCCTTACGATGCATCCAAGAGGCACAAAAATGTACCATGACCTTAGTCGTCAATTTTGATGGAGAGGTACGAAACGAGATGTCGCCTTGTTTGCTTCTAAATGTTTAACCTATCAACAAGTGAAAACAGAACACCAAAAGCCAACCGAGTTGTTACAACCCTTACCGATAGCTGAGTGAAAGTGGGAACACGTCACAATGGACTTTGTTTCAAGTGTTCTTAGAACACAGAATCCTGTAGAAACGAATTGCTATAGGAATACCACCATTCTCACCTTGCGATGCATCCAAGAGGCACAAAAATGTACCATGACCTTAGTCGTCAATTTTGATGGAGAGGTACGAAACGAGATGCCGCCTTGTTTGCTTCTAAATGTTTAACCTATCAACAAGTCAAAACAGAACACCAAAAGCCAACCGATTACAACCCTTATCGATAGCTGAGTGAAAGTGGGAGCACGTCACAATGGACTTTGTTTCAAGCGTTCCTAGAACACATAAGGGTAATGACGTGGTTTAGGTCATTGTGGATCGACTAACTAACTCGGCTTATTTTCTAGCTATGTGTATGGAGGATTCGGTTTATTACTTAGTGGAGCTTTACATTAGAGAGATTGTCCAGCTTCACGAGGTTCCAATGAGTGTTGCCTTAAATAGAGACTCTCGTTTTACCGCTCAACTGTACTCAATTAAATTTTAGTACCGCTTATCACTCTCAAATTGACTGTCAGTCTAAACGCACTATGCAAATCTTAAAAGACATGTTGAGAGCTTCTGTTTTGGACTTCAAGGGTTCTTGGGAGAGGTACTTGTCTCTAGAAAACTTTTCTTACAATAATAGTTACCAAGCTACCATTGAAATGGCACCTTTTGAAGCCTTATATGGCCGTCCATGTAGATCACCAATGTGTTGGATCGAGGTGAGGGACTCACCCATGCTTGGACCCAAGTTAGTTCGTGAGACCATCGAGAAAGTGGCTCTCATACAAAAAAGGTTGATTACGGCTCAAAGTCGACAGAAAAGTTATGCCAACTGGAGGAGGAGACCTCTATCTTTTAACATTGGGAATCATATGTTATTGAAGATATCACCTAGAAGGGGTTTGATGAGATTTGGTCAGAGTGGAAAATTGTCACCTAGATTCATTGGTCCTTTTGACATCATAGAACGGGTGGGAGAAATGGCTTATTGCCTTGCTTTATCACCACAATTTTCCAGAATGCATAATGTATTTCATCTCTCCATGCTTCGCAAGTATGAATCTGACCCTTTCCATGTCCTGGAATGGACGAACCCTGAGGTGGATAAGAACGCCTCTTATGAGAAGAGACCAGCAAAGATCTTAGATTACAGAGAACAAGTTTTGAGGGGAAAAACCGTTCATTTAGTGAAAGTGTTATGGCATCATCATGGGGTAGAAAAGGCTACTTGGGAACAAGAAGCCGAGGTCCATGAGAAGTACCCAAATTTGTTTAATGATGTATAACATATTTTTTCCTCTTTAAGACTATGTATTTTAGCATATGGAAAGAAGTAATTAGAAAGTAATATATATTTTTCATCTTCTAGACTTTTATGTCTTCATTCAAATTGCAGGTTGATTTTGTTCCCAATTAATGAGGTCCCAATTGTTGTAGTTATTGTTAGTATGGTGTTTGGCTTCTTTAGGTTATCGGGATTTGTTGTTGGTAGGAATCACTAAATTTCAGGATGAAATTCCTTAAGGGCAAGATTGTATTTTCCTATTATGGGAGATCTCTCGAGCAATAAAGTCGTTGCTTGAGTGGTGATTCGAGACTCCCAGTATCTTGCCTGTTTGCAAGCAAGACCACTCGAGTAATGAAGTGGTCGCTCGAACGAAGATGTGAGGCTTCCAGTAATGTCACTATAGAACTACAAAACCTCTAGGACATTGTCTTTACCACTCGAGCTATGAAGTGTTCGTTTGAGCAGTCTATTCGAAATCTCTTAATCACTCGAGTGATGGGACGTTCGCTCGAGCGGTCTTTTCGGAGTCAGATAATTTAAAACTCACTTTTTGACTAATTTCTCTCACTTTTTCCATCTTTTCTTCTTCTTCCTCCTCTATTCCCAAAACCCTAATACCAAAACACTAGATTTCATATATTTATAACAAGAACCCATCATTGTTCCTCCATCAAAAGTGTTAATCATGTTGAGAGCTACATTTTAAATCGATTGGATCGTGATATCTTGGAAGTTCATTTGTTAGGTCTTCATCTCTCCACTTACAAATTTTTGAAATAAATGGTTATCGCTTAATGGAAATTAATGTATACACCATGAATCTTGGAAAATGAAAGAATTGAAGGAAAAGCCCCAATTGCTTATGAAACCCTAATAATTGTTCATGGGTCTTGGTTGGTAAATAGATGGAAATCAATGAGTGAATTTGGAACGTGTTCAGATAAAAAAAATTAGAGTTTTGGATAACTTGTTTGATATGTGATATGATATTACCCGCACGGGGAAACTGATGTGCCCACTTGCTTGATCGTGCGAGGACGATAAATGTGGGAATGCTTGAGGTGTCTATGTACAGATCGTGCTTGAGGTGTCTATGTACAGATCGTGTAAAGACGATGAATGTCCAATGAAGTACAAGGGTATCAACCTTTTATCAAAGTTTTTGTTTTTGTTTTGGAACCATTAGTCCTTTTTTCTTCAATTAAGGCATTGCCTTAAATATTGTAAGCCCGTAGGGCATTTGTTATGATTTTCTCTAGCTTGTTTAACTATGAAAACTTAACACGTAATTTGTCACTCTCAACTTACAGTTCGATGAGAAATAGAACTTTTGGGACTAATCTTGTAATCACTGTTTGATATTATATATATCTGTTATGTTGAATATATATATTTTATAAATAATTTGGGCTAGTGACAATTCCCATTGTAATGCACCCAGATCAACCACTCCATCATCTAGTCAAACGTTTTGAACAAACATCCAGTAACTATATCACACTAACAACAAAAATATTCCAAAAAACGATAATGAAAAACTGAAACCGAATATCTGTTCAATCACTTTGGATTTAAAATGTCAAAAATGCAGAGAAACAAAAGATATCATCAACCGAATCACTTTGTAACAAATCAAGTGTGTTCACTACACATCTTAAGAGTATTATATGTAAAACCAAGGAGTTGAGGGACACATTCTATGTTCACCTATATGATTCAGGACGAATGGTGTCAGTAATGGGATGACATTGATAGCCTTCATGTTCTATTGAATCTATAGTAGTCGAAAATCATGCCATTTAATGTGATGTGGAGAAACAATAAAAATGACACTAGAAACAAAAAAAAGAAATAGACCAAGTGAAAAAGGACAACATTATTTACTAATTTATTTTCATGGGTTTCTGTTTTCCAAATTTCTCATTTCAAATAAGGTGGCATAAATTTTCTAAATCTATGGGAAACTCATTTCATGCATGTCAAACTACTTCTATAAAAAAAATAAAAATAAAAATAAAAATAATAAATAATAAAATCAAAATAATAATAATAATAAATTAATCAATTCATTAATGTGAAGTAAATATTAACAAGTCATCATTGCATTGTTGTGGAACAATTTTTGTACTTTATGATCAACATTACATTATCATTTCCAAATCCATATTCGTACCATATATATATATATATATATGTTGGCTATTTTTGACACTTTGAACGTTAAAAATCTGTAGCCTACTATGAGATTAAGTCCAGCACTATTCAAATACTTCCTTCATTCCACGAACATGCTCATGATGACCCTTACAAGCATTTGCACGAATTTTTGAAAATTTGCTCTACAATGAATATCCAAAATTTCACCATGTGGCCCTTATGTTGAAACTATTCCCATTTTCACTTAAGGAAAGGGAAAATTACCAACACCCCCCTCGAGGTTTGACTAAAATACAAATTCTCCCCTGAGGTTTGGGAAATTACAAATTTCCCCATGAGGTTTATATTTGCATAACAAATAAGGAGGCAATTTGTTATGCAAATATAAACCTTAGGGGGCGGGGTGTAATTTCTCAAACCTCAGGAGGAAATCCGTATTTTAGTCAAACCTCAAGGGGGTGTTGGTAATTTGCCCTGAAGGGAAAGGTCAACCACTGGTTGAACTCTTTAATTGCTAATTCTATCACAACAAAGGACCAATTATGGTAGAAGTTTTTAGAGACGTACTTTCCCATTGGTCAGACCAACAAATTGAGGCGAGCCATCACAAATTTTACTCAAATTGATGGCGAACAATTTCACGAGACATAGGACAAACTTTGTGACCTTCTCCAATAGGGTCCTCACCACCAAGTGTCTGATTAGCAACTTGTCCAGACCTTCTATTATGGCTTAACTCAGCCTCACCTCCAAATTATGGATTCATCTTGTGGTGGGACATTTATGTCAAAGAGTGATGCCGAGGCATGGCAATTATTTGAAGATTTGAGTGATAATTCTCTTAACCATGCCTCCGTAGCCCAACAAGTCTGGCAGCTTGTTATTGAAGCCCCGAAATGGGTAGGCATTTATGAGGTTGAGCACAATGTCTAGTTAGCCCAACAAGTAGAGGCATTGTCCCTCAAAATGGACCAATTGTTAGCTTCAGAACTTAAGGGGCTAACACCAGTAATTCATTCCCATACTCATTCCATTGCCAAGCTTGAGGCCCAATTGGGCCAAATGGCAAATAATATGAATAGAAGAGATGAGGAAAATTATCGAATCAGACTATGGCCAACCCTAAAGACAATATTGGGTAGACGGATCAAGTGGGAGTGGAAAACAACATGAACAGGTACAGGTGGTAATAACTTTTTGAAATGGGAGGGAGTTAGAACCATGGCCACATCTGATGCAATCAAGGCTAAGAAGGATATATATAAATACATTATTTATATATTAAAAATATATAAATATATATAAATAATAATATAAATGCATTTTTTATATATTAAATAATATAAATAATATTTTTTATTTAAATATTTATATTTAAATAATATAAATAATATTAAAAAAAATTTATCGAGCCGAGCCGAGCCGAGCTTGAGTTCGATAAAAATTAACGAGCCGAGCCGAGCCGAGCTCGAGCCCAGTCCCTTATTGAGCCGAGCTCGAGCTCAATAAATGAGCTCGATAACTTAATGAGCCGAGCTCGAGCCCAGCAAAGCTCGGCTCGGCTCGGCTCGTTTGCAGCCCTAGCCTTGGCACAAAAAGGCCTTTTTTAGACTATGTTGACCATATGGAGGAGTGCGTCTTCCGCCCTTTCACTCAGCCTCTCCCAGGCATTTCTGATGTCCCCTTTTATTTTTTAGAGGCCCGCCACGTTGATTTTTCTCTCGACAGTATCTAGGCTAATTCTCTCCTTATTGCTGCCATGATTCGCCTCGGATTCCTGTTCGTATGGAATGAGAAAGGCATGTCCAATGTCGTCTACCGACCGGACAGGGTCCTTATGCAATTCAGGATGGATTAGGGCGTCCCATATGCTCCCCCGCCTCAGACTGATTTCCACCGGAGTTTTCAACGATTCACCCGTGACTACACTTCTCTACTTGTCGAGGGCCTAGGAGTCATGGAACTTCCCTCATTGGGAGAGAGGGTTCCTGTACTCCTGACAATAGGCTATTCTGGCATCGCAATCTCAATTCTTTCTTTAATTTTTGCAACAGTGCTCCAGTCATCCCTGCAATAGAACCTATCTCACAGCACGACTTATCTCTTCGTTTGCCTTCCGGCTGGGGGAAACAATCCAGCATATTCTGCCGCTTTAAGCTTGTATCCCTACCCGCTATGGTGGAGCCTCACCCGTCTGGAGCAATGTCTGTCCAACCCCTGCAGATTGCTCCCCCCGAAGTGAGTACAACAGTACGCATGACCCGTTCTAGGCTGAGGGCAGCCCAAGTAGCAGCGGCATTAGTTCCCGAGGCACATGTCTCGCCCAATAAGAAGAGCCTTCGAAAGGTATCCATACTTTAAAAAAAAAGTCAAAAATATTTTGTATTATTTCCTTGTACTTATTATGTTTACTGTAATAACTGCATGATCTTCTTCTGTCTTCAGGGACGACGGACCATACTGCCCTCTGGCCTAGGGGGCTTTTCTACTGCCATTGGCATTTCTTCAGACTCATATGACGATGACAACCTCCCCATTGCTACTAGGGTGACAAGATTCAAGACGCACAGGATAGTTCTTCCAGAAGTTGAAGAGGAACCAAGTATGAGAGGCGAACCGACTACTGAGGCTGAGCCAGTTGTGGAGGCCAAGCCACTTGCGGAGGCCACAGGCAATGAGCAAATTCCCCCTATTGTGGAAGTTGCAGCGGGTGATAGAGCTGCTGAGGGTTTACAGCCTCCGCATCCTTCTGACACTATGCACTCTGGCTGCTCCTCTATTGGCGGAGATGATTTCGTACCTGAGACCCCTAGAGAAGATCACGGCATGAGAGAGCCGCTGGAAGTTGCACCACCTCCACTTGGAGCTGCATCTGGCGATTCCTCCCAATCTATTGAGTCTCCGTTAATTCAACAAGCTCCACTTCCAGACGTTTAGGTGGCTGAAGGGAGTCTAAGTGTAGCGGTTGCTGCCACTGTCCCTGCTGTGACCCCTCTAAACTTGGACCAACTTGCAGAGGTAGCTGTCACTTTAGCCGCCCACATTGTTACTACTACTGTTGGGACCTCTGATCCAGTTGCTTTGGCAACCTCTGAACAACTAGCGGACTTGTACCCCACTCATTTTCCAGAGGTGCCAGCTGACCTTGGGATGTCCAGTGATTTTTATACTGGGATGGACACCACTATTGTTCCAGATCTGAAAGTTAAATATTATCAGATGGACGACCTTTTTTTGGAGCGACGCGACAGTGCAGGCAGTTTTGGTCTTTCTTGTGAGGCCAGTTCACCCAGTTGCCAGCCAGCGTCTACCCACTCCATTGCTGCTGGGCAGTCATCTTCAGGGGAGGTGTGCCACCCTCAGACCTTTGGTTGCTCCGTCAGCCTCCCTCTAGTGATTGAAGCTAGCGGTGGTGTGAGAGAGTCCCCCTGGCCGTCAGAGAACGTATCCTTCCTAAGTTACTGGGTTTCCTCCAAAGCTACTCCAACCCTTGCTCGTATCCAAACATTTCATCTGGACACCTTTACCGCCTTTAATGTCCCTGGGTCAATAGTTCAGACGGCACTGTTGGAGTCACTTGCTGGCTTTATTCGTGATCTTGCTACCAAGCAGATCCTGACTACTCCCAGAAAGTTCGTGGAAAGTGCTGAGGATAATCTGAGCGACTTTGAGAGGAATGGTTTTGACTTGTCATGGATGAGGGCTAGGCTTCAGATGGTTGATGGCTTCCTCGAGCACGCCGATAATGTGGCAATCATCGTGTCTCTGGAGGAGACCATTAAGGACTGTGAGGATGCCCTGGAGTAGCACCGAGAGAACCTGGCTTAGCTCAAGGAGAAGGACTTTGCATTGGTTTCCCAGTGGCCTCAAGAAAGACTTTGATGGACTCCCTCTTGAAGGGTTTGATTTGATGTAGCTTTGTGACTTTGTTATGATTTCTTCTATTTCATCTTCCTTATTTTGTTGTTTCATCGCGCTTGGTGCACCTTTTCTCTCCTCTTTCTTTTTATTTTTTTGGTTCTTCTTTGTCATAACTTCTTTTCAAACATTGTAATCATGTTCTGGAAGTCTGACTTTAGTGGACAACATTGACGTTTAGTAGTACTTTTGGGCATTTCATCGCTTTTCTTTGCATTGTTTATTGCATAACTTCTAAAGATAAGGAAAGCTCTTGAAGTGAACAAAACTTCATCATGACTAAGCTTTTACAAGTGTAAACTTTCAACAAGTATGGAAAACTTTACTCAAACTAAGTGTATATGAGAGCAAAAGGTTTACTAAGTGTACGACACTTTCTTTACAATTTTCTTTGGAAGTATTCATCATAGAAAACTTTACAACTCTTTTCTTGAACAAAAGAAACTAAGGAAAATATTCTTTGACATACTTGGCGTTGACAAGGCCAGTTCTGAATCCATTATCTACTCTTGTCAACTTGTAGTACCCGCTGCTGCTTGCCTCATCAACTTTGTAGGGGCCTTCCCATCTGGGGGAGAATTTGGGAATTGGTTGCCCCCGCATGATTGCATCCACTGTTTTCCATACTAAGTCCCCCTCCTTGAACTTTTTGTGTTGAACAGATTGATTGTAGGCATGGGCTATGGATTGATGATACTTTTCCATTGCCTGTGAGGCTTGATCTCTTCTTTCTTCAACTGCCTCTATGTCATTCTTCCTGCTATCTAGAACTAAGTGCGCTGATATAGCCATTCTTGTTGAGGGTACTGCCAACTCAACTGGTAACACAGCTTCGGACACATATACTAGGGAAAATGGGGTTGCCTGAGTTGGCTTTCTCTTTGACGTTCTATATGCCCAAAGTGCTACAGGGAGTTGTTCAAACCATGTGCCCCCTGCTTCATCCATCATTTTACTCAGTATTCGGATAAGGGTTTTGTTGGTCGTCTCAGCTTGTCCGTTCCCTTGGGGGTAGTATGGACTAGACTTGTGATGCTTGATCTGGTAGGCATCCAGCAGCCTTCCAACATGGCGATTTACAAAAGGAGTTCCGTTGTCAGACAACATCACTTTGGGTATGCCAAACCTGCAGATTATGTTCTCTTTGATGAAGTTGGCCACTCCTGCCCCATCTGCCTTCCTCATTGGTATAGCCTCTACCCACTTGGTGCTAACTTCGGTTACTGCAAGTATCCATCTGTAGCCTTTGACTGTTGCGCTATAGGACCTACCAAGTCAAATGCCCAAGTATGGAACGGATAAGGAGTCTTGATGTTGTGCAGTTCAACTGCCAGTGCATGTGTCAGATTCCCAAACTTTTGGCAGGATTGGCATCTCCTCACAAAGTTTTTAGCATCTTCTTCCATTGTTGGCCAGTAGTAACCAATGAGATGTCCATATAATTACTACCCTCCTTGATGCTCTGTCTTGTGGGCTTCCCTCAGCACCTCATTTGTCTCATCTTTTGATAAGCACGCTAAAGGTTCCCTCTCGAAGCTTCTTCGGTACAACTTGCCTTGGTCAAGGAAGAAGCGGAGGGCTCGCCTCTTAACTGTGATTGCATCAGCTTTGTTCTCGGGCAGTGAGCCATTTCCAAGATAGTCGATATATGGCTGCCTCCATTTTTCATTACTTAAGAAATGTGCTTCCTCTTCCTTAGGATGGGACTGACACTTCGTACATTGCCTCTGCAACTCAGTACTTTCCTTCTCCATCTCTGGCTAGTAATACCCTTTGTGATAACCTTGTTCCGTATTATGCTAATTGATCTTAATTATGATTGTGATTATGTGTGATTTTGAATTTCTATCTGTTCACCGTAAGAAAATCTATTCAACTGACGGTTAGGAACTGAAAATTGAAGGCCTTATTGGCCACATAAGCCGAAATTGACTACACCATTGTGATTGGTGTAATTTTTAGAGCCTACGGTGAAATTTAATTGAACACTGATTCAGAATGAATTAATTAGTTTAAACTGATTGAATTAAGCACGATTATTTAATCCTAATCAAATATGATTAAGGAAGCTTATATAAGGGGCTCTATTACACTTAACTTTATTCTTGTTGAACTCAAAATCTGAAGTGTACTCTAGAGAGAGAGAGAGAGAGAGGAATGGCTCTAGAGAGAGAGAAGGGCTCAAATTATGAATTTTGGCTCAAAGCTTGAGAATTGGAAGCTAAACTCAAAGAACTAACTATAATTTGAAGAATTGGAGCTCCTAGGTGAGTAAATTCATAAGTTTGAGTTTGTAAATTTGTGAATTCAAGATTAAATGGTAATCAAGAACATAAGTTATGTTGATTATGATGAAATTGAAGTTTATATGCACATGCATGTTTAGAATTGCCATGAATTTGCATGATCTAGCATAAGCCATGGTGAACATGATGAATTGGGCACCAAATTTCACAAGTATGCATATATTAAAGAGCATGCATATTCACATAGTTCGCAATGCAAGTAATCACAAACATATAACACATGATCATTTATCTCGAAGCATTTAAGCACATTTTTAATGTTTACAAATTCCAACTTATCATATGAATGCATCCTAGATTTTTTTTTTTTCTAGATGCTTATTGCTCTTTTGGACAAGTGTGTGAGTTATTAACTCATGCTCTGATACCACTCTGTCATGACCCGTACCCGCCCCTATGGATTATGGTCATAACCGGCCAGCAATCATGAGATTTCCTACGGCCTCAAACTAAATAAAACATATATCAACCTAGTTAAGGGGGCCAAACGGAAGCAAACTTACAAATTATCCATAGAGTTGTGCTTACATGGTAGTAAAATCACTCCGTTTGCCACGAATGATTGGGCCAAAGGCCGTCGGACATGAATGATTGGGCAAAAGGCCATCGAACTTGAACGATTGGGCCAAAGGTCGTCGGATATGAATAATTGGGCCAAAGGCCGTTTGACATGAATGATTGGGCCAAAGGCCATTGGATACGAGTGTGTAGACGCGCTCCCGAGAACTCTCCGATATCCGCGCCTGCGAGGGGCGCGGATCTCGTTTTGTTCTAAGCTACTACAGTTCGGACTCAAAGTCACGGTTCTGAATCTAATCTCACAAAGTGCAATGTGAGACCGATAAATCACCACAGAGGCCAAATCCGGAAAATCGTTTTGGAAAATTGATTTTTATAAAGAAGTGCCAAACATGGACTGCTTTGCCAGATACAGAGTCGCCACCTAAATATTTTATTTTGGGGGAAATTTAGAAAACCCTGACTCGTGCCTAAGGCCACGTGTCCGTCATCGCCAAAGTTGCCTTGGCTCGGGAACTTGGGTACGAGAGGGGAAGGTCATGCAATGAGCATCCCCGCTCGCCCGATCAAAAGATCGGCCTGTACTAAGCACGATATTTTGTTTTTGAAAACACATGTGCTCTTATTCCGGTTGATTAGCTAATCTTACTACGTGATGCGCACAACATACAAGTATAGACTAGATCGCCTAATTTGGAACAAAATATTGCATGTTCTTTTGTGAAAATGATTTGAAGTTTGCTACTCGCAAGTAGGCTAAATCGGGGATTCGATGAATTGTTCCAATTCAAGCAATCCAACCTCCACCCACAAGCATTCAGGTAGTTATAGCAAATAAGCAGTTAGCCTCATGGCAAGCATGCTTAACATGGCAGCATTAACACACATGCAGTATGCTAAAGCGTAAACACTCACAGTGTACTCCGAGCCAAAACAAAGAACTAGTTAGAAATCATGCATGATCCTAGTTCATGTTAAGATGGCTAATGCAACAGATGCGAGAATGCAACTAAGATAAGCTTGGCTATCCTAAGATGTCATGTGAAATGTAACTTGATAACATGCTGTTGAACACGTATTCAAGTAAGTATTGAAATACGATGTAGTTTGTATGATGCGCCGAGCCCGGTGCATGCAAGACAGATAAATGGATGCACGCATGCAAGCATAAGGTATGCTAAACGAAACATGCCCTAAAACTAACCATCGTAAGCGGTTAAGTAAAAGGGAGAAAGAAATGGGGGTTGGAAGACATGCATCACACACACACATGCTTATTACAATAGTTGGCCCTCTTGACGGAGGTTCCGAATAAGAACCTAACTAGCTAATCCAAGCTAATTAAACTAATTATTACATCACAACGAAACTAATTAACTAATCCTAGTTAACTAACTATTACAAAACAGTTAAGCAGCTAAACACATTAACTACTTAAATACAGAATCCAAAGCATAAACTAGCTAATCACATTAGCTAAGTAAAGCAGTAAAACAAGGCCCTCAGAGGGAGAAGAGTACATGCATGCCCGTTCGCCTCGTTTGGAAATCCGTCGCGATGCCCCAACTTGCCTCTGTTTGCAACTGCTCTCAGAAACTTGCACCAAGCTCCAGATAGGTTCTAACTCACCTTGGGGACCTGTGGGAGGGTGGCCGACCAGTTGTTGGTGTGGGAGACCACCTGCCGACCACTTTTTGTTGCTGCAGGGAAGAAAAAGTGGTCGGCCAGCTAGTTTTTCTGGCTGGCCGACCAGTTGTTGTTGCATTCTTCCAATTTGCTGCAACAGAGGGCAAGAAAGGGCATAGCAATGTATTTGCTAGGTATGTGTGCACAACCACCCTCCCTATCATTTCATAAGCTCAAGGGAGTGTGGTTCTCGACCCTTGGGCCGCCAATTGCGCATTTCAATGCATGATGGCCGAGAGGCGAAGTTGCACAATTCAATATGAAATGAATGCACAAATAAACACATAAGGCCTAAAACTCTATCATGCATGATCAAGAGCGTCGGTGACCGAGAATTGAGGCACGTTTCATCACTTTAGGTATGAAACGTCCCTCGTTTCTCGTGTTTGGACTAACACCTATTCCAAACACAATGCAACACAAAACATGGCATGCACAATGTAACTCAAGTATGCAAACACGTAATGCAACTAAACAAGCATGCAAACAACATGCAAGGGACAAGCATGCAAACAAGTAATGCAATGTAACTTAGCATACTCAATGCACATGGCATGCACAATGCACAATGCTATGTAATATAAGCATACACAATGCAAAGAACATAAGCATGCAACAATATGAACAACAACTAGCATACACAATGCAAATGAACATAGCATACACAAATGCGATGAACAATATGGCATACTCAATGCAATCATTAACATGGCATACTCAATGCAACATGATCATGGCATACACAATGCGAATCAAGAGCATGGCATGCGCAAAGCAAACAATAACATAAAATGCACGATGCGATGTAACATGGCATACACAATACTCAATAGGCTTAAACTGAATGTGGGTAGACCTCAGCCATGCCAAAACAGAGGCCATAATGATGAAACCAAGGCACAAAAGACAAGGCATGGATGCACAATGCATTGGCCAACCAACTAGGCCTAAGAGCACAACTCTCAAGAGTGCTTAAGGAGTGGCAAATGTAGAAGTGTAACAACACTAAATGCACTGAAATAAGGTATGAAATGATGCCAAATCATTCAAATAACACAAGCATGGCATGCAAAGGTCCTTAAGCATTAAAGCTAATGAAGAGGACTACCAAGGAGGCATGCAATACATGGAAAATATGCATGAACCAACCACAAACAAAGCTCAAGTAGGTCAAAACATGGACCAAAACATGCTAAGTTAGGGGCTCAAAGGTCAAGGCATGCAAGCATACAAGCTAGGCCACAAGTAAGTCAACAATGCACAACCCTTAGAGGCACTCAAAGGATGAATGAAGTGAGCATATGGCAATGCTACACACTCTGAAATAACATGATGAATGATGTCAAATCTTGTACACAACACAAATGAAGCATGATATGGTGCCCGAAGCTTGAAGCTAGCATAGGCACTTGTACTACAACTATGCAAAACATGAAGCATATGGCAAGGGCAACCTAAAACAGTCCTAGAACATGTCAAAATGAGTCTAAAACATGCATGGAAAGAAGCCAAAATATGCTAGCATGAAGGGCATAAGGCATAATGCATACAAGGCAAATAAGGTGGACTACACTACACCTATTAAGACCAAGCATGGGATGACTTAACCAACAAAAATCAGAGTTATATCATGGCAAAATAACCCTAAAAACACATTGAAATGATAGCTCGCAAGCTTAGACATGAAAGCATATGCAATGACCCATATTAAGGCATAAAGGGGCAAACCCTCCAACGCATTGAAAGAGTAAAAGATGCAAGTGCATGACCATGAAACATGGACTGAAATCACATTATAAATGATGCCAAATCATTCAAATAGGCCAAGTAAAGCATGCTAGTGGACTTGATGCACAAAGCTAACAAGCTAGAATGCACTATGGCTATACAAAGCATGGCATGCATGGCCAAAACAACACAAATCAGAGCTAAACCATGTTAAAACATGGACAAAAGCTTCTCAAGGTTAAGCTAAAAGCATGCTAGAATGACATGTTAAAGCATGATGCATGTTAGGCTATTTCATGGAATTGCACTACAAGTGCAAGGAGCATGCAAGGAGCTACCAAACCAAACCCTAACAAAGGTATGCCATGGAAAAACAACACCAAGAACATGCTAAAATGGACTCAAATGAAGCTAGAATGACATGCTACTTCAAGAAGCATACAAAGCTAGTTTGTGAGATTTACACTACAAGTGTATTAAGCATGCATGGAGTGACAAAATAAAGTGAAAATAGTGTCATGCCATGCTAAAATAACCCCAAAAATATGCTAAGAACAAGCCAACACAAGCTTAATAAACATGCTCAAACATGAGGCATATGAAGCAAGAATTCAAAACACAAGAAAAGGGGATGACCCTCTCCTTTTTGGGACCTTAAAACGCCATCCCCACCACTAAAATTTCTCTTGATTTCAGTGGTGAGAAGGCCAAAACAAGATGATCCCAAAGCTTAAAAAGAAGGCACAAGAACAAGGCCAAACAAGGCCTAAGAGGGGGTAGACAACCCCTAACACAAAAGTGACCTTAAACAAAGATCTTAAGGATGCAAAAATAGAACTTTTTGTAGTTAAGAGTTAAGCTTAAATCAGCATGTAAATAGGGCTAAAATCTTAAGCAAGAATAGGGGTTTAAGAGGTTAGTTTCTCACCCTTGAAGACCACCTTCAAAACCAAAACTCCAGCAGCTTTTTCCAACCAAAACCAATTCAAAAACTTCAAAAACAACCTCAAAGGACCTTCGCTCCAAGAGTATGGTGTTTGAGTGTGTGGTTGTGTGTTAAAGTGTGGCAAAACTACACTTTTAAGGCACAAAATGAAGAACAAGAGCAAGATAGATACAAGTATGTATGTATATCTCTCAAGCCTCTAAAATTTGAACCTGGAGGAGGGAGGGGGAGCCTCCCTCTTATAGAGAGCAAAAGGTCAAGCTTCTTGAAGAAGCTAAGGGTCAAGGCCATCCCTCCATACACGTGTATGAAGGATGGTTCAAATGCCTTCCAACTGTGCCAGCTGGAAGAAAATATCTCCAAAAAGGTGACAAAAAGCAGTCGACCACTTTAAGTGGTCGGCTAGCTACTTAAAGTGGTCAGCCGACCACTTTAAGTGGTCTCCCAAAAATACAACTGGTCGGCCATGGTGGGAGAAAGTCTAAAGCAAAAAAACGATGCAGTGGTGTGGTAGCCGACCAGAAAAGGTGGCCTAAAGACCAAGGAGACTAGTTAGCAGACCAGAAAACTGGCTGGCGAGAAGAAAAGTGGTTTCCAGGGGGAAGAACTGGTCTCCCACCCTTGTACCACCTTCCAAACAAGGAAAACAAGGTTTGTACCAAAAACAAACCAAAACGGATGCAAGACGAGAGTCTGGAAGGCAAGGCGCACAGCCGGGAGACCCGAAAACTAGCTGACAAACACCAAAAGTGGTTTACGACCACAAAAGTGGTCTCCCAAACCACAGTGGTCCTCTAGGCCAAGGAAACAAGGTGTGGTTCAAAAACCACGCCAAACAGAGAACATTAAGCGGTCCCTAGACAAGGCGCGTGGCCGAAGGCTCTGAAAATCGGAAACTAGTCTCCAAGTAGGAAAAGTGGTCTACGACCACAAAAGAGTGGTCTACAAGACCTCTCCCTCCCTCAAGTAAGGAAAACAAGGCTTGGTCCAGAAACCGAGCCAAAGCACAAAGAGTTCAGAGGCCCAGAGGCAAAGCACTCGACTGAAAACTCTGAAACCTCGAAACGAGCACAACATGCACTATCACCGAGCGCTCAATCGATGACGTCTGAGTCTTAAGGTTGGTAAAAAATGAGGTGTCTACAGAGTGAATTGGTCCCAAGGCCGTTTGATACGTCTAAATCTATAGTCGTTTGATACACTAAATAGAAACATGAATTGGGCCCAAGTCCGTCTGATGTAACCGTTTCAAAGTTCGTTCATGTATCTTCTTTATTTGATATTATTCACTGGGCTTTCACTCACTTTCATTCCTGTGTTTGTAGGTGAGCCAAGAGATGCCCAAACCCAGCCTCAGAGAAGTATATGAGAAACAGTTGATGTTTTGAGGAGTTAACCCATACGTCTCACGCACGAGACTTGATTTCGCCTTTTTGTTCTTTTGATATATTTTAGTTATGTTGGCGAAAACATTGAATCACTTTTGTATATGAGTTTTCTTTGGCTGACTGTATAACTGAAGTTCCTGGATATAGATTAACTCTATGTATATGTGTGAGTTACTATGGAAATATTTTTGGAGTGATTTTACTACCATGTAAGCACAACTTTGTGGTCAATTTGTAAGTTTGCTTCCGTTTGGCCCCCTTAACTCTGTTGATATATGTTTTATTTGGTTTGAGGCCATAGGCAATCGCACAATTGCTGGTTGGTTATGACCTTAATCCATAAGGGTGAGTTCGGGTCATGACAGAGTGGTATCAGAGCACGAGTTAATAACTCGCACACTTGTCCAAAAGAGCAATAAGCATCTAGAAAAAAAAAATCTAGGATGCATTCATATGATAAGTAGAAATTTGTAAACATTGAGAATGTGCTTAAATGCTTCAAGATAAATGATTATGTGCTATATGTTTGTGATTACTTGCATTGTGAATTATGTGAATATGCATGCTCTTTAGTATATGCATACTTGTGAAACTTTTGTATGAAGAATAATGCAAATATAATCAAATGGTAAGAATGAGAGGTGATGAGATAGATGAGTTCTCTACTGCCAGAATGGATATGATGGAAAGATTGATAAAGGAAATGGCAGAAACATTGAGGCAACAACAACAGTGGCAGCAACCACATCCTCCACCTCCACCTCCGACACCCCCTATGCCAAACTTACAAAATGATGATCGGATAATAGCTCTCACCAAAGAGTTGAAGAAAATGAAACCACCACCATTTCATGAGGGATTAGATCCGTTAAAGTCCAAAGCATGGGTCTTCAACATCGAAAAGCTATTTGAGGTGTTTCCTTGTTCAGAGACATAGAAAGTACTCCTAGCCACCTTTATGCTAGAAGATGAAGCAAGAAGATGGTGGATGTTGATGCGCGAACATCATAAAGACATTGGCTGGGCGAAATTCCTGGAAGTTTTCTGTGATAAGTACTTCCCTCAATGTGTTCGTGACCGAAAAGTATCAGAGTTCATAGAACTTAAGCAAAACAGCATGACAGTAGCTGAGTATGAGGCCAAGTTTACTGAGTTGGCCAGATTTGCACCACATGTGGTCGACACCGACTACAAGAAAGCGTGGCATTTTGAAGGTGGGCTTCGTGATGATATCTTAGAGAGAGTAAATGTCCTCAAGCTGCAAACCTATATTGGGGTGCTAGACCGAGCCTTAATATCACAGGCTAACATAGCCAGACAGGCCAAAACAACAACTGACTGGAAAGGTAGCAAAAGGCAAGGCTTCTTTTCAAAGAATAAATTTTCGAATCATTGGAGTTTGTAGTAAAAGGCATCGTGGAGTTTGTTACCATGTGTCAAGGGCCTGTTTTAAATGTGGCAAGACAGGGCATATGGCCAGAGATTGCAGCCAAAATAGTGGAAGGTTAGCTGCTAGCTCAACTGCATCAATCCCAAAACTAGGAAATACTACGAGGCCTACTATTACCGGAGATACCGTGAGGCAAGGGAGAGTTTTTGCACTTGTTCCGGGGGATACACGGAATGCCGAAGCCGTTGTCTTAGGTATTATTTCTATATGCAATCAGGATGCTTTTGTGTTAATTGACTCCGGATCAACACACTCTTTTGTAACTTGTGCATTTGCATCTAGACTGAGTAGACCTCTAGAATCATTGCCATACTTGCCATGTGTATCTGCTCCATCTGGAGAGTCTGTGTTGTGTGAATCTATATATCGATTTTGTGACATACGTATTGGGAATGCTATTCTGTATGTGGATTTGTTACCCCTGAACTTTAGAGATTTTGATATAATTCTAGGCATGGATTGGTTAACTAAATATTGTGCCACCATTGACTGTGTAACAAAACGGGTTGTGTTTAAAACACCGGAACAGGAAGAAATCGTGTTTGTGGGTAACGGGGTAGTGCCTCCACCTTATTTGATATCTGCAATGAAAGCATGTAAATTGATCAGGAAAGGGTGCCAGGGTTATTTATGTTGTGTGCTATCTGAACAATCTGTGAATGTTGAATTGAACAGTATCCTTATTGTTAGAGAATTTCCAAATGTGTTTCCAAATGAATTACCAGGAGAATTAGTGGACAGGGAGATAGAGTTTACTATTGAAGTTATGCCAGACACTCAGCCTATTTCTAAGACTCCCTACAGAATGGCTACTGCTGAAATGAAAGAATTGAAGGAATAGTTGCAAGACCTGCTTGATAAAGGATTTATTCGACCCAGTACTTCACCATGGGGTGCATTGGTGTTGTTTGTGAAAAAGAAGGACGGAACCTTACGCTTGTGTATTGACTATCGAGAACTGAGTAAGGTGACCACAAAGAATAAATATCCCTTATCTCGTATTGATGATTTGTTTGACTAGTTGCAGGGATCGCAAGTGTTTTCCAAAATTGATTTGAGGTCCGGGTATCATTAGTTGAAAGTGAAAGTAGAAAATGTTGAGAAAACTGCGTTTCGAACAAGGTATGGCCATTATGAATTTGTTGTTATGCCATTTGGGATGACTAATGCTCCTGCAACATTTATGGACCTGATGAACCGAATTTTTAAGACCTACCTTGATGAATTTGTTGTAGTTTTTATTGACGATATTTTGATATATTTAAAGAATAGACTTGAAGATGAACAACATCTGAGGACTGTTTTGCAAACACTTAGAGAAAAGAAATTATTTTCCAAACTAAAGAAGTGTGAATTTTGGTTGGATGAAGTTATTTTCCTAGGGCATGTTATCAATAAAGAGGGATTTCAGTGGACCCACAGAAGATAGAGGCAATTGTGAATTAGCCTACACTGACAAATGTAACAGAGGTCCGTAGCATCATGGGTTTAGCTGGGTACTACAGGAGATTTGTGAAAGACTTTTCGAAAATAGCTGTGTCTCTTACCCAACTGACATGCAAAGGGAAACCATTTGAATGGAATGACGAAAGAGAATCTGCCTTTCATGAGCTAAAAACGAGATTGACCATTGCACCAGTATTGACATTGCCCATAGGTACGGAAAACTTCGTAATTTTCAATGATGCATCTTATAAAGGTCTGGGTTGTGTGTTAATGTAGAATGAGTGAGTAATTGCTTACGCCTCTTGGCAGTTGAGGCCACATGAAAAGAACTACCCAACACATGACTTAGAATTGGCCGCAGTCGTATTTGCTTTAAAAATCTGGCGGCATTACTTGTATGGGGCAAAATGCGAAGTCTACACGGATCACAAAAGTCTGAAATACTTCTTCACGCAGAGAGAGTTAAACATGCGACAGAGAAGATGGCTTGAATTGATAAAAGATTATGACCTTCAGATTCAGTATCACCCTGGGAAAGCCAATGCAGTTGCTGATGCCTTGAGTAGGAAATCGATGGGGAGTTTGGCTTGTTTACTCACTGAACAGAAAGAGATCTTGCGAGTGTAGACACCCCATTTTTGACCGACCTTAAGACTCAGACGTCACCGATTGAGTGCTCGGTGATGTTGCATGTTGTGCTCGTTCAGAAGTCTCAGAGACGCGGCCGTGCGCCCTGCCTCCGGACTCCCGAACTCTCTTCTGTGCCTTGCCTCGGTTTGCGAACCAGACTCGGTTTTCTCTGTTTTCTTTCCTGAGAGGAGGGAGTGGTCCCGTAGACTATCTCTCAGTGGCCGTGGGCTACTTTTCGTGGCCGTAGGCCATTTTGCCCATTTCGGAGCCCGATTCCCGGTTTTCGGAGCCGTAAGGCCGTGTGCCTCGGCTCGGGACCGCCCAACCATCTCCGATTTCTCCGGTTCTTGGCATGCATCTCATTTACTCCCTTTCAAGGGACACTAGGGTCTCAGATACCCACTTCGTGGCCGAACACCACTTTCGGTGCCTACAGCCTATTTTCGGGACCCCGAACTGCGTGATTCGGGCCCCGAGCATTCGTTTTGCATCGATTTTTGTTCAATTTTGGCAGGTACCTCTGTTTTATCATAACGAGGGACACTGGGGTCTCAGATACCCACTTCGTGGCCGAACACCACTTTCGGTGCCTGCAGCCTATTTTCGGGACCCCGAACTGCGTGATTCGGGCCCCGAGCATTCGTTTTGCATCGGTTTTTGTTCAATTTTGGCAGGTACCTCTGTTTTATCATAACGAGGGACACTGGTGTCTCAGAGACCAACTTCGTGGTCGTGCACCACTCCCGGTGCCTAACAGCCCACTTTCGGGGCCTCGAACTGTGTGTTTTGGCTCCCGAACCTTCATTCTACATTTTTGGGCTCCGACCCAAACTTGAGATAGTCATATTTTGAGGTTCTTTTCATGTTTGATTAAGGACCTCTTATTGTTTGACATCTCTATCTGTCACTTGCCTTTTTACCTCTTTTTGGGCCTTTTTGCACGGTATTTTAGGCGTACTTGTGGGCTGCGTTGGACTTGGTCGTAAACTACAAAGTGTCTTATGTTGAGCCCCTCTTCAACTTTGTTGAAGGACTCTCGGCCATTTGAAACCCGTAGCTACCACTTTCCCTTTTGGCCATTTTTGGCGGGAAACGTGATATGTTTTCCCTCCCTTTTTTCCCTCCATTTTCCCCCTCATTTTGTCTATATAACAGCAGCCCCAGCTATGATTTTGAGGGTTAGAAAATCTGATTTGGGAGCTCCTCCATACAATCTCTCTCTCTATATTTAAAACACCAAAATCATCCAAGTTTCTACACCCCCCTCTTCATCACCACCTAGCACCACCACCACTACACCATTTCCAGCAGCAAGGAGGGCCTTCCAGCAGCTAAGAGGCACCATTTTCAGTCCTAGAAGCAGCCAAGGTTTTGGTCTACAAGGGTAAGCACTCATTTCCCTTTTTCTAGCTTATTTTTGCACCATTTCTTTACCCTATTTTCTTATGGTTTCGGGCTCCGACCCCTACTGTGAGTGGGCCTATTTTGAGCCCCTCTTCAACATTGAAGAAGGGCTCAACCATGTTTGGCCTCTCTATCATGCACTTGCTTTGTAATTCTTCATATTTACCGTAAACTTGCATGGTTTATTTGGTCTACTTGAAGTCTGATTTCGAGTATGTAATAAACTGTGAATGTGCTTATTTTGAGCCCCTCTACAACATTGTAGAAGGGCTCAACCTTGTTTGGTGCTTCCATGCATGACCTCTCTTTATAGCCCCTATTTGGTCCATTATCTTGCATGCTTTGTTAAGCCTACATGGCTTCTGTTTTCGGCCATCATCAGGTCTGGAGATAGTCTTAAAATGACCCAATCTTCATGTTTTGTTAAGGGTTTTAGGCTGTTTTGTGAATGCTTGGTATACCTCCCTTTATAGCTCTCTTTTGGCCCATATTTTGCATGCTACATTGAGCATATCTACATACTGTTTTGGGGGATATCATCTACTGTAAATGTGCATATTTTTGGTCCCTCTTTAATGTTGTAGAACTGTGTTTTTCAGTTTGGTCATTGTGTATACCACTTGCTTCATTATTCCCCCTTTTTCCCCCATTTTTGCATGCTGTTTTTGCCATACTTGTGGTTGCAATTTGGCCATGTTTTGTACTGAAAAGATGCTATTTTTGGGGCTGCCTCGCTACTGTTTTTGCTGTCATGTGCCAATTTTGCATGTTTAGCATAGCCGTAGGCCATTTCGGGTACTTAGAATCACATTTCGGGATGATTTCATGCATTGATTGTCATTTCGTATCATTTCGGGGCTGTTTTCCCCTTCATTTAGCTGTTGAAATTTGGTTTGCATGCTTGCATATCATTTTCTATGTCATTTCATGCCTTAGTGCATTACCTCGATTTGCGTGCCCGTGGGCACGCACTTCGAGGCACTCCGTTTTCATTCATTGGCAGCCTATGTGGGTGTGGCTGAGGCTCTCTCATGTCGGCGTAAGCCCAATTCGCATTCCGTATGCCATTTCATGTCTGTATGTCACTGTCTCGGTTTGCGCGCCTACGGGCACGCATTTTGAAGCACCTTCTTTTTTTATCCGATGGCCTCCTATGTGAGTGAGCTGAGGCTCTCCCATGTTGGTGTAAGCCCATCGTGACATTCCGTATGCCATTTCATTCCATTTCATCACCGCCTCAGTTTGCGTGCCCGTGTGCACGCATTTCGAGGCACTTCGGTTTTATCCGATTTGCATCTCATGCCATCGCCTCGGTTTGCGTGCCCGTGTGCACGTATTTCGAGGCACTTTGGTTTTATCCGATTTGCACTTCGTATCATCACCTCTGTTTGCGTGCCCGTGTGCACGCATTTCGAGGCACTTCGGTTTTATCCGATTTGCACTTTGTATAATCGTCTCGGTTTGCGTGCCCGTGTGCACGCATTTCGAGGCACTTCGGTTTTATCCGATTTGCACTTCATGCCATCGCCTCAGTTTGCGTGCCCGTGTGCACGCATTTCGAGGCACTTCGGTTTTGTCCGATTTGCATCTCATGCCATCGCCTCGGTTTGCGTGCCCACGTACACGCATTTCGAGGCACTTCGGTTTTGTCCGATTTGCATCTCATGCCATCGCCTCGGTTTGCGTGTCCGCGTACACGCTTTTCGAGGCGTCTCATTTTTATCTTATTTTCATCTCATTTTCACAGCATTGTGCATACTAGGCTGTATCTTAGTTGCATTTCATGCATACCATGCATATTGCATTGTGTTCGGGATAGGCGTTAGCCCGGGCACGGGAAACGAGGCACGTTTCGTACTCCGAGTGACGGAACGTGTCTCAATTCCCAAGTCACCGACACTCCGGATTACCCATGATGGAGTTAGGTTTTGTTGTAGCATTCATATGCATTCATCCTATATTGAGTTGTGCAACCCGGCTCCTCGGCCATCATGCATCGATATGCGTGATTGGTGGCACGAGGATCAAGGCATGCATATATTTGTGAAATACATTGCTATGCCCTTTTCCTGCTCTCTGTTACAGCAAAATCGAGGACCAACAACTTTTCGGAATCCAGCGCGCATTTCGAGAAATATTGCAAACAGAGGCTAATTGGGGCATCCCAATGGATTTCCGCCAGAAGCAGCCCGGCATACATCATTCATCAGAAGCAAGGCAGTCCCTGGCTTGCATGCCAGTTTACTTCTTTTGTAATTAATTTGTCAATTAATTAGAATCTGTATTATTCTTTTATTCGGACTGTATATTTATTTGGACCCTCTGCGCGAGGGCATAATTGTAAATAAGGGTGTGTGAGTGTGATGTATGTCTTCCAACCCCCATTTCTTTCTCCCTTTTATTTACCCGCTTATGATGGTTAGATATAGGGCATATTTCAATTAGCATAACAGTATGACAGCATGTTTGCATCATTCATCTGTTTTGCATGCACTGGGCTCGGCGCATCATACAAACTGCATCTGTATTTCAATTCCAAATTGAGTACTTGATAGCTGTAGCATTTCACATGCCATCTTTAGAATGGCCGAGCCTACTATAGTTGCATTTTGCATGTGTTGCATTAGGCAATTCTGTATATTTTAGGATCATGCATTGATTTCTAATCGGTTTCCTGTTTTGACTTGGAGTACTCGATGAGTTTTTATGCTTTAGCATCCTTACATGCGTGTAAGTGTTGCCATGATAGCATGCTTGCCATGAGGCTATTTGCTTATGTGATATAACTGCCTTGAATGCCTGTGGGTGGAGGTTGAGTTATCTGAATTGGGACAATTCATCAACTGTTTGTTTTAAGCCCACTAGATAGTGGCAAAATCATTGTTTTCTAAGCCCACCCGAGGGTGGAAAATCCGCGTCTTAGCCTACTTGCGGGTAGCACCATCAAACAACTTTCAAACAAACAAACATGAAATGTTTTGTTCCAATTCAGACGACCCAATCTATACTTGTATGCTGTGCGCATCACATAGTAACCTAGGCTAATAACTGGAATAAGGACACACAATGTTTTCAAAAACAGATATCATGGTTAGTAGAGGCCGGTCTTTGACCGGGCGAGAGGGGGTGCTCACGATGTGACCTTCCCTAATCGTACCCAAGTTCCCGAGCCAACTTTGGTGATGACAGACACGTGGCCTTTTGGCACCGAGTCAGGGTTTCCTAAATTTCCCATTTTAAAATATTTAGGTGGCGACTCTGTTATCTGGCAAAGCAGTCCATGTTTGGCACTTCTTTCAAAAAATCTGTTTTTCTCAAAACGATTTGCCGGATTTGGACTCTTTGGTTCGAGATTTGGAACCGCAACAAAATCGAGTCCGAACTGTAGCGAGGTCCCTCGCGGGCTTGTTACAGCGAGATTTTGAGAAATCCGAGATTGAAGTGATATTGTGTGAACAGGGCAGACTGATAGCCGCCATTTCAGCCGAACCAGCAATCATTGATGAGATTAAACAGAAACAGAAGGAGGATGAATTTATTTAAAAAGATAGTTGATGAATTTGAAATAAATCTGAGACCGGAATATAGTGTGGTAAATGAAGTGCTGAAATTCCAAGGCAAATTGTGTGTTCCAAACATTCCCGAGTTAAAGAAGAGAATTCTAGATGAAACCCATAAATAAGTGTTTGCTATGCATCCGGGCAATAACAAAATGTATCGGGATTTGAAGCAAAGCTATTAGTGGCCCAAAATGAAGAAAGAAATTACAGAATATGTGTCCAAGTGCCTCAAATGTCAGCAAGTCAAGGCTGAACATCAGAAACCAGGTGGTCTACTTCAACCTCTCCCTATTCCCGAATGGAAATGGGAGCATGTGACTATGGACTTTGTTGTTGGCCTACCTCGCACACCTCGAGGTATGGATTCTATTTGGGTTGTAGTTGATAGACTGACTAAATCTGCACATTTTCTGCCTGTTAGAACTACATTTGATGCTTATAGACTGGCTACTATATATGTTGATGAGATTGTTCGTTTACACGGAGTCCCGATGTCCATTGTCTCGGATAGAGATTCGAAGTTTGTGTCTAGATTGTGGAAAAGTTTACAAAAAACCATGGGAACAGAATTGAGGTTTAGCACCGCATTCCACCCACAGACAGACGAGCTATCAGAATGGACAATACAAACCTTGGAAGATATGCTAAGAATGTGTGCTTTGGATTTTCAAGGGAGTTGGGGAGATTATTTGCCACTAGCAGAATTTGCATACAATAACAGCTTCCACTCCAGTATCGGTATGGCACCATACGAGGCTTTGTATGGTAGAAGGCATAGATCACCAATTTGTTGGACAGAAGCCGAGGATAGGGCCTTGCTTGGGCCTGAAATTGTGCAAGACACTTCTGAGAAGATCAAAATTATTCAGCAAAGGCTCAAAATGGCTCAGAGTCGACAAAAGAATTATGCAGATGTTCGAAGGAGACCTCTTGAATATGAGGTTGGCGATCATGTATTTATTCGCGTGACTCCGATGAAGGGCCAAGTAAGATTTGGTAAGAAAGGAAAATTGTCGCCCTGGTATATTGGGCTGTTTCAAATTCTAGAAAGACTTGGTCCAGTTGCCTATCGAGTCGCTTTGCCACTGGGATTTGAACAAATGCACAATGTGTTCTACGTGTCGATGTTAAGGGGTTATCTCCTAGACCCGCTTCATGTGATTGATTATCACCGAATAGCTCTTGATGAGAATATGGAATATGCGGAATGGTCCAAACGAATCATCGACCGGCAAGTGAAACAGTTGAGAAGCAAGTCCCTCCCGATGGTGAAAGTGGAATGAAGGAACACTATGGGACAGATGCTACATGGGAAAAAGAGGATCAAAATGCGACTACGCTATCCACATTTATTTCCCGACGAAGGTAAGATAAGTTTGGAAGACCAAACTTCCTAAAGGAGGGAAGATTGTGATAACCTTGTTCTGTATTATGCTAATTGATCTTAATTATGATTGTGATTATGTGTTTAATATGATTTTGAGTGTCATTTATGTGATTATATGTGATTTTGAATTTCTATTTGCTCACCGTAGGAAAATCTGTTCAACTTACTGTTAGGAACTGAAAATTGAAGGCCTTATCAGCCACAGAAACCGAAATTGACTACACCATTGTGATTGGCGTAATTTTTAGAGCCTATGGTGAAATTTAATTGAGCACTGATTCAGAATGAATTAATTAGTTTAAACTGATTAAATTAAGCACCATTATTTAATCCTAATCAAATATGATTAAGGAAGCTTATATAGGGGGCTCTATTACACTTAACTTCATTCTTGTTGAACTCAAAATCTGACGTGTACTCTAGAGAGAGAGAGAGAGGGACAACTCTAGAGAGAGAGAAGGGCTCAAATTATGAATTTTGGCTCAAAGTTTGAGAATTGTAAGCTAAACTCAAAGAACTAACTATAATTTGAAGAATTGGAGCTCCTAGGTGAGTAAATTCATAAGTTTGAGTTTGTAAATTTGTGAATTCAAGATTAAATGGTAATCAAGAACATGAGTTGTGTTGATTATGATGAGATTGAAGTTTATATGCACATGCATGCTTAGAATTGCCATGAATTTGCATGATCTAGCATAAGGCATGGTGAACATGATGAATTGGGCACCAAATTTCACATGCATGCATAATTTTCATGAGTTTCATGATTATGGGTATCATTTATACAATTTGAAACAAGATTGGAGTCAAAAGTTAACATGCATGTACAATTCATGAAGATATGGAGTTGTATGAAGTTAGAATGCATGGGTTTTGATCATACAAGAGAAATGTTGATTAATTAGAGAATTAGATCATGATTTTGAACAATTCTTGATCGAGTTGGGAGTTTGAACCAAGAGGACACCAAGTGGCTAAATAGAGAGAAGACATATGTCCCAGAGGATCACATGGAATATTCTGCCTTGAGCCACCAGGCTGAAGGTGCCACGTGTCCCTTTACATGTACTATGTACTATATGTTTGCCTCCGCAACTACCTTTTTGAGCCTCAGCAAGTGCAATTGCGGCCGGAGTGTTTGCCTCTGTACTTGCCTTCGATGCTTGAACCTCAGCAAGTGCACTTGCAGCGGTGAACATTGTCGCTGCACTTGCCTTCTCAGCTCTATTTTTCCAGTACATACATTCTCAGGACTCCATTAGTCTGCTATCGACTACGTTTGTGTCCACCTCAAAGAAACCTTTACCCTTAGCCACCTAACCACAAACTCCCCAACTTCCCATGGCGAAGGCCACAGTCATGCCTGCTATCAGCCATGATGTGCGTTAGTACCAAGCCTAAGGGGACTTCCTTAGTTCTGCCTGTGTGACTAAGGCAGGTCCATGACCTGGGTAATGGAAAGGGAGTCCCTTATGTTCGGGCTACCCTGCTCCTACCTTCACGGGGTTGCAATGGTAAACTGGTATTCTTGGGCCAGCTATCAGCTTCAACCAGTAAGTCTTGGGGCCTGCTATCAGCGCCAAGTTAAATAAATTGTAGGGTCTGCTATCAGCCCTAGGCCAGTAATGCCTTGAGGCCTGCTGTCAGCGCCAGGCATTAGCCTCTACTTGTAGAGGGGAGCCCGTCTCAAAGGATACTATCACCTTTGCAGGATATTCCTTCTGCAGCTTAGTTGTTGCGGTAGTCCCCGCGGCAAGTTCAGATGGCATGACTGAAGATATTAGAGATGGCGGCGCCGACAAAATGGCTCCGTAACTTGGGCACTGCAAGTATTGCCTCAGCAATTTAGTTGTCTCGGTCTTCTCTTTCCTTCGGCAACTTCAGACGATTGTGACACCGACATTGTTTGGAATAGTGGTGGCACCGAAGATACCTAGAATGGCGGCGCTAAGACAAAGTGCCTCAGCAACTCTGCCGCTGCACATGTTCCCTCAGTAACTTCAAATGGCGGCGGAACCGAGGTTAATAGAAATGGCGGTGCTGAAGCAAAGTGCCTCAGCAACTCTGCCGCTGCATATGTTCCCTTGGCAACTTCACCGCTGCATGTGTTGCCTCTGCAACTTGACTTGGGCGGTTCTCCTCGCTGAGTCCATCTGGAGCCTTGTTGGGTCGGACCTTGTAGACCGCCCCGGAACTCCGCTCTCTGCGCCGCTAGGGCGCGAATCGTTTTGTTCTTAGCTACTACAGTTCAGACTCGTGTCACGGTTCTTAATCTGATCTCACAAAGTGCAATGTAAGACTGATAAATCACCAAAGAATCCAAATCCGGCAAATCGTTTTGGAAAACTGATTTGAATAAAGAAGTGTCAATCATGGACTGCTTTACCAGATACAGAGTCGACACCTAAATGTTTTGTTTTTGGAAAATTTAGGAAACCTTGACTGATGCCTAAGGCCACGTGTCCGTCATCACCAAAATTTAGGAAACCCTGACTCATGGCTAAGCTCGGTCACAATCTGTCCCAATAGCGGGGGCTTGTGTGGTACAAAATTCCCGGTATATGGCGCGGCTGGTGGCGAAGCCGACATTCCGTAGGCGAGATCCGCCACGGCCCTCTGGAGGTCACCAATTATCCTCATCAATTCGAATGTGGTGGGCTGACGAGCCTGATACAACTGGGGGGTCCAGACCGGGTGCCCAACAGCAACCTGGGTGGATGTGGTACATCAACATTGGTCTCATTTTGCAAAGTGATTCCTTGATCTAATGCGGCTGTCATAACCACAATCTCTTCCGAATTCTGCGTCATGATAAGTCCACTGTACTGAACGGTGACTGACAGATCAGATATCTGTCTTGTCTCAGCAAGGGGGAACACTGGTTATTCTTGTACCAACTCTCTGAACTGAAAGGAAAAACAAGCAGCATTTCAGCCCAAACGGATCAAACACAGGTGTAACCGAACAACTGTACTCTACTACTGATCACTGATCCCCAGAATCACCGCCCCAAAACACTGAATCGGATACCCACAGATATAACTGATTCTCACAAACTGATACTGATGCCCTCAGGCCTTATACTCAAACTTGCAAACTGATATGCGCGTTCCTGTAGAGATACACTCTAAAAGCACATAGCAAGTAAAAGAGCCAAAACACCCCTATGTTGGGGTAAGGTTTCCCTGTCCTATTTTGTCAGGAACTAGGGTTTCACTACGCACACAGCGGTTTCAAACAGCCTAACATCGGGTAAGCAACCTGTCCTAGCTTGGAATGGTCACTATGGATTCCGAATATGCACTAGGTTGAATGGTCAAAAGGGTGCTCCGGTAAAACTGGGGTTTGTGTTCCCATACTGTCAGAGCCCATAACCGGTCAGCCTTATGGTGATGCCTTGACAAGACAAGCCTCCGGCAAACCGTTCAGGAATGGCAGATGGCAAACACGGTGTCCTAGGCGCACCAATGCACATGCAATGCAAAGAAACACATAAGTGTAGTTAAAACAAGATATCATGAGTTCAAGTCAAGTTCTCTAATGTCCCCAGCAGAGTCGCCAGAAACTGTGGATGCGCCCCTAGGGCCTTATGCTACCACAGTTCGGACTCGAATCGTCACGGTTCTAAATCTAAACCAAAGAGTCCAACTCCGGCAAATCGTTTTGAGAAAACAGATTTTTAGAAAGAAGTGCCAAACATGGACTGCTTTGCCAGATACAGAGTTGCCACCTAAATATTTTTTAATGGGGCAATTTAGAAAACCCTGACTCGTTTGCCTAAGGCCACGTGTCCGTCATCACCAAAGTTGTCTCGGCTCGGGAACTTGGGTACGATTGGGGAAGGTCAGCTATGAGCACCCCCTCTCGCCCGATCCGAAGATCGGCCTCTACTAACCATGATATCCGATTTTGAAAACGTTATGTGTTCTTATTCCGATTAATTAGCTAATCTTACTATGTGATGCGCACAACACAAAAGTATAGACTAGATCGCCTAATTTGGAATGAAGCATTGCATAACCGTTTGTTTAAAAAATTATTTGAGATTTGCTACTCGCAAATAGGCTAAAACATGGATTTTAATGAGTCGCCCCAACCCAAACAATCCAACCTTCACCCATAGGCATTCAGACAGTTAATCAAATAAGTATCTAGCCACATGGTAAGCATGTTAACATTCACACTCATGTGAGATGCTAAAGCATAAATACTTACATCGTACTCCGAGCCAAGACAAAGAACATGTTAGTAATCATGCATGATCCAAGTCCATGTTAAGTGGCTAATGCAACACATACAAAATGTCACTAGACTAGGCTCGGTTAATCTAAGGATGACATGTGAAATGCACAGATAGCATGTATTCAAGTTAGATTTGAAATACTATGCAGTTAGCATGATGCGCCGAGCCCGGTGCATGCAATACTGATGAATGATGCACGCATGCATAGCATAAGGTATGCTAAAGTAAGTATTCCCTAATGCTAACCATCAAAAGCAGGTAAGTAAAAGGGAGAAAGAAGTGGGGGGTTGGAAGACATGCACACACGCAGCCACACTTATTACAAATTTGCCCTCGCTCGGAGGGACCAAAAGAATAATACAATTAATTAACCTACAAGCTAATTAAAATGTTACAGACAATTAACTAGTTAAGCAAATTAACTAAGCTAACTAAAACAGTAAACAGCCTCGGGAAGAAAGCCCAATGCAATGCGTGCTCGGCTCCACTCGGAAAGCCACTGCCATGCACAAGATGCCTCTACTTTGACTGTTCTGCTCCTCTGAAGGCTGCACAAGTCCTAGGGTTACTTCTCTGAATGCTGTGGAACACCACCGGCTAATGGAATTGGTCACCGGCCAAAGGGAATGATCACCGGCCACTTGTTTAAGCTATCGGCCATTGATGGATGGCCGGTCAGCACTGGAGATGGTCGGCCAGCCAAAGCTTCCTGCAGAATCTGTTTTTGACAGTAGCAGAGGGCAAAACATAGCATGGCAATGCATTTCAAGGAATGTATGCACCAACCACACTCCTTATCATATTCATGACTCAAAGGAGGATGGGTCTCGATTCTCAGACCACCAATCGCGCATTTCAATGCGTGATGGCCCAAGGAAACCAAGTATGCATTTTGATATGGAATGCAATGCACATAATCAAACAAACGGGCTTTCAACCTCTATCATGGCTTGATCAAGAGGTGAAAGATGCATGTAATGCAATGCATCCAAGGCATGTGAACTAGTATGCAACATAGACATGCAATGTGTATTTAGGCATGCAACCTAAACAAATAATCATGCAAGGCAAACAAGCATGCAACCACTATGCTAGTGACAAGCATACAAGGTGCAATGTGGGCATGCAAGTATTCAAGCAAACATACAAGGCATATAACAATCATGTTAATGACAAGCATGCTATAACACATGAAGGATGGACTTAGACTAATTTAGGCAGCCCTCACACAAGCCTAAAACAGTGGCCATAAACTATGAAAATGGGGACCAAATGCACATACAAGCATGCATGCATGCATGACCCAATTCCTAAGCATCAAAAGGCAACTTTTAAGCACACTTAAAAGAGATGATCATGGACATATGGCAAGCATACCAAACTCTGAAATTGCATAAAATGGAGGTGCCAAACCAACCAATTAAAGCAAGTAAAGCATGCTCATGACATCACACATTTAAGGCCTACAAGCTAGAATGCAAAGAGGACTATACAAAATATGTTAAGCATGACCAAAGCAACTGAAAATAGAGCTAAAACACACTAAAACATACACAAAAGCTTCACAAAGCTTGGCCAAAATCATGCTAGAACTAGGGTCAACACTTAAAGCATGTTAAGGCCAAAACATGGCATTACAAGACAAGTATGCTAAGCATGCATGGTGTGTCTAAACCAACTAAAAACAGAGGTAATACATGGCAAAATACTACCAAATAACACTTAAGACATGGCCAACATGCACTTAAATTAGATGCTCACACATGAGGCAAAAATGGCCCTTTTCAAGGACAACAAGGAGAGGGGGTGGCCCTCTCCTTCTTGGGACCTCAATGGCACCATCCTCACCACTGAAATCCCTCAAGATTTCAGTGGTGAGGAGGCCCAAACACAATGGGTCCCGGAGCTCACCAAAAATGCACAAAAATGGAGCCTAACAAAGCTTAAGAGGGGTCAAACAACCTCAAAGCTCAAAACACTCTTAAACAACTATTTAGAGTAGGCAAAAACAAGACTTTTATATGTTATACACCAAGTCTAAAAACAGTTTCAAGGTAGTAAAAAAAGCTATGCAAAAATGGGGTAAAAAGAGCATGAATGTTACCCTTGTAGATCCTCTTCAAAGATGGTGGACCAGCAGCCTCCTTAGGTCCAAACCAGCTCCAAAACTTCAAGAACAACCTCCAAGGACCTCAGCTCCAAGAGAAGGTGTAATGGTGGGTGTTTGTGTGCAATACTAAGACTAAACACACAGAAATACACCAAGAGAGAGATATAGAGATAGGATATATGCAAACCCTAACCCTAGAACTCAAAGCTCTGGAAAAATGTTGTCTAACCTAAAGGAGGGAGAAGAGGCCTCCTCTTATTGAAGATGCAATCTTGTAAAGTTTCCAAGACAAGCTAACAAGGTTGAAATCCCTCTATACACGTGTATGAAGGGGAGCAAAGGTGGGTGCCAGCTATCACAGCTGGCACAAAAATATCTACAAAAGTAGATGAACAGTGGTCGGTCGGCCACAAAGAATGCCGGCCGGCCAAACATTTGGCCGGTGGAAACAAACTAAGGGCCGGTGGCCTCAAGCCACGGCCGGTGATGTGTGGGGATGGCCAACAAGCCATTCCCTGCCCCTCAAAGGCAAAACACAAGTGTTTGGTGCAAAACCAGACACAAAACAGTCAAGCCGAGAGATCCTGAGGTAAGGCACGTGGCCGAGGACCTCCGGGAACTCAGGACGAACACAAACATGGATGATCACCGAGTGTTCAAACGGTGACGTCCAAGTCTTGAGGACAGTCAAAAATGGGGTGTCTACACAAGGTAACCGTAATTTGTGGGAGCCCTAATGTGAATGTTCACAATTGTTGCCATGGGTTCGAACATTGTAAACACATTTGGTGAAAGTGCAGAGGGATTGTTGACATTGACATCATAGTTGTATGCGTGAAGATGTATTGTGGATTAAACGGCGTTATTAGAAGCCGATAGTTAAAGGTGTTAATTCTATAGACGTCTAAGCGTGACAATGCGAAATGGAGGTATGTGCTGTGTTATATTCATGTTTTGATTTGCAAACTTGTTTGATTGATAGTAACAAAAATGGTTGGGGGTGATGTGTTGTTGTTTTGAACTGTATGTTGAAACGGAGGCAGGGTTTACGGTAATGAGTATGATGTTACTGTGCATGCTTGGGAAAGGGATACATGTGGAAGTTTGATGTTGGTATTGAAAATTATTGATGTGTTTGTGTGTGTAGACTGTTAAGAGTTTTGAGAAAACGTTATTGGTACGATATTGGGAATGATTAACATATGTAAAGTGGTGTTTTTGAAATGTGTTGAAGGTTGTGTTGTGAAATTTTAACTGAATAACATTGAAATTGTTCAAGTGTATGTGTATTTGCAGACAATAATGTACATGGTAAGTCAGTTAATATGTTCAAAATGAGTGTTGTGGAACGTACCGTTCAGCATGCATGGGATTTAATCGTTGATGTTTTTATATTTGGCATTAATGGCGTGTACATGGAATTATATGGGTTGGGATGGGAAAATAGTTGTTTGGGTGTTGTAACGGTGAATGAGTCCGAAAACATTTTCAGGAAACATATAAATTCCCCAACACCACGACTCACCTACCAAATCTCCATCCAACACACCGAATCCCCTATTTAGGAATAACGAATCACACAAAGGGTATTAATGTAAACTCTAAAAGACTCAAAATCAACTCAACAAACATTACTAAACAAAATGGACTAAACGGTGCATAAGAAAACTCTTAGGACTAAATGGTTCAACTTTCCACAAAGTAGGATTTATGGGTAAATTTTTCAATTATTTTTATAAAAATATTAGTATATTCAATTATTTTTATAAAACTGAATTATGAAAACAACTCAGCCCAGCCCACGATTTTAACCATTCCATGGTTTTAAACAGTGTATTGAAAGATTTTTTTCACTTAAATATTGGTTCATTGTTCATTTATCATCATCTTTGCCTTCTCTGTTAAAAAAAAAAAAAAATAGGAGCATCACTACACAGACGACGATGATACCAATCTTCACCGTCAACAACGACGACGACGAGGCAATGACGCCGATCATTACCGTCAACAACGACGACAACGCCGATATTCACAGTCAACGTGATTTTGTTTTTCATGCAAATTTTATTGGTGGCCCGAGGACCAAGGGGCCACACTCCGTTGAGTCTATAACATGATAGGGAGTGTGGCCATGCATACATTGCTTTGAAATTTCCTTGCCATGCACTGTCTGTCCACTGCTGCAGCAAAAACAGGATTCTGAAGGAATAGATAGCCGGCCGGCCACTTTTAGTGCCAACCGACCATCAAAGTCTAGCCGGTGACCCAATTTATGGTCGATGATCACATTTACATGGCCGGTGGTGCTTTTCATTGGCCGGTGGCATTCCAAAATGATCAAGGAATGGTTCAGAGGTGTCTCAAGAATTTTCACATCCCTCAGAAGTGCAGAACAGTACAAACAGAGGCAACAGTGGCATGGTAACGGGTTTTCCGAGCAAGGCAAATCGAGCATGTATCATCCGCGCATTCCGAGGCAAAGCTGCGGCGGTCTCTTTAGTTTCATATTTAGGTTGTTTTTGTAATTAATTTGTTAATTAATTAGAAGTTTTGTAATAATTAATTATCTGGGATAGTTGATTCATTATTTGGCCGGTATTATTCTTTTGGACCCTCCGAGCGAGGGCAATTGTGTAATAAGTGTATGTGAGTGTGTGCATGTCTTCCAACCCCCACTTCTTTTTCCCTTTTATTTACCTGCTTTCAATGGTTAGTATTAGGGCATATTTAAATTGGCATACCTTATGCTATGCATGCGTGCATTCATTCATATGTATTGCATGCACCGGACTCGGCGCATCGTAACTAACTGCATCGTATTTCAAATCCAAGTTGAATACGTGGTAGCTGTAGCATCTCATATGCCATTCTTAGAATAGCCGAGCCTATTATAGTTGCATTTTTGCATGTGTTGCATTAGGCATTTCTATATAGTTAGGATCATGCATTGATTTTCTAACATAGCTTCTGTTTTGGCTCGGAGTACTAGGTAAGCTTTTATGCTTTAGCATCCTTGCATGCGTGTGAGTGACTGCCATGATTGCATGCTTACCATGAGGCTAACTGCTTATGTGATATACCTGCCTGAATGCCTGTGGGTGAAGGTTGGATTATCTAAATTGAAATAATGCATTGACTGTGAGTTTTAAGCCCACTAGATAGTGGCAAATCACCATGTTTTCTAAGCCCACTTGAGGGTGGCAAATCCACATTTTAGCCTACTTACGAGTAGCAAACCACTTTCAAAAACAAACATGAGATGTTTTGCTCCGATTCAGGCGATCTGGTCTATATTTGTATGTTGTGCGCATCACGTAGTAAATCTAGGCTAATAATCGGAATAAGAGCACATAATGTTTTCAAAACTAGATATCATGGTTAGTAGAGGCCGATCTTTGATCGGGCGAGCGGGGGTGCTCACGAAGTGACCTTCCCCAATCGTACCCAAGTTCCCGAGCCGAGGCAACTTTGGAGATGACGGACACGTGGCCTTAGGAAAACGAGTCAGGGTTTCCTAAATTCTCCAAAATAAAATATTTAGGTGGCGACTCTGTATCTGGCAAAGCAATCCATGTTTGGCACTTCTTTAAAAAAAAATCTGTTTTCAAAAACGATTTGTCAGATTTGGACTCTTTGATGATTCATCGGTCTTGCATTGCACTCTGCGAAATTAGATACAGGACCGTGACTTTGAGTCCGAACTGTTGTGAGCCCAATGAACAAAACGGGATTTTCCCTCCCGGGACGTTCGGGGACGTCTACACTCTGCCATGTACTTATAGTTGTTTACCAATTTTCAGGAAAAAGTGCAATTCAGAAATAGCTTTTGGAAAGTCTTAGATGCGGGGTTGCGAAATAGATACACACAGCACTTTTATGATATTTTTCTATACAAATATCGGCCTTTTGGTCAATATAATTTTGTAATAAAAATAGAAACTCCGATGATTATTTTGGTACCCTCATTTAAATATTACTTCCGCTCGCGTTTATTGATTTGTTTAAGAATTGGCCGTAGGTAACCTCAATTACTGGCCATCAGGATGGTTAACCCTTGGGTACGGGGAGCAGGTCGTGACAAATGGTAACAGAGCAATGGTTTATAAAAAAAAAAATATATCATCATTGAAGCATAGGACACACGCACATTTAAGAAGCAGGATAGCGGGTAATTAGTACCTAATATTATATTTTGTTAGTCGATTTAATTATATTATAATTTTATATGATTATGTATATTAATTTTTTTTTTTTTGTGTGTACATAATTTGTGAAGGATAATAGATATAATTTATATTTATTACAGTAAAAGAAGGAAAAGAAACAGAGGATGTTGGGCTCAAGCACCCACCAAAATTATAATATAATTAAATGCATATAATTTTCAGTTCAATATTCAAAAAATAAATTTATTTTGATTTTTTTTTTAAAAAAATGGGTTCAAATTATAAAGATACTAATTTTGAAACTATTTCCCATCAATGAAAAGTTCACCTCAAATTTTTTTTCAAACTCTTACATATGATTCTGTCATTATGTTCTCATTTTATTTATTTATTTTATTTATTTTTATCGTAAACAAAACGAATGAAAAGTTTTTCAAGTCACCCACTATTTCTTATTTTGGCCCAAACTAATTTTTGACAACTAGATAGTGAGTAGTTTTTGGTAAAGTTTTTTTTAAGGTAATATTTTCTATCAAACTAATCATCTAATATATATTTATCAGAGTGCGCAGCAGATAGCTTACATATGACAAATTTCAAGGACGAAATTTTAAAAGGAGAGAAGATTGTAACAACCCAAATTTTTAATTATTCTATAGAATTTATACTAATATTATTTAATCTCAGTTTGGAAAATATATAATTTATTATATATTATTATGTGTAATTTTGTAAAATAATATAATTAAAAGTTTAGGTGTCAAAATAATAATAATCATAATAATGATGATGATGATGATGATGATGATGATGATGATGATGATGATGATGAGTGTGGTAGTACAATAAATAATTTATTTTCTGTTGGTATACGATAATGTATAATTTAATTAAGAATTATTTTATTTATATAATTATATTAAAATATTGGGTTAAAGTGTAATTATCTTAAATATCTATTAAGGATTAGTATAAATCTATATAATTATGAATCAAATCTTGGGAAAGGAGACGCATGGCCACGTGTTAGCCCGCGGATGGCTCACCTCCCTATAAATAGGGAGGGTTGATCAACCTGAGAAGAACGAAAGAAGAAAGAAGAAAAGAAAGAAAAGGATAAGGAGGGTTGATCAACCTGAGAAGAAAGAAAGAAGAAAGAAGAAAAGAAAGAAAAGGAAAGAAAGAAAATAGAGGAAGAAGGAAAAAATAGTGGAAGCTGAGAGGGTCTTTGATAGTGGAAAGAAATGGTGAGGTATTAAAGTTAAAGTGAGTTATATTATACCTTGAGTTACCATAATATATTTTACGTATATTTTGACTTACCATATTTATTTTATACAAGTTATGTTTCATAAATTATTATAAACTATATTAATATTTCAGTTACGTGATTTAATTTCTGAACCCTATTTGTGAAAATGAAATCCATGGATATGTTTGTTTATATTTTAAAGAATGTTTGACTATAACCTTATAGACAATTATGTTTTGTAAACACCACCACGGGAGTCCCATGCCTTGAGGGACTTAAATAACCATTTGTCTCTATTTGGCCACTCTGTGGTCCTCTGTTTGTCATGGATCCATTGACCTCTGTTCTGTGCGGAGCAAAGTGTTGTGCGGAGATAAGTGCTACACTGTTGTGGGAGCCACCTCTATAGTCCGTACGAGCCACTTCTTGAATCCGTACCTCTGTTCTGTGCGGAGCAAAGTGCTGTGTAGAGATAAGTGCTACACTATTGTGGGAGCCATCTCTATAGTCCGTACAAGCCACCTCTTGAGTCCGTACCTCTGTTCTGACTGTCACTTCTATGACCTCTGTTCTATTCTGTTATGTACCGTGGTTATGGTTATATATCTACATAATTTATGTATTTCAGTTTCTGCCGCTTAAATGATTTGTTTATGTAAATGTTTTGGCCTAACTAAGTATCCATGGTTATTTCGTGTCCTTTATACTCTTGGTATAATATTTCTCACTCTGCCATGTGCTTATAGTTGTTTACCAATTTTCAGGAAACAGTGCAATTCAGAAATAGCTTTTGGAAAGTCTTAGATGCGGGGTTGCGAAATAGACACACACAGCATTTTTATGATATTTTTCTATGTAAATATCGGTCTTTTGGTCAATATAATTTTTTAATAAAAATAGAAGCTCCGATGATTATTTTGGTACCCTCCTTTAAATATTACTTCCGCTCGCGTTTATAGATTTGTTTAAGAATTGGCCGTAGGTAACCTCAGTTACTGGCCATCACGATACTTAACCCTTGGATACGGGGAGCGGGTCGTGACAATGCACACACACACACACACACATATATATATATGTGATAAGAGAACAGAGAGAGAGGAGAGAAGAGAAGATGAGAGGGTAAACAAGTAAATTACTCCTCTAATACCAACGGACTAATTTTCAATACCAAGTGTTGGGGCAAACTAACAATCCCAACATGCAAGGCCCATCTGAAGCCTTCCAGCTTATGAATCCATTCCCTAAATCTGTAAACAAACAGGAGTTATGTTCACTATTCATCATTCACAGTGCATTCCGGACTGTGAAAGAGGGAAACAAACGGGGCCTAAAAGCTTTGTTTCAATCATCATAAACTATTCTACAAATGATCTTTTAATATTAAGACAATCACTACACACATGGTCCATCAAACTATTCAATTTAATTTGTGTAATGATTTTCAGAAAATATTTACCGGTCATTACAATTATTATAATTATGTTAAAAATAGGATTTTTTTTTTATTGATAAATCTCATTTAAAGGTGCTCTAACCCAATAAGTCCACCAAGAAAAATTATAACTTAGTTAATCCCATGTATTTATACTCTTATTCCATGAGGTCGTTTTTTTCTGATTCATATTGTTTGTTGGGTTATTATACTCATATGTCTATTGTTGATATGTATTACATAGAAAAATGATATACACATTTCCTTTTTGTTGCTACCTCTATTTTGGTAGTTACCATTATTCACATTTTTCTTTTTGATCAGTTTTATTCACATTTGTGGTATTGTTTCATTACGCTAGGGTTTCAAAACACTCTATTTGGTAGAGTTTAAAAACTTTAGTTTACATATGGCAGTGAAATAATATTACATTCCTCCATTGTTGCGGTGAAACTTTGTGTTCTTCCATTGTCACTTTATGTTCAAAGTTCTATGTTCGTCCATTGTTACTCTGTGTTCGAAACTCTATGTTTCTCCATTATTGTAAGTCGAAATTCTGTTTATGTCTAGTCAATTTTGTTGGTTTCATTTGGATTGATAGAATGGTGAAATTGCATATATTGTTAATGATAGTGATAATGATATAGATGATGATGAAGATGAGGGTGTGTGTAATTTATTTATTTATTTTTTTTTTTTTTAGAGTGATTGAGGTTTTTCTGGATTTCTAATTCTATTACTGCCATTGTTTCTGTTTTTTTGTCAGTCAGTGTGAATGTTCACATTTCACATTGTTTGAAAGTCTAAGAAATAAGTGTTGGAATATAGATATAGACATAATTATATATTTTGCAAGATATGAATATTCATATATCATTGATTATTTGTTACTATATTTGTTGTTTGAACAATCATTTTTTTGTTACCATTAAGCAATTGAAATAGTCGTTTTTTTTTTCTTTCAATTTTGTTTCATGTTGCAGCATTAATGTTCGCATCGGTATGAATTTAGTTTTTCTAAGGTTAGTTCCATATTAATTGTAAATTGTGAATATTCACATTGTATTTTGGTATGAGTTTTTTTTTTTTTTTTTTTTTTTTTTAAGTTTTTTCGAAAGTTAATTGTATTTTGTTTTTTTGTTTTTTACTATGTTTGTTAGTGGAACAATCATTTTTGTTACCATTAAACAACCGAAATAGTTAATTTTCACTTTTTTCAATTTTATTTTATATTTTCACGTTGCAGTGTGAATGTTCACAATGGTATGAGTTTTTTTTTTTTTTTTTTTAAAAAAAAAAAACTAGTTGTATATTAATTATAAATTGTAAACATTCACATTGTATTTTGGTATAAGTTTTATTTTTTCGAAAGTTAATTATATGTTGTTTTTGTTACTATGTTTGTTAATTGGACAATCATTTTTGTTACCATTGAACAATAGAAATAGTATATTTTCACCTCTTTTAATTTTGTTTTATGTTTTCACGTTATAGCGATCCCGATTCTTCCTCCTTCGGTTGTTGTATCCGGACTTAGGTCCCGTGAAGTTGGTTGGTGTATATATCTTGTTGTCATCCTTTAATTCTATATATTTGAGTTTTAGGATGTGTTGGGCAGGTTTGTTACAGATTGGTTGTGAGTTAAAACCAATAGTTGTTGTCCAGAATTTTGCTCCTTTGCTCGAGGGAGGCTTTTGTCGCTCGAGCAAGCTCTGTGTTTTAGATCTTTCGCTCGAACGAGGGTTCCTTCGCTCGAGCGAGAGTTGGGTGTTGTGTCTGGTGGCTCGAGCGAGAAGTCTTGTGCTCGAACCTGCGTCTGCGTTTGGTTTTTGGACCTGAGAGTTGCATTTCTTGGCTCGAGCGAGCTTTCCTTCGCTCAAGCAAGCAAGGTCTATGTTTTGGGTTTCTTCGCTCGAGCGTGCTTTTGGGTTGCAGACCTGAGGCTTTGAATTGTTGGCTCGAGTGAGACTTTCTACGCTCGAGCGAGGTATCTTTGTGTCTGGTCGCTCGAGCGACCACTCCTTCACTCGAGCAAGCCTCTGTTATATCAGTACACAGCAGCTGTCCCCTTCATCATTTTTGATACACTTTTCATCTCTAAACCCTAGATCCGGCTCCCTCTCTCTCTACATACACCTTCTCTCTCAGGTTTGATCTAGTTATTGAGTGTTTCTACCCTAATCTCTTTGTAAGAAAGATAGAGGGTGGTGTGGGCTACATTTTAATCAGAAAAATAGTGGATTTGGAGCACTTCGAGTTTGCATCATCTTCTCCTTTGGTCTCTCCATTTCGAGGTAGGGATACCCTACTCCATCTTATGAGTTTTGTCATAAATTTTGGGCATTTTGATTAGTTAGTGTTGTTGAGTAATTTTTGGAAAAGTTAGGGTTTGATTTGTAATTTATAGAAAGGGGGTTTTCAAAATGTTAAATCCCATGTGTATATAAGACCTTGAAAAATGGAATCATTGTTGTTATATTGATGAAATTGAACCTTAGGGTTGATATTGAGAATTAGGGAAAAATGCCCTAGCTATGTGATAAATTAATTTGAATAATTAATTTGTGGGAATATGAAATTAAGTTGGAAATTATGAAATTGGAGAATCATAAAGTTGAATGGTGGAGTTAGATAAATTAATCATTCACCTATGGAAAATGTTGATATTATATCTGTTTGATGCATTTATTTCCTGTTTAGAAATAACTGCTTTGGGCTATCGGTGGAGGATAGTCTTGATTGTTGTAGACACTGTATGTTGATTAGGGAAAACTGAAACTAATCACATTGAATATGTTATTGAATATGACGGTTGGAATAATACATCAAATATGTGTATTGATTGATCCTTGTATATGATGAGTGTTTATATACTTGAAATATGTGTATTGTGTGGGAGGAGATAGGGGATGTACTCCATGGTTTGAGAGAAGATAGGAGATGGACTCTCAAACCTGTTTGGGAGGAGATAGGGGATGGACTCCATTAATACAGCAAATATGTGTATTAAATTGAAGTACTGATACAGCAAATATGTGTAACATTTGAAGTTTGGAAGTGTTTTTAATATGAGTTGTAATCTCATGTAAATTGTGAAGTATGGAAGTGTCTTTATATGAGCTATAGTCTCATTGAATTGTTTGGCCAAGTTCTGAGCCATGTTCATGAAATGATTTGAATAAGTAAAGGAAAGTGGAATGTAACATGGACTATTTGTCATGGAACTATATTGTGATATAAATTGGTTTATAAGTGTTAACCATCTATCAAATGCCATCATTTCAGTCATTGCTCATATTTGGTTTAGTATACTGGGCTATGGCTCACCCTATATGGGACATCATTTTCAGGTTCAGGTGATATGCAACCTCCTAGGACATAGCTTGGAAAGTTTTGGGAGTTGAAGACTCTTTTGCTTGTTTTGTTATTTTGGTATTACATGTAACTTCAAGCCAAGGTCTTATTTTGTATAAGACTTAGTACTCTCTTTTTGTAACCAAGTGTTAGCTTGGAAAGTTGTAAGCCCATAGGGCATTACTTTTGTTGTCAACATGTAATACTTTTGTAATGAATACTCTGATGAATAGAAATACGCTTTAATCTCTTATGTCTATGCATGTCAAGAATGTGGGTTTATATGTATTATTTTCAGGGCGTTACAATTTGGTATCAGAGCATACCGGGTTCGAATACTTTGGCTACGCGGGAAGTGGTTAGTACCATAATGGGTTTCTCTCGCTTGTTAGAGACTTTGGTATAATGTTATGTGCTTATGTGAGAACATGTTTATGTGGTTATATGGGTATGGAATGTAGTTTCTAGGATGTTGATTGGATCCTTGGGTTCCTGGGAGTCTTGTTGGAAAAGCACTTGATCAATGTTGTTTCTAACCGGAACTCTAGCAACGCCTCGGGACTGTCATTATCCGGAAATGAAATTCATAAGTGCTTATGTGATTATGTGCTTATGTGGAATAAATTACTGTTGTCCATGCATTAGGACGCGAGTGTTATAGCTTCGGCACATTTGTGAATGTGCTAATGTTCTTCGTTACCTTTATCAAGATGTCAGGACGAGGACGAGGACGAGGATGAGGACGAGGACGAGGACGTGGTGGTAGGCGAGGTAGGCCTAAGAGGCAGGAGGTGCCTATACCGGATGAGATTCTGGCGCAGCAGGAGGGTGTTGGTCAAGCCAATGTGGCCGAGCCAGTAGGTCAGTGTAGACACCCCATTTTTGACCGACCTTAAGACTCAGACGCCACCGATTGAGCGCTTGGTGATGTTGCATATTGTGCTCGTTCTGAGGTTGCGGAGTCACGGCTGCGAGCCTTGCCTCTGGACTTCCGGACTCTTTTGTGCTTTACCTCGGTTTGCGAACCAGCCCCTGTTTTCTTTGTTTTCTCTTCCCGAGGGGAGGGAGAGGTCTCGTAGATCATCTCTCAGTGGCCGTAGGCTACGTTCATGGTCGTAGGCCATTTTTCCCGTTCGGAGCCCGGTTTTCGGTTTTCGGAGCCATCGGCCGTGTGCCTCGGTTCGGGACTGCTTAACTACCTCCGTTTGCTCCGGTTTTTTGCACACACCTTGTTTCCTCCCTTTTGAGGGACACTGTGGCTCGAGAGACCAACTCTGGGGTCGAACGCCACTTCCGGTGCCTAACAGCCTGTTTTTGGGGCCCCGAACTGCGTGTTTCGGCCCCCGAACCTTCGTTTTGCATCCGTCTTGGTCCATTTTTGGCAGGGACCTTATTTTCATTGTTAGAAAGGTTGTAGGAGGGTGGGAGGCCAGCAATTTTTCTGAAAAACTAGTTTTATTTCTTCATCGCTCTTCATCGCCCGTTTTCTTCACTAAGAAGCTGGTTTTTCTCACTCCCGGGCCACTTTTTCTGATTTTCCACCACATCATTGTGTTGTACACACCTGGGAGGCCACCAATATGGGTAGGCCGGCCAGCAATTGTTCTTGACCCTTTTGAACCCCTCTAAAAAGCTGGTTTTTCTCTCTCCTGGTTCACATTTTCTGGGTTTTGACCATACAACTATGTTGCACTCATCTGGGAGGCCACCTTTTGGGGGTGGCCGGCCAGCAATCCTTGTTGACCCCTTTGACCCCTGGTCGGCCGACCGGGGGAGGTGGCCGGTCGGCCACCTGGCACTTTTGCACCTGGCCGGCCATTTTTCTCTCTCCTGGTGCATTCCAGCTGTGCCAGCTGTTTTGCACCAGACTCTCTGCCCGAGGGTCTGTCCTTTTGGGGGGATATTTGAATTGGTTTTTCCCCCCTTTTCTTTGGCCTCTCTCCCTCTATATAACTAACACCCTACTTCATTTCTAAGGGTTAGAAAAACCAGCTGGGGCATTGATACATACAACCCTATAGCTATCTACTCCAAGCCTCCAAACACCCTTGTTCTTGCACCATTTACACACCAACTCATAGCCTACCACCTCCACACTCCATTCCAGAAACTTGGAGGCCATTTGCAGAGGTTGGAAGCTCAGAATCTTGGACCAAAGGCTGCTGCTTTGCTGTGCTACAAGGGTGAGTCCATATTTTCCCTTTTCTTGCCTTATTTTTCCCTATATCTTAGCCCCTTTTGCAAGGATTTATAGGCTTTGACCTGAACTGAAAATAGTCTTATTTTGAGCTTATCTTCATGTTTGATCAAGACCTTTTTTCTGTTTGAGCTCTTCTACTCCCCCTTTGTGCTTTATCTCTCTTTTAGAGCTTATCTTACATAATATAATAGCTTTATTTGTGAGCATTTTTGGGCTTCGAGCCAAACTGTAAAGTATCTTATTTTAAGCCCCTCTTCAACTTTGTTGAAGGGCTCTTTGCTGTTTGAGACCATCTGCTGCCCCTTGTCCTTTATCTCTCTTTTAGAGCTATTTTTGCATCATGTTTTGGCCCTACTTGTGAATATTTTCGAGGCTTGATATAAACTGGAAAAAATCTTTTTTTGACCTCCTCTTTAAGTTTTCTCGAGATCACTTTTCTGTTTGGAGCCATCTCCTTCCTTGCATGCTTCATTTCCACATGCTTTGAGCCACGCATTTGAGCATTTGCATAAGTCTTGTTTTGGTCTCTTAGCCACTGAAATCCAGTAGATTTTTAGTGGCTTTGATGAGGTTTTGAGTTTTGAAATCATAGAGGGGTGACCCTCTCACCCCTCATTCCCTTTACTAGCATGTTTGGCCTTCCAAATGGACCCTATTTTGCATGCATTGAAGTCACTTTTCAGGCTTTATTCTGAGGGTTTTGAGGTCTGCCTTGGCTCTGTCTGAGGCCCTCTTGGCCATATTTTATGTCTATCATGCATGTGTAGAGCAATCCCATTCAAGGCCTCTCAAAGAGGCCTTTCTTTGCATGTTTTCGAGACTGATTCCAGGGCCTATTTGGTGGGTTTAGAGCTGTCATAACCCATTTCCAGAGTTGGTTTAGTCTTGCTAAGTGTCTATCTTGTATGTGCTTAATAACTCCTTGCATGGCCCTCTAAAGGAGCTCATCATTTTTGCACATGTTGGCTGCATTTCAGTGATTATATGGGCATATTTTCACATGTTTTGTTCACTGATTTTTGCTGGTTTGATGAGTTCTCATGTGCTTCATATACATGCCATGTAAACCATGTTTGCTAGTGAAAGTTGCATGCTATTTTAGTCCATCATGCTAGCATCTTTTGGTTATGCTTTGAACTAGAAATGTTCATGTTTTGGGACTGCCTTGGCTCTGTCTTTATGCTTCACGATCAAATAATGCACGCTTTGTATAGCTATAAGTCAATACATGTGCCTAGTTTTGAGTTTCGGGGCTCATCTCATGCATCGGGTGCCATGTTTCCATGTTTCGGGATCATTTTGCATCATGTTTCGGGGCTGGAATTTGCATGTCTGTATGCCATATTTCATGCCTTGCCATGCCTTGTTAGAGTTGCATACTATGCCTTAGGTTCGGTCCTCGGTTTGCGTGCATGTGTGCACGCATTTCGATAGTCTCATTTTCATCTCATGGCTACTGATGTGAGTGTGGTTGAGGTCTACTCATATTGGTGCAAGTCCATCGTGCATTGTGCCATTCTATTTCATAGCATTGCGTATGCTAGGTTGTATGTTAGAGTATTGTGTATGCCATGTTACATCGTGCATTGTGTATGCCATTTCATAGCATTGCGTATGCTAGGTTGTATGTTAGAGCATTGTGTATGCCATGTTACATCGTGCATTGTGTATGTCATTTCATAGCATTGTGTATGCTAGGTTGCATGTTAGGATTGCATTCATGCATGTCATGCATATTGCATTGTGTTTGGGGTAGGAGTTAGCCCGAGCACGGGAAACGAGGGACGTTTCGTACTCCGAGTGACGGAACGTGTCTCAATTCCCAGTCGCCGACACTCCAGATTAACCATGATGGAGTCTCGGTCTTGTTACGTTTATGTGTGCATTCATTTCATATTGAGTCATGCAATTCGACTCCTCGGCCATCATGCATCGAGATACGTGATTGGTGGCATGAGGATCGAGGTGTGCATACATATGTGAAAATACACTGCCATGCCCCTTTCTTGCTCTCTGTTGCAGCAAATCAGAAACCGGTAATCTTTTAGAGCTTCGTGCAATATTCCGGGCTTAATTGTAAACAGAGGCTAATTGGGGCATCACAATGGATTTCCGCGCAAGACAACTCAAGCACGCATCATTCATCATTCGGAACAGAGCTGAGGTGGTCCATAGATTTGCGTGCTAGTTTACTGCTTTCCTAGTTAAATTTGTTAATTAATTAGGGTTTTGTACTATTTATTCGGACTGTATTATTTATTCGGACCCTCCACGCGAGAGCAATGTTGTAATAAGTGTGCGTGTGTGTGATGTATGTCTTCCAACCCCACGTCTTTCTCCCTTTTATTTACCAACTTATGATGGTTAGATTAGGGCATGTTTCAATTAGCATACAGTATGATAGCATGTTTGCATTCATTCATCTATCTTGCATGCACCGGGCTCGGCGCATCATATTAACTGCATTGTATTTCAATTTCGAGTTGAATACTTGTTAGCTGTAGCATTCCATATGCCATGTTTGAAATAGCCGAGCCTATCTTAGCTACATTTTGCATGTGTTGCATTAGGCATTTCTGTATAGTTAGGATCATGCATGGATTTCTAACATAGCTTCTATTTTGGCTTGGAGTACTCGGTAAGTTTTATGCTTTAGCATCCTTGCATGCGTGTGAGTGACTGCCATGATAGCATGCTTACCATGAGGCTATGTGCTTATGTGATATAACTGCCTGAATGCCTGTGGGTGAAGGTTGGGTTATTTGGATTAGAACAATTCATTCACTGTGAGTTTTAAGCCCACTAGATAGTGGCAAAACCATCTTTTCTAAACCCACCTGAAGGTGGCAAAATCTACATTTTAAGCCTACTTGCAAGTAGTAAACTACTTTAAAAAACAAACAGGAAATGTTTTGTTCCAATTCAGGCGACTCAGTCTATACTTGTATGCTGTGCGCATCACATAGTAAATCTAGGCTAATAACCGGGATAAGAACGCATAATGTTTTCAAAACTAGATATCATGGTTAGTAGAGGCCGATCTTTGATCGGGCGAGCGGGGGTGCTCACGAAGTGACCTTCCCCAATCGAACCCAAGTTCCCGAGCCGAGGCAACTTTGGTGATGACGGACACGTGGCCTTAAGCAACGAGTCAGGGTTTTCTAAATTTTCCAAAATAAAATATTTAGGTGGCAACTCTGTATCTGGCAAAGCAATCCATGTTTGGCACTTCTTTCTAAAAATCTGTTTTCTCAAAACGATTTGCCGGATTTGGACTCTTTGGTTCAGATTAAGAACCGTAACAATTTGAGTCCTGAACTATAGTGAGCCCAAAATGAACAGAACGGAACTCATCCTCTCGGGGCGTTCGGGGACGTCTACAGTTTCTGGCGACTCTACTGGGGATTTAGAAAACTTGACTCGAACTCATGATATCTTGTTTTGACTACACTTATGTGTTTCTTTGCATTGCATTTGCATTGGTGCACCTAGGACACCGTGTTTGCCATCTGCTATTCCTGAGCGGTTTGCCAGAGGCTGCGTGCCATAAGGCTTACCGGTTACGGGCTGTGCCAGTATGGAAACACAAACCCCGGTTTTACCGAGGCACCCTTTTGACCATTCGACCTAGTGCATATTCGGAATCCATAGTGACCATTCCAAACTAGGACAGGTTGCTTACCCGATATAGGTCGTTTGAAACCGCTACGTGCGTAGTGAAACCCTAGCTCCTGACAAAATAGGACAGGGAAACCCTACCCCAACATAGGGGTGTTTTGGCTCTCACTTGCTTGATATGTGCTTTAGAGTGCGTCTCTACAGGAATGCATGTATCAGTTTACAAGTTTGGGCATCAGGCCTGCGGGCACCAGTTCAGTATTTTGGGATTCAGTTTACCTGAGGGTATCAGTTTGTAGGGCAGAGATTTGGGCAGAATTCAGTAGAGGGCACAGTCGTTCAGTTTTGCTCGTATCTGTTTTGGCGAAATTGGGCTGAGATGCTGCATGTTTTCTCTTTTGCTAGGGTAGTCTGGGAATCATAGCTTCAGAAGGCTCCAATATCCCCCGGGTACATTGGATCCGTGTTGATAGACTTTGTCAAGTCGGAAATTCAGTTCAAGGACAAATCAGTGTTCCTTCACCAGAGGCAGGGTAAAAGGGCCAGTCAAGCACAGATCTTCAGTTCAACAATCTTCGGATCAGCAGTCATTATCCACCTCACCTGTGTGTAGTTGGGTTGAGATACCTCAGCGAGTTACACCTGTTATTCAGCTAGATCAGGGCAGTATGGCAGGGATGGAAGAAATGATGCATCAGCTTCAAGAGAGTATGAAGCTCGTGCAAGAGGAGGCTGCCCGCCAAGCGAAATTCTCCAAATAGCAGGCTACAATCATGACCCAGCAGGCGGAGCTAATTACCCAGCTACAGCAGCAAGCCGGAGCATCAGCCTCACATCAAGTTCCTCCCCCACCAAGGGTTCCGATACCCGAGGAGACACCAAATGTCCAAGCAAATACGGACATTCCGACAGGGCCGGCTCCGCTCCCAATCTTACCCCAGCTGTCTAAAGCACCAATCAACCTACCGGACTCTCCCTTCGAGTTCGAGGTAGACCATACAGCGTTGAAGTTGAGCAAGCTTGAAAAGTTGTTTAAGAAATCCCAGGGGGTAAAGTCCATCTCGGACATCGAGGATGGATACACTGACTCAACTGTGACGCTGCCAGACCGGTTCAAGATGCCACAAATCGACCGTTTTGACGGATCCAAGGATCCCATGGTGCATCTACAGTTGTTCTCAGACATACTAAGGCCGATGGGCCTCACCAGACTGCAGAAACTTTCATTATTCGAACGGACCCTGTCAGGTATGGCGGCCATCTGGTATGCAAAATTAGAAGATGATGTCAAGAGGAATTGGGATCAGATGGCCGAGGCCTTCGTTGCACAATACTCGTATAACACGCAAATCGAGATTACGACCCGTGATCTTGAGATGACGAGGCAGGAGCCTAAAGAGAGCTTCTCAGAATTCGTGGCCCGCTGGAGGGCCAAGGCCTCAATGATGACCATTAGGCCAACGGATAAGGATCAAATACGGATGGTTGTGCGCAACCTCCAGCCCAAACTAATACAGAAAATGATCGTGCACCCCTTCCCTACCTTTTCAGATTTGCATGAGATGGGAGTACAGATCGAAGATGCCATGAAGCAGGGCCTTATTGATCAGGAGAAAGAGCAACCTAGGCGGGCGTTTTCCCGCAGTCAGAATGCGACCACCAGTGGTGATGCAGCTGCAAGATCTTCTGAAGTGGGCATGGTCACCACCACCACATCAAAAAAAGCTACCCCATTCACCGGTGCGTCCAGAAGTAGCTCATAGAAAACCAAATATCCACCCCAAGCCAAGAAGGTTTTCACCCCACTTTATATGCCTTTGTCAAAGGCTCTAGGGGTTTTGATCAAGAAAGGGCATCTGAAGCCCCTAGAGCCGCAACCATTACCAAAGAACCTCCCTCTCTCACACAACCCAGCTGACTACTGTGCCTTCCATCAGCGAGCTGGCCATGACACTGACATGTGCTTTCGTCTCCGCCACGAAATACAAGATCTTATCGACAATGGGGTCATCGTCGCACCAAGTCCTGCAAAGTCTATCGGCACTTGATCAGTGAACTTGGGGGGAATAATGTGACTATGTGATCGGGGGATGAACCACCTGCGGATGGCACTCGATTTACTCCAGATATGGCGTATGGCACGCACCGTTTTGAGCATTTGGCGAATGCTACATTCTAACTTGGGTATTGAGTCAGTCTTGTTGTTTTGTTTTGAGTCAGTCTTTTCATACTAAGTCAGTTGAGATCTGTCTTGTCGTATCGAGTCAGTCCTGTTGTATAGGAGTTGGGTGATCACGGGGGTTTTACCTCGGACATCACTGTTTTGTTTCGTGTTTGTCTTTTTGCTTTCTTTGAGTCCGTTTCTACCGAGGAGCCAGTTGTGCCAACAGATCTCAATGAAACAGCAGTGATTTTCACACTCTTGTATTTGCTTCGGCCATGCGCCAGTTGTGCCAAAAAATTTGAATCGAACGGCAGTACTTTTCGCCTACTTTTCTGTGCCTTGAATTCATTGCATTGACCTAAGTTTTTCAAAACTTTTTGAACACCGCGGTGAAAACAAGGAGGAAGGAATTCCTCGGGATTTAAAAAAAAAATTTGATCAATTGAGAGAAAGAGAGGCACGCTAAGCCCTTAATGAATGAGATCATGCTTGTTAGTGTGAGTACTGGGAAGGATCCTAGCTTGATCCAGATTGGTTCTACACTATCTTCAGCGCGAGCGATTTGTCGCTTTCTCAAAAAATTTCAAAAAAATGTTTTGCGTGGTCCTGCGAAGACCTGTGTGGAATCGTTCTTGAGATTGTGTAGCCTAGGATCGCTCCCAGCCTCGAGACTCGACCCCTCACTTTCAAACCTTGAGCTGGGATTCAGAATGTTCAACGGTCAACCACAACGTGAGGCCTGTGTGGCCAGATCAGAAGCAGCCCATGAACTAGGGGCAAAAATGTCAGATGCGCTCGAAGAGTCAAAGATGAGTCTTTTCTGCAAACCAAGGAAGACTGGCAAGAATGCCAAATCCCAGAAGGGGAAAAGAAGAAAGTATTGCTGAAGGACAACCAAGTTCCTATCAACAACACTAGGGGCAAATTCACCCTCCATTGGATGGACTTCTACATCATCAGCGAATAGCAACCATTTTCTTGGATTCAGATGACTTCAAGATCTCAAAACCATTTGACATGGACAAAGCTACACTTTTACCCTTGAGAGGCTCGCTGGGCCGAAAACCCGAAAGGGCGACCCAGGCAAAAGTTAGAGCAAGAAAAAGAATAAAAAGAACAAAAAAAATGCAAAGAAGAAAAAAGATGAAAAAGAAAGATGAAAAGAAAGAAAAGAAATGAAAAAAAAGAAAAGAAAAAACAAAGCTCGCAAGGTTGAAAACCCACAAAGGGCGGCCTTAGCAAAAGTTAGAGCGTAAAAGGAGAGGTTAATACCCGAGTGTACCTTAACCTCGAACTACGTAAGGCTTGGTTCCCATCTTTGGGATACGTAGGCAACTTCATTCTGAAGTCTAGCCGTAAAACACTTCAAATTCGACTGTGTCCATGCGATGGTTCTAGTCATCTTTGTCTTCTCTGTATCTGAGGATTTGGTTGTGTTCGTTACTCTGAGGACTGACTACAATGCGCTGCGATGCCATTCAAACAAGGGGCAACTTTTCGTTGCTATTCAATGCACTGCGGTGCCATTCAAACAAGAGGCAACTTTCCGTTGCCATGCAGTGTCCTTCAGGAAATGGGCAATTTTCCTTCGGATCTGAGGTTGTGCATCTCAAGAGTAGGTTCCGTGCTCGTTCAACAGTGGCCATTTGCGAAATAGTTTTTGAGAATTTTTACTAAGGTTGACTAATCTTCTCGAAAAGTATTCCATTTTTCAAAACTGGACCATTTCTTGGACCCAAAAAGGGAAAATTTTCAGTGCTCACAGCCTAACTTGCATGATTTTAAATCAGAAAATCGAACAAGCATGTTAATCTAACTCTCATATTGGTCAAAATTGTTTTAGTAGAAAACCAAAACAAAAAAATGGCCAAAATGATGAACTAGGGGCACAGTTGAGTCAGGTGTTCTGTCTTTCCCCCATTATCAACATACTTGCCAGAAGGGCACTCTACCTGCCAGAACAGGGCGCAACTCAAGCTAAGAGCAAAGGGCAGAAAGCTCTCACACCCTCCAAGCATGAGGTATCAGGCCATGTGCGAAGCATGAATTGGAATAGATCAAGATATTCCACTCCCCCATTTGGACACATCTGATCACGTCCAGACTACTCAGCAGAGCATCGTCAACTGGTGTCAGTTGTAGATTTGCTACACACCTAGTTGTAGCACAGCCCCTCTGTGGGAGAAAACTCACTGTTGTGAACAAGAATAAGAATCTAGCGGAATGCTAGGGGCAAGAGCCCACAACTTTCTGTTTATCCATCAACCACCCAGGGAAGGATTTAAAATGAGAGATTGAAGAATAGAGAGGTGTGTGTGAGAGAAAAAGTGAGGAAAGGGCTTTTTTAGAAAAACAGAGCCTGAGGGCCGAGTGATGTGAGAGACACACAAATAAGAAAGGGTGGGAAACAATACCCGGTGAAACTGGCTCCTCGCGATCTGAGAGATCTGTCGTCTTTGTAATACGTCTATGTGTCGTGTCTTTTGTTTTGTTTGTCTCGATTCCTGCTTTGAGTTGTCCCGAGCATGTCTCGTTGTGTTTAGGTCGTTTACCTTTTGTTTTTCTGTGTTGAGTCATTTTGGCTGTGGTCAGTTGTAGGCTCAATACCCGTTGAGAATCCTTTTCTCATTTCAATTTCAAAAGAAAAATCATCTTGTGCTCAGAGTGCTGTGCCATTCTCCACATTTGCGCAAAACAGGATTTGTCTCTTTCGTAAAACCGCAGGGTTTAACCCGGGTCATGTGAGAACAATAGAGCAGGACCTATTTGAAGCTATATGGGTTCCAGGCTGCGAAGCAAAAGAAAAGAGGGAAAATTGGAGCATTTGAGTTTGTTTCAGTTTCCGTGATTATACTTTTCGTGATTATACTCGGATGTACCTCTTCTAGCCTTGTCAGTGGCTCCGAAGTATGAGTGTGCCTCTACTCCCAAACTCAAGCTTGTTTCAATGATAGAATGGCAATCGAAGTGCTCCCTCAGAAAACCAGCCCCTGCCAAATGCATCTTGGCTGTATTTGCAATGAGTTCCTAGGAGACAACTGCGACGGTTGGAAACTAGAGTTCGGACGGCTATTGCCTAGAACGCAAAGGTTTAGGATTTCTGAGACTAAAGTCTGGTTTAAATACCCAGGGGTCTATCCTCGGCTTGAAATCTGTATGGCAGCCCATAGATTGAGATAGCATGTGAATGCGCCTCGATCCTGGATACTGAATCAACCTAGTCTGTCACCCCGTTGGAGAATAGGGAAAGTTGTGAACATGGCTAGGAAGGAAAGGTAGTAACTGTGGTTTGGAAGTACAATCAAGAAAGTGTAAGAAGAAACCCACTCTTACAGCTCAAAATGTTTTTGCGGAATTTTCAACTCATGTCTTCGATGTGTAGCTCATCGTTAGTCGGCAATGCACGAGGTGTATCCTTTTTGGAATGTATCGTGACCCTCCGAGAGGTAAATCGGAGGTTACGTTTGGAATTTGGTCTCCTTAAGGCTTGTATTCCCTTATTCGGTATTTTTGTTTCAAACGGGCGTTGTCACACGCATTCCACTGGCATTGTTATGCTCATTCGTTGCATTGTTAAGCACATCTATCTTGCATTGTTATGCTCATCACTTGCATTGTTATGCACATCTATCTAGCATTGTTATGTTCATTACTTGCATTGTTATGCACATCTACCTAGCATTGTTATGCTCATTCGTTGCATGGTTATGCACATCTGTCTAGCATTGTTATACTCATTACTTGCATTGTTATGTACACTCCACCTGCATTGTTATGCACCTTTTCACTTGCAATTGTCGTCTTTTCTCCTCTCGCATGCGGTGCGTTAGGACATCTTTGGTTTCGAACATTCGGACGAGTTCCGGTGTTCATTCATACCTTTTCTCTCTTGCGTGTGATATGCTGAGAGGTTTTCTCTTGCGTGTGATACGCTAAGAAATATACCTTTCCTCTCTTGCGTGTGATATGCTGAGAGGTTTTCTCTTGCGTATGATCCGCTGAGAAATATACCTTTGCTCTCTTGCGTGTGATATGCTGAGAGGTTTTCTCTTGCGTGTGATACGCTGAGAAATATACCTTTCCTCTCTTGCGTGTGATATGCTGAGAGGTTTTCTCTTGCATGTGATATGCTGAGAGGTTTTCACTTGCGTGTGATACGCTGAGAAATTTACCTTTCCTCTCTTGCATGTGATATGCTGAGAGGTTTTCTCTTACGTGTGATACGCTGAGAAATTTACTTTTCCTCTCTTGCGTGTGATATGCTGAGAGGTTCACCTTTCTTCTCTTACGCGTGATATGCTGAGAGATTTACCTTTCTTCTCTTGCGTGTGATACACTGAGAAATGTACCTTTCCTCTCTTGCGTGCGATACGCTGAGAGGTTTACCTTCTTCCTCTCCTGTGTGTGATACGCGGAGAGATGTTGTGTGTGAGACTCCGGGTATTCTTGGTAGTCACTTTTAGCCATTCTCCACGTAAGATGCAGTGGGAATTGCATAATTTTCTTACATCATTTCTGCATGAAATGTAGTTAGATTTGTATTCACCTACTTAAAACTGTTGCATGATATGCTTCATTACAGCTTGTTGCTTCGCATGATCATTGAGTTACATCCGGCTTTGTGCATATTGCTTTGCATTTTGCCCCCTGCCTGCGGGCACATCTTTCTGTTCGTCTCGCCTGTTTGTCTAAGTCTTCGGCCTTGTCAAAAATGGGTCGTCTCTGGGTTTTGACATTCACTCCTGTCACTTATGACTTCCGAGTTCTGTCAAAGAGGGGCAACTGTAGACACCCCATTTTTGACCGACCTTAAGACTCAGGCGTCACCGATTGAGCGCTTGGTGATGTTGCATATTGTGCTCGTTCTGAGGTTGCGGAGTCACGGCTGCGAGCCTTGCCTCCGGACTTCCGAACTCTTTTGTACTTTGCCTCGGTTTGTGAACCAGGCCCTATTTTCTTTGTTTTCTCTTCCCGAGGGGAGGGAGAGGTCTCGTAGATCATCTCTCAGTGGCCGTAGGCTACGTTCATGGTCGTAGGCCATTTTTCCCGTTTGGAGCCCGGTTTCCGATTTTCGGAGCCGTCGGCCGTGTGCCTCGGTTCAGGACCGCTTAACTACCTCCTTTGCTCTGGTTTTTGGCACACACCTTGTTTCCTCCCTTTTGAGGGACACTGTGGCTCGAGAGACCAACTCCGTGGTCGAATGCCACTTCCGGTGCCTAACAGCCTGTTTTCGGGGCCCCGAACTGCGTGTTTCGGCCCCCAAACCTTCGTTTTGCATCCGTCTTGGTCCATTTTTGGCAGGGACCTTATTTTCATTGTTATAAAGGTTGTAGGAGGGTGGGAGGCCAGCAATTTTAATGAAAAACTAGTTTTATTCCTTCATCGCCCTTCATCGCCCGTTTTCTTCATTAGGAAGTTGGTTATTCCCACTCCCAGGCCACTTTTTCTGATTTTCCACCACATCGTTGTGTTGTACACACCTGGGAGGCCACCAATATGGGTAGGCCGGCCAGCAATTGTTCTTGACCCTTTTGAACCCCTCTAAAAAGCTGGTTTTTCTCTCTCCTGGTTCACATTTTCTGAGTTTTGACCATACAGCTGTGTTGCACACATCTGGGAGGCACCTTTTTGGGGTGGCCGGCCAGCAATCATTGTTGACCTCTTTAACCCCTGGTCGGCCGACCAGGGGAGGTGGACGGCCGGCCACCTGGCCCTTTTGCACCTGGCCGGCCATTTTTCTCTCTCCTGGTGCATTCCAACTGTGCCAGCTGTTTTGCACCAGACCCTCTGCCCGAGGGTCTGTCCTTTTGGGGGGATATTTGAATTGGTTTTTCCCCCATTTTCTTTGGCCTCTCTCCCTCTATATAACCAGCACCCTACTTCATTTCTAAGGGTTAGAAAAACCAGCTGGGGCATTGATACATACAACCCTATATCTATCTACTCCAAGCCTCCAAACACCCTTGTTCTTGCACCATTTACACACCAACTCATAGCCTACCACCTCCACACTCCATTCCAGCAACTTGGAGGCCATTTGCAGAGGTTGAAAGCTCAGAATCTTGGACCAAAGGCTGCTGCTTTGCTGTGCTACAAGGGTGAGTCCCTATTTTCCCTTTTCTTGCCTTATTTTGCTCTATATCTTAGCCCCTTTTGAAAGCATTTCTGGGCTTCGACCTGAACTGAAAATAGTCTTATTTTGAGCTTATCTTCATGTTTGATCAAGACCTTTTTTCTGTTTGAGGTCTTCTACTCCCCCTTTGTGCTTTATCTCTCTTTTAGAGCATATCTTGCATAATATAATAGCTTTATTTGTGAGCATTTTTGGGCTTCGAGCCAAACTATAAAGTATCTTATTTTAAACCCCTCTTCAACTTTGTTGAAGGGCTCTTTGCTGTTTGAGACCATCTGCTGCCTCTTGTCCTTTATCTCTCTTTTAGAGCTATTTTTGCATCATGTTTTGGCCCTACTTGTGAATATTTTTGAGGCTTGATATAAACTGGAAAAAATCTTTTTTTGACCTCCTTTTTATGTTTTCTTGAGGTCACTTTTCTGTTTGGAGTCATCTCCTTCCTTGCATGCTTCATTTCCACATGCTTTGAGCCACGCATTTGAGCATTTGCACAAGTCTTGTTTTGGCCTCTTAGCCATTGAAATCCAGTGGATTTTTAATGGCTTTGATGAGGTTTTGAGTTTTGAAATCATAGAGGGGTGACCGTCTCACCCCTCATTCCCTTTACTAGCATGTTTGGCCTTCCAAAGGGACCCCATTTTGCATGCATTGAAGTCACTTTTCAGGCTTTATTCTGAGGGTTTTGAGGTTTGTCTTGGCTCTGTCTGAGGCCCTCTTGGCCATATTTTATGTCTATGATGCATGTGTAGAGCAATCCCATTCAAGGCCTCTCAAAGAGGCCTTTCTTTGCATGTTTCCGAGACTGATTCCAGGGCCTATTTGGTGGGTTTAGAGCTGTCATAACCCATTTCCAGAGTTGGTTTAGTCTTGCTAAGTGTCTATCTTGTATGTGCTTAATAACTCCTTGCATGGCCCTCTAAAGGAGCTCATCCTTTTTGCACATGTTAGCTGCATTTCAGTGATTATTTGGGCATATTTTTACATGTTTTGTTCACTGATTTTTGCTGGTTTGATGAGTTCTCATGTGCTTCATATACATGCCATGTAAACCATGTTTGCTAGTTAAAGTTGCATGCTATTTTAGTCCATCATGCTAGCATCTTTTGGTTATGCTTTGAACTAGAAATGTTCATGTTTTGGGACTGCCTTGGCTCTGTCTTTATGTTTCATGATCAAATAATGCACGCTTTGTATAGCTATAAGTCAATACATGTGCCTAGTTTTGAGTTTCGGGGCTCATCTCATGCATCGGGTGCCATGTTTCCATGTTTTAGGATCATTTTGCATCATGTTTCAGTGCTGGAATTTGCATGTCTGTATGCCATATTTCATGCCTTGCCATGCCTTGTTAGAGTTGCATACTATGCCTTAGGTTCGGTCCTCGGTTTGCGTGGATGTGTGCACGCATTTCGATAGTCTCATTTTCATCTCATGGCTACTGATGTGAGTGTGGTTGAGGTCTACTCATATTAGCGTAAGTCCATCGTGAATTGTGCCATTCCATTTCATAGCATTGCATATGCTAGGTTATATGTTAGAGCATTGTGTATGCCATGTTACATCGTGTATTGTGTATGCCATTTCATAACATTGCGTATGCTAGGTTGTATGTTAGAGCATTGTGTATGCCATGTTACATCGTGCATTGTGTATGCCATTTCATAGCATTATGTATGCTAGGTTGCATGTTAGGATTGCATTCATGCATGTCATGCATATTACATTGTGTTTGGGGTAGGAGTTAGCCCGAGCATGGGAAACGAGGGACGTTTCGTACTCCGAGTGACGGAACGTGTCTCAATTCCCAGTCGCCGACACTCCGGATTAACCATGATGGAGTCTCGGTCTTGTTACGTTTATGTGTGCATTCATTTCATATTGAGTCGTGCAATTCGACTCCTCGACCATCATGCATCGAGATGCGTGATTGGTGGCACGAGGATCGAGGTGTGCATACATATGTGAAAATACACTGCCATGCCCCTTTCTTGCTCTTTGTTGCAGCAAATCAGAAACCGGCAATCTTTTGGAGCTTCGTGCAATATTCCGGGCTTAATTGTAAATAGAGGCTAATTGGGGCATCGCAATGGATTTCCGCGCAAGGCAACTTAAGCATGCATCATTCATCATTCGGAACAGAGCTGAGGCGGTCCATAGATTTGCGTGCTAGTTTACTGCTTTCCTAGTTAAATTTCTTAATTAATTAGGGTTTTGTACTATTTATTCGGACTGTATTATTTATTCGGATCCTCCGCGCGAGGGCAATGTTGTAACAAGTGTGCGTGTGTGTGATGTATGTCTTCCTACCCCACGTCTGTCTCCCTTTTTTATTTACCAGCTTATGATGGTTAGATTAGGGCATGTTTCAATTAGCATACAGTATGATAGCATGTTTGCATTCATTCATCTGTCTTGCATGCACCGGGCTCGACGCATCATATTAACTGCATTGTATTTCAATTCCGAGTTGAATACTTGTTAGCTGTAGCATTCCATATGCCATGTGTGAAATAGCCGAGCCTATCTTAGCTGCATTTTGCATGTGTTGCATTAGGCATTTCTGTATAGTTAGGATCATGCATGGATTTCTAACATAGCTTCTGTTTTAGCTTGGAGTACTCGGTAAGTTTTATACTTTAGCATCCTTGCATGCGTGTGAGTGACTGCCATGATAGCATGCTTACCATGAGGCTATGTGCTTATGTAATATAACTGCCTGAATGCCTGTGGGTGAATGTTGGGTTATTTGGATTGGAACAATTCATTCACTGTGAGTTTTAAGCCCACTAGATAGTGGCAAAACCATCTTTTCTAAGCCCACCCGAGGGTGGCAAAATCTGCATTTTAAACCTACTTGCGAGTAGCAAACCATTTTAAATAACAAACAGGAAATGTTTTGTTCCAATTCAGGCGACTCAGTCTATACTTGTATGCTGTGCGCATCACATAGTAAATCTAGGCTAATAACCGGGATAAGAACGCATGATGTTTTCAAAACTAGATATCATGGTTAGTAGAGGCCGATCTTTGATCGGGCGAGCGGGGGTGCTCACGAAGTGACCTTCCCCAATCGTACCCAAGTTCCCGAGCCGAGGCAACTTTGGTGATGACGGACACGTGGCCTTAGGCAACGAGTCAGGGTTTCCTAAATTTCCCAAAATAAAATATTTAGGTGGTGACTCTATATCTGGCAAAGCAGTCCATGTTTGGCACTTCTTTCTAAAAATCTGTTTTCTCAAAACGATTTGCCGGATTTGGACTCTTTGGTTCAGATTAAGAACCGTGACAATTTGAGTCCTGAACTGTAGTGAGCCCAAAATGAACAGAACGGGACTCATCCTCCCGGGGCGTTCGGGGACGTCTACAGTCAGCAAGCCATGGGCGCCTTAGCCCGCGAGATGGCAGGAGCATTGAGGGAATCTATGGGCATTCTCAGGGCTGAGAATCAAGCCCAAGCCCATGTAGTTGAGGCAGGGCCTTCCTTTCTGAAGAGGGAGTTCTTCTAGTCTAATCCGGACGAGTTTGTTGGTGACCCTAAGGAGCCACTTAAAGCTGATGAGTGGCTTGAGCAGATGACGAGGGTCGGCCTTAGGTATTTTGGAAAGTTGATAAAAAGTTACCTTTTTGGTTTTTTGTGACTTTTTGACTTTTTACGTTAAAAAAATTGATTTTTTAGTGACTTTTTGTGACCCTTTTTTTGTGTGTAAAAAAGTTAAAAAAAAAACCAAAAAAACTATAAGTTGCGTTTAGTAGAGTTTTCTAAATATAATTTGAGAATATGAGTTGCGTTTTGAGTTTGTGAGTTTTGAAATTATGATTTGAGTGTAGAAAATTTGTTTGGTAAATGAGTTATAAAAAGAGTTTTGAAAAGAGTTTTCGAATTGAGTGATCTGACATGATTTTTAATACAAAAACTTACAACTTATAACCAAACACACACGCCAATATCTATTCAAAAGTCATAAAAAATTTTAAAAAAATTATGAAAATATTTTTTATTTAAAATATAAAAATAACAAGTGCAAAAAAATAAATAATAAAAAAAAATAAAAATCATGAACATTGTTCCGGTCAACCGGCCGGACGTTAGGGGGGACATCCGGATACACGAATTTTCAAACGCGAGCATAGAAATGATTTTTGAAAACTGTAAACAAACGCCGCACTCAAACTAAAAAATAAAATTATGATTCAAAACCTGTACCAAACACAGCCAAAAACTTCTTAGTGTATTTTTTTCAAACATGACATGCGATACTCCAATAAGATGAGTATGATGTGACACTCTAAAAAAAATTAAAACTCTTTACTGTATTTTTTTTTTCAAATTTGACACTCTAACGTGACAGGCATGATGTGACACTAAAAAATTATTTAGTGTACTTTTTCCAAATGTGACACTCCAATGTGATGAGTAAATGAGTGATAATACATCCAAAAGAACGAAATAGATCACAAAAAAAATATGAAACTATATAAATTGTAAATCCAAAATATGAGATTTATAGATGAATTTATCTTCATTCAAAATAAATTATAAATTTTCGAAGAGTGGATTGGTAGCATTTTTCAAGTGTTAATGAATGGTCGGTGCACCTTTTAAAAAAAAAAAAATTTGAATGGTAGATGGGAATGATTTTTTCACCAACCCCAAGTGTCATGCCGGATTCTCGGTCCCGATTAGTCTCTATTTATTTATTTTTTGCGTCACTGGTTTGATGAAACTCGCGTGTCAGAAATGAAGTAAATGATAGAGAAGGCCATTTTTTAATTTTTTAATTTTTAATAATTTTTTTTTGATATTTTAAATAAGTTTTTTACTTTTTTGATATCTTGTTTGGTTTTAATTTTTAAAATTTAATTTTTTAGAACTTGATTTTTAATTTTTTATATACTTTTATTTTTAGTGATTTTTTTTAATATTTTAAGAAAAATCTTACTTTTTAGATGCACATAACTTGGATGTACTTAAAAAATAAAATATTTACAAAAAAAATATTTTAAAAATAATAAATATACAAGAATAGAATACGAAAATATACTGAATTTTTATATTGTTTTTATAATTTTGGTACAAATATTATACTTTTTAATTATATTTACATTAAATATTTTTAAAAAGTAAAAATGTACTTAAAATATCAAAAACATTTACTTCAAAAAAAAAAAAAATCAAAAATGGCCTTCTGTATCATTTACTTTGATTTCCCGTATGACGCATAGTGAGGGGAAAAATAATAATAATAATAATAATAATAAATAAAATAAAATAAAACACTTTTTCACTCTATAAAAGGTGAAGGGTCTTTCTCCCCTTCTCATGCAATTACAAAACAATCCACTTTGCATTTGGGAAAGCGGAACCTAGTAGAAAAGCAAAGTGTTGCGGAGTTTCTAACAAGTAAGTTGTATGAGTTTCTATGTACTGTTATTTTTTGTTTAAGTTTTCAAAAAATATTTAGAGAAATTATAAAAAAAATATTCAGGATATAATTATTATAATTAAACTTAATATAGGTATATATAAAATATCTAAAGTATTATTTTTAGTTTAGTTTAATAACTAAAATATTTAAGGTGAAATTATTAAAAAAAAAAATCAAAGGTTAATTCTTGTAACAAATTAAATCTTGAATTTTTAATGTTAGCAATTTAAATTTTAATTCTTTTATTTTAATCTCAATGTTATAAGGGGGGATTAAAGTGTAGTGGGATAGAAAAAAAAAATTATAAAAATATATAGACGGCAAGTCGTTATGTAGTGAGGTGCAAGTAAAAAATTGTAGGCTGCAAGTGTTACTTGTACTCTTTCATACCTTTGTAAATATTTTTTTTAATCCCATTGGGGTGTAGTTTTCCATCTTATAACCATAAATTTGATTTTGTTAAGTAGAATTGAGGGAGAATGATAATTTTATCATTACACCCACCTTTTTAAGAGAATATTTATTTTAATTTTATGCTTAAACCAAATTAGAATTGCAAATGAGCCGAACCAAATCGAACTTTTCTGAGTTCGAGCTTGAGGTCGACCCTTTTACTTATCGAGCTCGTTTATTAAGCTCGAGTTCAACTCGATAACTAGCTGAACTCGAACTCGACTTGGCCCAATAAGATTTTTTTATTATTATTTAAATAAAAAATATTATTTATATTATTTAATACATAAAAAATATATTTATGCTATTATTATATATATTATTTAATATATAATTTAAATAAAGATAATCGAACCGAGTTTGAGGAGTCGAGCTTATTCGAACTCGAGCTCGGCTCGTTTACGAAACGAGTCGAGTCGAGCCGAGTCTTTAATGAACCAAGTTGAGCCAGCTCGCGAACAGTTGGGTTAATCAAATCATCACTAGTAGCCTTTCTTTACCACTTCCTCCCTCGGATTCTTCACCAGCAACACAAATCCATGACACCCCTCCCTCAAATCGTCTCTCACCCCTCATTACTCAAATCCACCACTAAAGTTCCTCTTCTACTTCCCCTTCTCTAAGATACACAACCTCTGACCTTTTCCATACCCCTTCCCTTAGATCAACTCTGTCAGCCCTTCTTAGCACAACATATAAGAGTTTTAGAGATTAAATATTTTGGTTTCCAAAATTGAAAATTTTGTTACAAAAGACATTTAGTGACCAATTTCCATCGTCATGAGGATAATTGTTAAAAGGTCGTCCCAAAAAGTCAAAAACAAGACTTTTGGCAACAAAATTTTGAAAATATTACTAATAAATAAATTTTTAGGGGCAAAATTATTTTGTCTCAAAATGATTTATTTTTTGAGACAAAAAATTTCGTCCCAAAAGGATAATAATTTATCATTAATGTCTAATTTTTGTTGCTAAAAATATAATAACGACACTTTTTGTAACAAAATTATTTGGTCCATAAAAAATAATTTTATCCCTAAATTTTGATCTCTAAAATTTTAATTTTTTGTAGTAACCGTTTTCAACTAATCTGGCACCTTTTGCCTCCCTCACCCAGCCCTCCTTCATATCCGTAGATTTATATATATTGTTGAACAAAAAATGAGTGACTTGACTAGTTCTCTCAAGTTATAGTAGAACATAAAGTAGTGAAAGCAAGTCTAACATACAGAGTAAAACATGATCTAATTATAGAAATATGCAATATTCAAATACTGTTTCATGAATCCCAATGAGTTCATTTTATTTAAAAAGGAGTGTATCATGAAAGAAATATCATAAAAAGTTTTATGAAAAGTGTTCACTCTTAGATTACACACATAATAAAACATTACACACTAATTAAAGAATGAAAAATCTTCATCAAATATTTCATAATATTTCTTTCGTGATACCTAATATTACTTTTTAAAAAAATAAAAAAGTTAATTTGTTTTCACTTCTTAAAACAAAGAAATTCAAATAATATAAGCATTAATTAAAATAATAAATTTTTACATTATTTATGTGGCGTGAAATAGGTCTTATATTAAAATATTAAGATGTTATATATCTAATATTGACTTTAGAAATGTTTTTTTTTTTTTTTTTGAAGGTATTTTATTGATGAAAATCAGTTTGTTTTGTTCCTGTTAAGTTTTTTAATAATATCTTAACAAATTTAGAGATTTTGTTTTTTATCAAAAAAAATTTAAGGGTTTTGTTTAATATTATATAAAATTTAAGAATTTTGTTCAATATTGTTAAAATAAGCCTTTGTTATTTATCATTGAATAGATAAGGTAACTAAAGGGCTATCTTGGCATTTTAGGCCTTATAACGTATGACATCAGTGAATTCCATTAAATGGTTTAATGGAGGATTAATAGTGGGAGAATCTTAATAATAGTTTCAAAAATAAGATTAGTTAGGGTCATTATTAAGGTCACAAGGGAGGTTCTTGAAATTATATTAAATCTCAAGAGATGTAAGTGTAATTTATCCTTTATTTTTCAATTTTGTTGTTATAAGAGTATTCAACATTGAAAATTATAGAGTGAATTACACTAATAGTCCCTATAGTTTGGGACTTATATCACTTTGGTCTCTGACTTTTCAATTGTGACACATTTGACCATAAATTTTGAATCTTGTTCCAAATAAGGACAATTGAAGATATCATTAGATTTTTCAAGGGCGAAATCGTCAATTTGATAAAATATAAACTAATTTGACAAAAATAAATATCAAAAAGATATTTTTAAATTTTTTAAAATTATTTTTATCCACCAATGATAAAATTATGTAAAATTAATAAAAATTACTTGATTTATTTTTTGAAATTAATTTTACATGATCATCATCCAAACACATAATAAAAATTAATTTGGTAAAAAAAAAATTGTCTAAAAAAATGTCCAATGCAAGAAAATTTGTTATTTTTTATTTAATTTTTGGTGTTATGAGAAATCAATGAAAATATGTATTGAAAATATTTATTTTAATTTTTTGCCCGTAACATTACTCAATTACACCACAATTGCAAATGAGTTAGTCTAAAGGTTAAAATGTGAGAATATGATCTTCAGTTCGAGTCTTTTAAGAGATCATTAAAGATTTTTTGATCGTTAATTTTAGGATTTTTTAAAATTAATTTTCAACTATTAAAATATAAATTAATTTAAATTTAATCGAACTGAGATGAACAAAAAAATACTTGAATTGTCAAAAAAAAAAAAAAAAAAAAAAGAAAACTCAATGATACCACAAGGCTAGCTATTTTTCAAATAGTAGTGTGTTTGATTTTAATTTTTTGGATTCAATTCGCTAGAAATTGAGTTTTTAATTTTTGTATTTTTTTAAAATTTTATTTTTAGTGAATATTTTTAAAATTTTAAGCAAAAATTTTTTTTAAAACTTTTTTAGATACATCTTACTTAGATGTATCTAAAAAATCAAAATATTTGTAAAACAATATTTTAAAAAATCAATAAATACACAAGAATACGAAAAATGTTCTAAATTCTTGTATCTTTTTCTTCTTCTTCTTTTTTTTTTTTTCTTTTTTTTTTTTTTTGTATTTTTGGTATTTAGGGAAATTTTTTAAAGATTTTTTTCACAAATATTATTTTTAAGTGTATTTATGTTAGGAGTATCTAAAAATTACAAAAATTGCTTAGAATATTAAAAGAATTGAGTGAAAACAAAAAAATACAAAAAATAAAAAAAATTAATTTTCTAAAAAGTAAATCCTGAAAATTGGAACAAAATAAGCTGGTTGGCGCTTGAGTCAAGTGAATGTAACATATTTATGTTTATATATGCATTTTTCGTGATTTTTTGTGATTTTTTGTGATTTTTTTTTTCTCACGGAACATTGTTCATTTATACCATAAGCCTGTATTGTTAACATGGAAATGTCGTTGAAAAAAATAAAATAAAATTATTAGATAGTTTCGGAGTACTATTGAAATTAAGATTATTATCTTAGCAGCTAATAAAAACATAATTGTAGTGTAATAAAAGGAATTGTAATCCTCTCCATTATATATAGGGCCATAAATGAATAGAGTCATTTGTGAAGAAGTTGAACTTGGTTCTATAACGGTTCGTTCGAACTCAATTCGTTAAATTTTTATTGGGTTCAAACTCAAGTTTAAACTCATTCAAATTCTAATAAATAAGTCCAAATCATAGTTCTAAATCGCGGTATCGGGTAACGTAACGGTATCGATCGCGGAGTATCGGTATCGGTAGTATCGGCCGGTACGTATCGGGAATCGGGTGTCGCGGCCGTGAAATTTTAAAAATCATTAACAATCCTTCTGAAACTCAATTTTATACATTTTTTTGACTCTTTTAACCTTAATTTGTCATATTTTAATCAAAATTTTAATATATTAGGACACTTTTAACTCTTTTTTAACTAAAAGATATATATTTATTTTAATCGCAATTATAACTTTCAATTATCTACTATTTAAAATAAAACCACAACAGTATACCAACTAGACCCACGAGTTGGTTGAAGAAACATATGGGCCACAATTGTCCAAAACAACCCACCAACTATTTTGAGTAAAATATTTTGGCCCAAAACTATCAATATACATTTATATAAAATATGAATATAAAAGACATATTCAGTGGCCCACGATTGTCTAAAACAACCCACCAACTATCTTGAGTAAAATATTTTGGCCCAAAACTATCAATATACAATTAATAAAATATGAATATAAAAGACATACTCAGTAGTCAGTACCTAGGTTGCTGCTGTAGCCTCAAAGCTTCAATGGCGCACGACCCAAAAAGCATTCTGAAACACGTCGGAAGCCGAGGAAGAACATCACGACCTCGTCGTGAACCTTATACCAAAGAACATGACGACCTCGCCGAAGAACATCACGACCTCTCACTTTAGCGAAGACCAGCAATCCAAAACCAGGAGCAGCATCGGAGCTCTCTGCCGCGCTTTATTTCATCTGTACCGGCAAAAACCAAGCTGTATCGGACCGTATCGTCCAATGTATCGGTTTCAGGCCGCTACGTATCGGGACTCGGACGCTACGACTGCGAATTTGATTCTCACCGGTATACCGGTCGGTATCCGAATCGGTGGCATGATTTTCCGGTACGAATCGGCCGGTACGTACCGTACCGGCCGATATTTAGAACTATGGTCCAAATATATTAAAATTATACTCAATAGTTCTATTCGTTTTAATATTTATTTTCATAATATAATAAATAGGATAAATATATTATTTAAATAATGTAAATAATAGCTAAGTTTATTTATATGTAAAAAATAACTAACTATAATATGGTCTTGGAAATTTGTGTGTGACAGACATAGAACATGCCAGAGACAAGTGCTGATCATATGATCGATATTGACAAAAGGCTTAATGAGTTGCCTCCTATACCATCTGAACGTTGCATCTTTAGAGTGCATGATCGACTGCGCAACGAAAATAAAAAAGCTTACGAACCAGAAGTAGTTGCTATTGGTCCTTATCACCGTGATAACGGAAAACTGCAACCAATGGAAGAGCTCAAATATGATTGTATCTTTAATGGCATTTATCCAAATTTTGAGGAGCTGTGTGAGGTCATATAAGTGCGAGTTGCGTTGTGGAGCAAAGATGCTGGCTCTTTCTGCTCACGTTACTCAGTTATGGTTATTGTGAACAATCTGCAGCAGGTCAGGTTCTGCATTAAGGGTGTTGGCTGAGAAAAGATGCAGCAGGTCAGGTCCTGCATTAGGGGTGTTGGCTGAGAAAAGATGGATCTGTTTTGATCTGGTCTGGGTCTGTTCCTGTGCTTGCTCAGTGTGAGGCATGCTGCTGGGAGGCCTGCTGGTCTGCTGGGTTGGGAGGTCTGCTGGGAGGTGGATCAGTGGGTTGCTGGGTTGGGAGGTCTGCTGGTCTGCTGGTTTTGCTCTGGTCTTGTTTGTTGTTCTGTTCAGTTTTGTTGGAATCTGTGGGTTGCTGCTGGAATCTGAGCAGGCCAGCTGCTGTGAGGGTGTATGTTGGTGGTTTGGTAGTGGTATTTTGATCTGTTTGGTCTGGGTTGGGAGGTCAGCTGGGAGGGTGTATGTTGGGAGGGTGTATGTTGGTGTTTTCCCTTTCTCGTGGTTGTTTTCTCTTCAACCTTGTGGTGTGCTGGCAAATGATTGGGCTTTTCTCGTGGTGCCAACCTAGTTGGGATCGTGAGGTTTTGCTTTGATGCCTTTTGCACTCCCTCATCCTTTTTTGATGTAATTTCTTTTTGACTATTTTCATCAATACAGGGTTGTTTTTTGCTGTTCAAAAAAAAAAAAAAATGGAAGAGCTCAAATTACGCTACCTGAAACAGCTTCTTAACCGAAGAAAAGAAACCGGTGCGAAAAAATACATGGCGGCGATGCGAGAATCTGAGCAAAAAGCACGTAGGTTTTATGCAGATTCCATTAGCCTTGATTCAAATGAGTTTGCAGAAATGATGCTTCTTGACAGTTGCTTCATCCTTGAGGTGCTTCGCGGGGATGAGATGATGTCAGACCATATTCAAATTTCCGTACGCCGTGATTTAGTGTTATTTGAAAATCAACTTCCATTCTTTGTCATCATGAAGTTGTTCAACATGACCAAAGATTCTACTGACTCACTATACAACCTCGTTGGCATGTTTGCTAGGTATTTTGTTTGGATAACACCAGGTAGACTTTTAGTGGTTCCTCCTGAAAATCCAACAGAAGAAGACACCGAACATCCTCTAGCTGAAAATCCAAGAGAAGATGACATCTTCGAACATCTTCTAGCTGAAAATCAAAGAGAACATGACACCTTCAAACATCTTGTAGCTGACATCGAACATCTTCTATCTGAAAATTCAAGAGAAGATGACATCAAACATCTTCTAGGCCTGTTGCATTATTGTTGTTGCAGTGAATTTCATTCAATGGTATCCCAGAGAAATAATGTTGGAATAAAAGATAAGTCCGTAAAATCTGCAAAACAGCTCCAAGAAGCCGGGATCAAATTCAAGAAGATTAAGGGTAAGGGACGGAATTTGTTCGACATAAGGTTTGTAAATGGGACAATAGAAATCCCAACTTTAATAATTCAGGACGATACTGAGTCTTTTTTCAGAAATTTAATTGCATACGAGCAATACCATCCAGATTCGTGGAATCATTTCACTGCTTATCACAAGTTTATGGATTACCTCGTGAACACCTCAGAAGATGTTGAAATACTTGCTCACGATGACATCATTCTTAGCCTTTTAGGTGACAGTGAAGTGGTTGCGGCTATGTTAAACAAGCTCGGCAACAGTGTCACAGTATCTTATGTAGGTTACGAAGAAGTTTATAACAGTGTGAATGAGCATTGCAAGGGGCAATGGAACTTATGGTTGGCAATTTTAAGGCGGAAATATTTCAACAATCCATGGGCACTCATCTCGTTCCTTGCTGCTGCTGTGTTGCTTTTGCTCGCTCTGTTACAAACCATACTTTCTATTCTCTCTTTTCAAAAATCCAACTAGATCTCTGCTTCAAGTCTTGTTTTGTTTCTTGTTATGCCACTAAATAAAAGAAGCTAAACTATGAGTGAGGTAGGTTGGTTGGTTTTGTTACTCACTCCTCTTGTTTTGGCTCCGTGATTCTTTGATGAAGAATGGGAGCCTTGTGTGATGGTTTCTTTTTACTTATCAATAATATAAGGAGTTGTTTTGGGTGTGCTAAATAAGTGTACTTTTTGTCTTTTTAGACTAAAAAATTGAGGAAGAAAATATAGATGTTTGGGTTAACTTTTTGACTTTTTATGGAAAAATGTGTAATAAAAAATTGTAAAAATTAATTTGTAGGGAAAAATTAGGATTGAGAGTTGTGCAGCCGTAATTGTTGACTTTTGGTGAATAGTATTAACTTTTTAACATTTTTTAATAATTTTTTGACTTTTTAACTTTTTTTACACTTCCCAAACTTAGCCTAAGTTTCTATTGTTTTTTTTCGATTCATGAGAAAAGATTTGTTTATATTGTTCAACGTATAAAAAACAAGGAAAAAGTTAGAGATCATGAAAATTTTGTCATGAAAATGATCATGAAAAATTTATGATCCTTAGATTACCTTGATTAGTGTGTGGTGCTTTATGCTAAGTGTAATCCAAAGGTCACAGAGCTTTCATGATTATTTTCATGAAAAAATTTTCATGACACCTAGCATTGCTGAAAAAACAAATATGTATATATATACATATTATATATTTCTTTTCTCTTTAATATTCACTATACTGTGCATACACCCAAATATATATATATATATATATTATAGTTAAAATAATTCTTGAAATAAAAATAAAAATAAAAAGTAGCCAAAAATCTCTCAATAAATAAATAAAAGTATTTAAATATTAAATTATTAAATAAGAATTCCATTTCAAATAAATCAGACAGGAAGCAAGCATCCACTACTACAAAAATATTTAAAGATCACACTTTGACAAAAAAAATATCTCGCTTTTATTGAAAGTGTGATAAAAAAATTAGATTGATATTTTAATCACACTTAATTTGATTGAGTGTGATAATATTTATTTTTTTATGTTACTTTTTCAATTATACTATTACTTTTTAATCACACTTTTTAAATAAGTGTGATTATATATATTAATCACACATTCTAATTAAAGTGTGATTATTTATATATTTTTTAATCACACATTCTAATTAAAATGTGATTATATACACTACTACTTTTTAATCACACTTTTTAAATGAGTGTGATTATATATATATATTTTAATCACACATTCTAATTAAAGTGTGATTATTTATATATATTTTAATCACAGATTCTAATTAAAGTGTGATTATATATACACTATTACTTTTTATCACACTTCTTAAATAAGTGTGATTATTTATATATATTTTAATCACACATTCTAATTAAAGTGTGATTATATATAAACTACTACTTTTTAATCACACTTTTTAAATGAGTGTGATTATATATATTTTTTAATCACACATTCTAATTAAAGTGTGATTATTTATATATATCTTTAATCACACATTCTAATTAAAGTGTGATTATATATACACTATTACTTTTTAATCACATTTTTTAAATAAGTGTGATTATATATATATTTTTTAATCACACATTCTAATTAAAGTGTGATTATATATACACTACCACTTTTTAATCACACTTTTTAAATGAGTGTGATTATATCTATTTTTTAATCACACATTCTAATTAAAGTGTGATTATATATACACCACTACTTTTTAATCACACTTTTTAAATGAGTGTGATTATATATATATTTTTAATCACACATTGTAATTAAAGTGTGATTATTTATATATTTTTTAATCACACATTCTAATTAAAATGTGATTATATATGCATTACTACTTTTTAATCACACTTCCTAAATAGGTGTGATTGTATAAAATATTTCAAATTGATTTTTATATAAAATATATAATTCCCAAATTTTTAATCACACTTAATCTAATTGAGTGTGATAATATTTATTTTTTATGTCACTTTCTAATGAAGTGTGATTATATATATATTTTAATCACACTTCTAATTAAAGTGTGATTATGTATATATATATAGGGTAAATTACACTGACACCCCCTGAGGTTTATGTTTATTATAGTTCCCCCCCTCACGTTTTGGAAATTACATGTCCCTCCCTGAGATTTAAAGTTTCATTACAGATTCTCCCGTCAGCAATTTAATTTTTTTAAATACCAATTTTGCCCTCACTGGGTAAATTATATTGACACCCCTCACATTTTAGAAATTACAATCCCCTTCCTAAGGTTTAAAGTAGCATTATCAATTGCCCTCTCGGTTTGTATTAATTGGAAAAAAATTCATTGAAAAAAAATTAATTGAAAAAAAAAATTTGTTAGTAAAATTTTTAAATTTCTCTTTAAAAACCAACATAAACTCATTTTTTGAATTTATGTTTTTTCCTCAAATTTAAAAACTGAGACAACCATTTATAAATAAAAAAATTATCAAACAAGTTTTTATGACAGTTTTTTAAATTTTTGTAAATATAAATTGAAAACTGAAAATGAAATGGCTACCAAACAGGCTTTAAATGGTAAAAATATCGTAAAATTAACAAATAATCAAATAAGTTACCAATATAAGAAATGACTTATCAAAAGATTCTTATGCTATCTATGATTTGATTTTTAGAAAAAAAAAATTAAAAATTAATTTGGTTAAGAAATAAAAAATAAAAATAATTATCATTTTTATATAATTTTTATCTTTCGAGTGGTTAGAAATAATTTTCTACAAATTAAATTGAAACAGCCATATGTATGTATATAACCTGCCCAAAAATTAAAATGATAATTATTTTTTACTTTTAAATGATAATTATTTTTTATTTTTTATTTCTTAACCAAATTAATTTTTAATTTTTAAAAAAAAAAATTCTAAAAATCAAACCATATATGGCTTAAGAATCTTTTGATAAGTCATTTCTTACGTTTGTAATTTATTTAATTATTTGTTAATTTTATAACATTTTTACCATCTAAAACCTATTTGCTAAATATATGATATTTATTTAAATTTGGTGTAGTATATATGATGCATGCATTTCAAATTCTGATATTGTAATAAATCTTACTTTTCATTCATTAGAGCAGTACATTAATATATTACACTTATAAAGTGGTACGTTAAATGATATTTTTCACACAATGAATACCACATTTCTCCCCCCCGCCCCCCCCTCTCCTATGTAGATACGTATAACAAACGTCATGTGTGCTATACTCTACAACTGAGATCCATCCCATGAAAAAAAAAAATTGTCTAAAAAATCATGGGAGCTCACTATTTACACATAATTTTTATTTGTTATGTGAGCAAATCCACATAATAATAATGATAATAAAGAGAGGATCTGGGGAGGAAGCCCTCACTTGTGGCAAAGTTTGAATTCTCACGTTCAAACTTTGCTGGAAACAATGACTATCAAACCTTATTTTTTAGAAATCAATATTTAGCTAATTTTTAAATACAAGCATTGTATATCCTATTAAATGCATTTTCTGGAAGTGATTTATTTATTTATTTTTTTAGTGTCATCCTAACATTATTGAAAACATAATTGGTTAGAATACACAAGGCCTGTTTGGCCAACTCATTGGCACAAAGTTAATTGCTTCCCGAAACATATGTTTTGTAACGCCCCGGAATAAACAACATTAATCCATCTCAAAACATTGCTACAATTGATCAATAATATCATATCTTCCATTCATTATGCGATATACATTCAAAAATCTTAGATCATAAATCTATAACATATGATATGGATACATGGTTTAGGATAAAAGAAAAATCAAATAATTATATGTCCTAATGGTTACAACTAACCGTGGGTTACATAAAATATCAACCCTAAGTCAATCTATCTATTAAAATAAGATATCCTAAGCAATGTTCGAAATTATTTTCTTCCATTAAAAACATATGTGATAGAATCGATATTAAGACAGTGAACAACCTAGAGGGAACAACATATATGATATTTGTGAAGAATATTATAGTTAAGTTACATCCGTTGTAGTAAAGTCTATACAATATGCCATTTTTAAATATGTACACCATTACAACTCTCTAGCAGATGTGATAATTATAAGAAAGGGAATATTTTCGGTATGTTTATATTTACCATGTTACACATTTTCTTGATATAAGTTATACATTTTTATGATAGATGTTATATAATTTTTTAGTGGAATAACGACAATTTATGCTTCAGAAATGAAATTACACAATTTTGTTGTAATGTTATGCATTTTTTGTGGTATAATGTTACACATTTTTTAGTTCAATATTATTGCAAACAATAAAAATGCATAATTTTATTTTTAAACCATAAATTATCATAACTTATTAGGAAGGAATCTAATTTGGGGATGCTGTAGTGGTGTGTAGTGGTGGTAAGCTAAGTGTGGAGTGATCAAGGAAGGAATCTAATTTTTCAACCACCTTATAGATGTGCTCTTGGGAAAAGGGACAGAGGGTGTTTACTAGGTGTGGAGTTTTGTTGGTGTGTGCAGTTACTATGAGGGTGCCACTGCTAAATGTTTTAGAGGTCAGTATAGTTTAGAGTGGCTCAATTTATTTAGTGATCTCTGTGAGCTCAGTATAGTTAGAGTGGCCTTTGGATGAGAAGTATGACTGGTGTACATAGGCTTGCTCTGCTGTCAACTGCTAGGCTGCTGGCTTGTTTGGTTGCTGGCTCAGATTCTAGTTTGTTGATTGGGCTGCCTTACTGATATGCTTGGACTGCTCAGGAGTAGAATAATACAAGGCCCTCATCTTTAGTTTTCTTCAAATTCAAGAACTATCCTGCCTGCTGTACATTAGGTTCTATTTTGTTAGGTTCTTGCACATTAGGTTTGATCTGCTGTCAACTGGTAGGCTGCTGGCTCTTGTGGGGTTGTTGGTTCAGGTTCTATTTTGTTGATTGGGCTGCCATACAGATATGCTTGGACTGCCATACAAATATACAGATATGCTTGGGCTGCCATACAAGTTCTATGGGCAATTATATGGGCTGTTCTGGACTGTTTTGTTCTGGTCTGCCTCTGTCTGTGCCTGCTGCTGCTATGGGGTGTTCTGTTCTGGTCTGCTTCTGTTGGAATCTCAATGGTTTGGAGCTAGATTTTTTGTTGTTCTGTTTGTTTGGTTTTTGTTCGTTTTCGATTGGCTTCTCGCCAATCTTGGGTTAAGTGCTCGCATATGATTGTGTTTTCTTTATGGTGCCAACCTAGTTGGGATTGTGAATGTTAGCTATGATGCTTGTGCACTTCCCTAATTTGTTGATGTATCTTTGCATGTAATTTGCTTTTTTCATCAATAAATCTTTTCTTTTGCTGATCAAAAAAAAAAAACTTATTAGGAAATCACGTAACATTTATTACAAAATGTATAAAATGTATTAAAAAATAGTTTAGATCCTTATATTTCTCAGTGAATATTGAGGAAACATAGAAGGCCGGTATGTTTGCCAACATCATAAAAAAAGTCCGCTTAAAAATTCACCAAGTCTTTTGTCATCAGTTAAAAAATTAAAATATCATTTTTTTTATTTATAGAAAATGATATATAAGCTAATTTTCTAAATTTAATAATGTGTAAGTGATATGATTTGATAACGATTAGAAAAAATATGAGAGAGAGTATTGACCTTAATATTCTAATTTATTGTCAAATCATTGAGTTTAAAAATTGAATCTAATTTTTTATCTTGAATATAGCATGTTTTTATTTTTTATTTTTTTTAACAAAAGTAACTTTTTAAATAATTTCTCAAACATATTAAAGAAAAAAACACAAAAATAGTCAACCCAAATGGCTAACTTGCTATCCAAAAACACATCCGGTAGGAATAGATCAATTACACTTTTCATCATAGATTTAATTTGAATAATGTGATTCCTATACTTTAAAACTAGTTTTAATTTGGTCATTCTGTCAAAATTTTTGTTATTTTGTCTGTGTTACACTTAAGAAAAATTAACTATTGTTCTAAAATTATTAATTTTTAACCTCTAATTTAGACAGAAGAACAAAATTAAAACATTAGAAAATTGACAAGTGTTCTAAAATTGTTAATTTAAACCTCCAATTTATTGAAGATACTGAGCTAAAACAGAATAGTTCAAGGCTGAAACAGAATAGCAGTTCAGCTAAAACAGAATAGTTCAAGGCTGAAACAAAATAGCAGTTCAACTGCTTCAACTAATTCTGTTACAACCAATTCTGCACCTGATTCTGTTATATCAGATCCATCAAGAAGCTTCCCGAAGTCTCTGCCACCTTAGCCATATAGTTGTAACTGTCACTCTGTTGTAACAACTTAAAGCTTTCCATACAAGTCTATATATAGGCATTGTAACTCATCAACTACTGTAATGAGAAAATAGTTAATAAAACAGCTCTTTAGTTTTTCAATTCTTCATGGTATCAGAGCCACTCTCTCTTATGAGTTGATACATGGCTCCTTCACCTTCTTTATCTTCTCTCATGTCTTCAACCTCACTTCCTTCAAATCTTTCATTACTGATTTCAAACCTTTCTTCATTTATCACTATCAAGCTTGATGCATCAAACTTTCTAATCTGGAAAAATCAAGTGCAGAACATTCTTATTGCCACTAGTCTTCTTGGCTTTGTTGATGGGACTATATCATGTCCACAAATGACAATGACGGATTCTTCTGGTTCAGAAAAAGACAATCCTGACTATCTGCAATGGAAAATTATTGATGCACACCTGCTCAGTTGCATTACTGCAACTTTGTCGCCTGAAATCTATTCCTCTGTTCTTCATCTTCATAGTTGTGCTGAGATCTGGACTGCCTTACATAAGCGATTCACTTCGCTTTCTCGATCGCATGTTCATCAGTTGAAGAACAAATTAAACAACATTTCTAAGAAAACAGATTCCATGGAGAATTATCTCTCCAAGATCAAAGCCTTGGTCAGTCAGTTGGCTCTCGTTTCTTCATTTATAGATGACGAAGATCTTGTTTTGCTTACTTTGAATGGTCTTCCTGATGAATATGATGCCTTCAAAACTACCATTCGAGCCAGAGCAGAGTCAATTTCAATGGAAGAATTGACTGCTCTTCTTCTTTCTGAATCTGTTCATATTGATTCCAAAATTCAAAAATTTTCTGCTGAACCTACTATGGCCTTCTCTTCGGTTCGAGGTCGAGGTCGGTCTTCTGGCTTCAGAGGTCACTCTTACAGAGGCAATCGCGGTGGTCCTTCTTACAGAGGTACTCCTCGAAGTGGTGGTAGATTTGGCTCTACTTTCACCACCAACTCTGGTTTTTCACGGAATTTTCATGATCAAGGAGGTTACTCTCGCAGCAGAGGCAGATCTATAACCTGTCAGATTTGTGGAGGTTCTGGTCACTCTGCATTAGACTGCTGGTATCGGATGGATCCTCAGTATCACTCTTCTTCTAATTCTCAGCATCCTTCTGAATCCAGTTCCAGAGCATTTGTTGCTACTTCTCCTTCCACAGCTGCTTCTCCTCCTCCCACACCTTGGTACCTAGACTCTGCTGCTACAGATCATATCACACATGATCTTCACAATCTCAGTCAGCCACAGCCCTATCCAGGTTCAGATCAGATCACTATAGGTAATGGTACTACAGTTCCCATTCACAACACTGGTAAGGGACTGCTACCTACACCTCATTGTTCTTTTCGATTAAATCATGTTTTACATGCTCCTTCAATTTCTTCTAACCTTCTGTCATTTCACAAATTTACTAAGGACAATAATTGTCTCATCACTTTTGACGATTCTAAATTCGTGATTCAGGACAAGGATTCGAGGAGAACTCTTCATCAGGGTTCTAATACCAATGGCCTCTACCATTTTTATCCACCTTCTACATCTGTGCTGCCTGCTGATTCATCTGTTCATAGTTCTTACTTTACCACATCACATACACCTGTTTCTTCCTTTATTTGGCATAATAGATTAGGCCATCCCTCCTTCGTGAAGTATAATCATCTCACACCATTGTTGACTGTTTCTCAGAATAATGTTTCACAGAATAACATGGCATCTTGTACTGATTGTTGTATAGCCAAAAGTCATAGACTTCCATTTCAATTGTCTAATACTACTGTCAATGCCCCTCTCTCGCTTATCCATAGTGATGTATGGGGGCCATATTCCTCTACGTCTGGATATAAATACTACTTGCTTTTTGTGGATGACTTTAGTCGCTTTACTTGGCTTTTTCCATTATCTTATAAAAGTGAAGTGTGTGATAAGTTCATGGAGTTCAAAACTTATATTGAAAAACAATTTCATACTTCATTACAAATTCTAAGAACTGATGGCGGATCTGAATATTTTACTAATAAAATGAACTCTTTCTTGCGTACCCAAGGGATTATTCACCAACATTCTTGTCCTTACACTCCCTCTCAGAATGGTACGGCTGAGAGGAAACATCGGCATATCACTGAAACTGCTACTGCTCTTCTTCATCACTCATCTGTCCCATTACAATACTGGTTTGATGCTATTGCTATTTCTACTTTTCTTATTAACAGACTTCCCTCTTCAAAGCTTGGCCATAAATCTCCTTTTGAAAAGCTTTTTCACTCCACTCCAGACTACTCCTATTTTCGCGTATTTGGTTGTCAATGTTTCCCTTGGCTTAAGCCCTATCAGCCCCTCAAGTTACATCCTAAATCTGTTTCTTGTGTTTTTCTGGGGTATCATCCTTTTGCTAAAGGTTATCGCTGTCTTGATCCACTCACCGGTCGAATCTATCTATCTCGACATGTGGTCTTTAATGAGGATGTGTCTCCTTTTGCTCATTTACATTCTTCTTCAATCTCTTCCACCTTACCCACCTTACCTACTATTCAATCTTTTTTCTGGCCTTCTTTTTCTTCTTCTGTTGATTCTCAGTCCTTCTCTAGTCCAAGTTCTCCTAGTCCAGTATCTTCTCCTACTTCTTCTTTACCACCTTTTACAGTTTCTATTCAGCCACCTACTACAGTTCCTATTCAGTCCATTTCTATTGAGTTACCTCCTCTACCTTCTTCTCATTCTAATCAGCATCCTATGATTACCCGCTCCAAATCTGCTGCTCCTCATCATTGTTTCTCTGCTTCCTCTGCTAATTCTGCCTCTGTCACTACAACTGATAAATCTGCACCTGCCCCTATCACTAAAACAAATTTCTACACTCAGTTTGAACCTCCTTCTTACAAAGAAGCTTTGTTGTCTCCTGTTTGGCATCAAGCTATGCTTGATGAATTTTCTGCTCTTCAGCAACAACATACTTGGCCTTTGGTGTCTCTTCCCTCTAACAGAACTGCTATCGGCTGTAAATGGATTTTCAAGGTGAAGCGAAATTCTGATGGCACTATTGCAAGGTATAAGGCACGCTTGGTTGCTAAAGGGTACCTGTAGCAAGAGGGTATCGATTTTCATGAGACTTTCAGTCCCGTGGCTAAGCAACCCACTATTCGCATCTTACTTTGTCTTGCCCTTCACCATCAGTGGGCTCTTAAACAATTAGACATTTCCAATGCATTCCTTCATGGTCATCTTGACGAGGAAGTCTTCATGCTTCAGCCTCTAGGTTTTGAGGACTCTTCCTTCCCTAATCATGTGTGCAAACTCCACAAATCTTTATATGGATTGAAACAGGCACCCCGAGCATGGTTTTCCACATTCTCTCAATACTTGATATCTCAAGGCTTTACTAATAGTAAGAGTGACTCTTCTTTATTTATTCAGAAGACTGCTACCTCAGTCACTTATCTGTTGGTCTATGTGGATGACATCTTAATCACTGGTGATAGTTCTTCACACATTCAATCTCTCATTACACAGATGCACAATGTGTTCTCCATGAAGGAATTGGGTGATATTGCTTATTTTCTTGGTATTTCGGTTCAGCCTACCAGCTCCGGATATCTTCTATCACAGTCTCAATATGCCAAAGATATTCTTCTTAAAGCTGGTTTGTCCTCTTGTAAACCCTGTCCTTCCCCTATTTCTGTCAAACCTAGTGTTCCTCCAAATGCTACTTTACCATTTTCTGATCCTGTTCTTTATCGAAGTATTGTTGGTGCTCTACAATATCTCACCATTACAAGACCAGATCTGTCTCTATCTGTTAACCAAGCTTGTCAACATATGCATGCCCCTACCGTTGAACATTTTGTTGCAGTCAAGAGAATTCTTCGATATGTTCAAGGCACTATCACTCATGGTTTGTCTTTCTCTTCCAGTACGTTTGATATTCATGGGTATTCTGATTCCAATTGGGCAGGTGATGTTCATGACAGAAAATCCACGTCTGGTTACTGTGTCTTCTTGGGTTCCAATTTGGTTTCTTGGTCTGCCAAGAAACAGGCCACAGTCTCTCGCTCATCAACTGAGGCTGAATATAGAGCATTAGCCAATGCGGCTGCTGAGTTAAGTTGGATTTCCATGCTGCTTACTGAAATGGGTATTATTTCTCCTACTATTCCCATCCTCTGGTGTGATAATCTCTCTGCAATTGCTCTGGCTTCCAATCCTGTCTTTCACACACGTTCAAAGCATATCGAAATCGACTGTCATTTCATTCGAGATAAGGTTCTAGCAAAACAATTTCAGTTGCAATACATTCCAACAATTGATCAACTTGCCGATTTGTTTACGAAACCTTTAAGTGTCTCTCGTTTTCACTATCTCAAATCCAAGCTCATGGTTCTTGATCGCCCCATCAGCTTGCCCGGGAATATTGAAGATACTGAGCTAAAACAGAATAGTTCAAGGCTGAAACATAATAGCAGTTCAGCTAAAACAGAATAGTTCAAGGCTGAAACAGAATAGCAGTTCAACTGCTTCAACTAATTCTGTTACAACCAATTCTGCACCTGATTCTGTTATATCAGATCCATCAAGAAGCTTCCCGAAGTCTCTGCCACCTCAGCCATATAGTTGTAACTGTCACTCTGTTGTAACAACTTAAAGCTTTCCATACAAGTCTATATATAGGCATTGTAACTCATCAACTACTGTAATGAGAAAATAGTTAACAAAACAGCTCTTTAGTTTTTCAATTCTTCACAATTTAGGTGGAAGACCAAGTTGTTTATTATTAATTATTTCTATGTTAATAATTATACATATGTTTATATATATAGTAGTGATAACCCGTGCTATGCACGGACAAGTGACAAAAGGTGGTAAACAATACTAATGTTAAAAATTAATAATAAAGAAAGAGAAATTTAGATAAATTCTAGAAAAATGAGGTAGAGAGAAATTTAGTAAATATCAAATGAAGATTGAAAAAAAAAAAATCAAAGTTGAAATTTAAAAATTCAAAAATAAGATAAAATAAACTTGATAAGAAAAATAACATATAATATAACTCTAATAATAGAAGATGGAGAGAATAGTAGTTTAAAAATTATTAGATAAGAGTAAAATACCACCTATAATTTTTTAAAATTTGTAAAAAAAGAACTAAAAAATAAGAACCGTAGTAAGTTAAAAATTATATAAGAGTTAAATGAAATCTATACTTTTTTAAAATTTAAATTTTGTGTAGTTAAAAAAAAACATTTATGTTATCTTATTATACAAATTTTAACTGTATTTTTAACAATTTTGTATTCTAAAGCTATTTAATTACAAACAAAATTCAAGGATCACTTTTTTATTTTTTTAAATTTGTTTTGTGTCTATAACCTATAAATTTCAACAACTTTCGTATTTTGAAGCTACTAAATAAAAAATTTAAAAATAGCATCACTTTTTTTTTTTTTTAACATTCTAGTTAGTTTTATTTTTACTTTATGTTATATGATAATATAATCGTTCATTTTAAATAATAAAGTCTTAACCATAGAATGTGCATAACATAAATATTTCTATTGGCAGTGACACGTGAATATAAAATTCATCAATCATAGAAAAAAATTTCTTACCTATGACTTTTGTCTAAATACATAAAACATATTTATTCAAATTAAATTTTAAAATTTTGATCATCAATATGTAATGTGTTTGTAATTTCAACACAAACATAGTTGAATAATAATTTTGTTTATAAGAAATTAACCAAACTTTTATTGAAGTATTCATATATTGAATCCAATCTATTTAAAAATTACATGACATTCAATAATGTAATTGAAATTAACTATTAAATATTAATTAAGTAAAAAACATGTATATTGAGTTTTTGCTCTTCGAATGGATCCAAATGACCTTGTCTACAGTTGGTTTTCATTATATGTATATATATACACAAATATATATATATATATAAAGAGTATTATGAGTTGAAAATGAAGTAATTTATTTGTATATTCATTAAGAATTTTGAAATCCAATCTTGTGCTTCAAATATTCCTTTGTGCAGTTGACTTTTTACCACAAAAGAGAAATTTATCATTTAAAAACTTAATTCTACTCACTACATATATGCAAAGAAACAAATTTAAACTCATGAAGATCTCAAATAAAAAAAATAAGAATATAGGCAAAAATATTTTAGAGCTACTACATAATTAAGTGTATTTACGTCTGAATTTAAATTCAGTGCCCTCCTTATATATTACAACAAAATCGAACACATGAATTAATATAATTGAAGAACAAAATATAATAAAAAATAAATGAGATTGAATAAAAACTTCTTTCAAACTCGTGAATGCGTTCCAAATACTCTTCTCGATTGGTACAATTTTTCTTAGAAAAAATGGGTGAACTCCAACTGCATCACAAAACGTCACTCTTTGTATTGGTCTTTTAGCCCTTTGTTGTCATTGCTACTGAAAAATCTAGAAACCTCCTAGATGTTGATTTGTGATTATGTACCAATTTTAAACAGAATATAAAAATCCCAATCAAACAATCAAGAGAAAGAGACACAAAGATTTTACGTGGAAAAACCACAATTGGACACCTTCCAATTGTGATCAAAAAACCACGGGCCACAGCCACCAGAACAATCCACTAAGAAGATATAAAGGAATTACACAGGTATCACTCTCAATTATCTAGCGAATCCACAACGCCTAATTGAACCAACCTCTATGTGCCTCTTCCAACCCCATCTTCACCACGGAATTGTCTTTCTGATGAGCCACTCCGGATTCCACCACCGAAGCTTCAGACCGAATTCTTCAGAATCCACAACTGAAGAACAACTTTGATGAGCCACTCCAGAATTCACAACTGAAGCTTCAGGCTCGAATTCTTCAGAATCCACAACTGAAGAACAACTCTCTCTTTTGTGTAACAAACAAAACCTTTGATGTAGCCTTTTCAGATCATGAGTTGAATACTCAATAAGACATCAAAGAAAAATAAAATATCCCCAGATATAAACCTTTAAGAACCAAAAAGAAAGATCTGGAGGATTCAATGAATGAATCAATGAATAGCCTAGATTTGGGAGAAACCTAACTATTTATAGAAAATCAAAGCAATTCTAGTTGGGAAAGAAAACCAACTTCTTGTAGAAAACCAACTTCTTGCAGAATTCCAAAGTAATCCTGTTTTTGAAGGAAACCAACTTCTTAAAGAACTCTTGTTACAACTTTGGTTTTGATCCATGGAATTTGACAACAAAAGGTCCTAACAATCTCCCCCTTTGTCAAATCTTGGATAAAACTAATCTAAAACAAATTTCCTAACAAAAACACTAAAACAAATAAAATCCTAATCACCCCAACCCATTACAACCAACAAAAACAAACTTCTTTCTGAAACTCATGATCTCTGCAAAACAACTATCAGTGCCACAATCTCCAAAACAAATATTAGTCCCACAAGAGTATATGAAAAAACAATATAAGACTATCTTGAAACATGAGATGAAAAACATGAATAACATGAAGATGCAATTTTGGAGATTTTAAGATCATGTAGCATGAAAACCTGAACCCGACACATGGTATAAAAACATGAAATCCTAAGACACATGAAAAACAACTTTCTCCCCTCAAACAACAAAAGCAAGATCATAAACCACACAAGCATGATATGATGATGTAAATATCAGGACATGCAAAACATGCAAAACAACTAAAGCCAATCTCCCTTACCAAACAAATCAAAGTGATCATGCGAACAAACTCTTGTAATAATAAACTAAACTCCCCCTTACTAAAAGCAATCACAAAATAAAAAAAAAATGAACAAGAACAAACTAACAAAAATAATATGGTGGAGCAAGCAAGGAATTTCAGATTTGTACCTTAAAACACACAAGATTATCCTAGAAGCACCATTACAAGAAAACACAATGTGCACAGCCTGTAGAAAATTCCTCATAAAAGAAAGTGATGCATTATGTGAAAAGCATAGATCCCATGATAAAAGTGTGTGTGTGTGACTCTTGGAGTTCGACAAACACAAGATTCAAATCCTAGTAGTGATATAAAGTTGAACCTCCGACAAGAGAATCTAAGCACAACAAAGGAAAGTCAAACCACTAGGAATCAAGGGGTATTTGGTGAGTAAAGGCGGAGGCTCCCCCTCAATCAATGAATCCTTTTCTTTTCTTTTTTCACTTCTTTTTTTTTTTCTCTTTTCTTTCTTTTGCACATTTTTTTTTTCTTTCTTTTCTTTCTTGTGCACATTTTTTTTTTTTTTTTTCTTTTCTTTTCTTTTGCACACTCATCGGCAGCTGACACGCTCAAGAGTATGGAAACCGAACCAGAGAAGCATGGATATAATAATGATGGCCTGGTTGGTGACTCTGAGGTAGCATTTTCCTCATGTCTAGACTGCAAAGAATTAAGGGGAAAGCCATGGAGATGCAAAAAGATGGAAGGTGGTTAAGAGACTCAACATCACCCATGATATGCTAGTATAGGTCAATTCCTCTAGAAAAGCAAAAGATATCATGCCAGAAGTCCATAGAAAAAATAACCACTAAGGCAAAAGACTCCAATATTTGCTAATCCAAGAGTGTGTACAGAATGAGACATACTAATCAAAGAACACACACTCCAAAATGAGTAATGACCACAGAAAGCACACACATATTAACATGTAATGGTTATTCTCATCAATTCCAATATGCACCAAGGACCATCAAAAATTTCAAGCTTGCAAATCCATACTAAGAAAATCTTTTTGGATTTTTTTTTTTTTTTTTTTTAAACAAAGAAAAACAAGACATAAAAAAAAACTAACATGCACACAACTTTTTTTTTTTTCATTAAAAAAAAAAAAAACACAGAGACCCAAAAAAAAACTAAAAACAAATAAACACATTAACACAAGTCCAGTTTTCTTACCCAAATCTTTTTGGTCTTAGCAAAGACAGGTCTAGCGGTCTTGGTAGGTGTCGTGGTGTTGTGAACACCCTCATGAATCTTGGTATTCTGCCTAGACATGTAAGGTTGTCTCCTAACCCAAAAAATATTCGAATTTCTACCCTTTTGAGACATTCTCCCATGCAACTTATAACAATAAGGGCGAATATGACCATGCATACCACAATGATGACAAATAAAAACAGGGTGTACCTTTTCTTTTACCTTACCAACTCTAGGGAGTTTGAGAAGTCTTTCCTCATGTTGAATCTTTTGTCCTCCCTTTCCTTGAGTTCTTGTATCATGAGATGTGGAAGCATTCTGTTTTTGCTCTTTCTTACCTCCAAAGCCAATGCCACTCTTGTCTGAACAGATTTGTTGAGACCCAATGATATCCTCCAAAGTCTTTGATCCTTTGTTCCAAAGACCAATGGTAACCATGGCACACTTGAGCTCTTCCTCTTTCTTGATCATTAATTCTTCCAAGGCAACTTGTGACATCTCGAGAGATTCAATCTTTTCTTCATACATGGCATGAGTTTCCTGTAGCTCATTCCTCTCTGTCTCACAAGTTAACAGTTTTGCACAAAGAACTTGTTGATCATCAGCTATCTTGATGGCATTGATTCTAGCCTCGGAAATCTCCTCTTTAAGTTTGACATTCTCACTTTCACATGCTTTGAGTTTCTTTGTGAGTTTGTCATTCAGTTTGAACAAATTAAGAGACTCCTTATACAGCTTTTCATAGGCTTGCTCAAGGTCTTCATGATCACTCTCCGATGATTCATCATCAGTGGTATTCTCAACTAACCTTTTCGAAGACTCTGTTTGTCCTTCAGTTTCGGAAGCCACCATGAAAGCAAGGAATTGCTTATGTCCCTCTTCACTTTGATCTTCATTGCCACTATCATCTTTATCAGATTCTGATTCATCATCCCAAGTGATAGCGAGGGCTTTCTTTTTCTTCAAACGAGTGGGGCATTCTTGAGCAAAGTGGCCAAATCCTTGGCATTCATAGCATTGGAGTCTTTCAGAGTTCCCTTGTATCTTTCCTTTCTCCTTCTTGGCTATAGAATTAATTTTGACTTTATCTTTGCCTTTGGATTTATGAGTATGAGTAGATTCCAAAAGATTAGGATTTTTATTCAAAAAAGATTTTTTAAATTGTTTAACAAAAGCAGCCATAAACTTGGAATCTATATCACAATCCTCATCAGAATCCTCAACCACTTTATGAGCACTACTAAAAGCAAAATCTTTTTGTTTCTTTTTGAAATTTCTATGTGCCTCATAAGTTTGGAGATTTCCAACCAACTGATCTAGCTTGAGGTTGTCAACATCTTGAGCCTCCTCAATAGCCGTAACTTTTGGTTGGAACCGATCGGGCAAGGATCTCAAAATTTTTCCCACAACTTTGGATTCTGGTATTTTTTCACCTAAATTGAAGCTGGAATTAACAATGTCACTCAACTTCGCATAAAATTCATCAAAGGTCTCACTATCTTTCATTGAAAGGTTTTCGAAACTAGATGTGAGCCTTTGAAGTTTTGATCGTTTAACAGAAGGAGTGCCCTCATGAATAGTTTGTAAGATATCCCAAGCCTCTTTTGCGACTTCACAATTACAAATTCGACTAAACTCTTCAGGTGTGACAGCGCAAAAGAGAGAATTGATAGCTTTACTATTCCAGCTACTATTTTGGTAATCAGTTGTGTCCCACTTATCAATTGGTTTGGGGAAAGTTACTCCATCAACAGTAATTGTTGGTTCAGTCCACCCATTCATGACGGATTGCCAAACTTTTTCATCAATAGATTTTAAAAAAGATCTCATCCGAGCTTTCCAAAAAGAATAATTGGATCCGTCAAGTAGGGGTGGTCGAACCATAGAATTTCCCTCACGAATTGAATCCATTATCACAAATCAAACAAGATCTCGTTCTAAAAGATTTTTTTTTATAAAAAAAATAGAGCTTTCTAAAAGAATTTTTTTTTTTTTTTATAAAAAAAAATAGAACGACCCGCTCTGATACCAATTGAAAAATCTAGAAACCTCCTAGATGTTGATTTGTGATTATGTACCAATTTTAAACAGAATATAAAAATCCCAATCAAACAATCAAGAGAAAGAGACACAAAGATTTTACGTGGAAAAACCACAATTGGACACCTTCCAATTGTGATCAAAAAACCACGGGCCACAGCCACCAGAACAATCCACTAAGAAGATATAAAGGAATTACACAGGTATCACTCTCAATTATCTAGCGAATCCACAACGCCTAATTGAACCAACCTCTATGTGCCTCTTCCAACCCCATCTTCACCACGGAATTGTCTTTCTGATGAGCCACTCCGGATTCCACCACCGAAGCTTCAGACCGAATTCTTCAGAATCCACAACTGAAGAACAACTTTGATGAGCCACTCCAGAATTCACAACTGAAGCTTCAGGCTCGAATTCTTCAGAATCCACAACTGAAGAACAACTCTCTCTTTTGTGTAACAAACAAAACCTTTGATGTAGCCTTTTCAGATCATGAGTTGAATACTCAATAAGACATCAAAGAAAAATAAAATATCCCCAGATATAAACCTTTAAGAACCAAAAAGAAAGATCTGGAGGATTCAATGAATGAATCAATGAATAGCCTAGATTTGGGAGAAACCTAACTATTTATAGAAAATCAAAGCAATTCTAGTTGGGAAAGAAAACCAACTTCTTGTAGAAAACCAACTTCTTGCAGAATTCCAAAGTAATCCTGTTTTTGAAGGAAACCAACTTCTTAAAGAACTCTTGTTACAACTTTGGTTTTGATCCATGGAATTTGACAACAAAAGGTCCTAACAGCTACTTTTTTCCTGTATGTTGTAGTTGTAAAATTTTAAAAAAATGAATAATAAATTTTGGAGGTATAAGCGCATCTACTACATTATTATAATTTCAACAACTAACTTAGATTATGAAGAAAAAAAAAATTTAAATACACAAAATAAACCAAAACTAAACCAAACAAAAAAAATCCACAAAAGAAAAAATAGAGCCAAAAACATAATATGAGATTTCAAATATATATTTCTTTTCACATAAGAAAAATCTTGCAAAATTGGTTAAATCATCTGTTTAATTTCTCTGCAGAGTTCTTTTGTTCTCCAATATTTTTGCCCTATTTCATATTGTCATGGAAACAACGTTTTGAGAGTTATAGTTTAATTAATTTATTTATTTTTGAAATATCTTTCAGTATGATATAAATTTGATGAAGGAATTTGAATTAGAGTCAAACTCATCTTTTATCTATAAATAATTTGAAAAATTCCTATCCATATCATCTATATATATCCATGCCCTAAGTAATTAAAAAGTAAAATAAAATATATTAAAAAAGAGGAAAAAATAGGAAAATAGAATGAGAGAAGAATAGATATGCCACCTAGGAAAAAGTTCAATGAGATGTTAGGATTGAGAATTTGGAATTTTTTTAAGAGATCACTACATTTGGTTACCACCTAGGAAAGAGTTTAATAAGATGTTAGGATTGAGAATTTGGAGTTGTTTAAGAGATCATTACATTTGGTTATATATATATAGTATATAGTATATATAGTATAGTATAGATATAACGAAAGCATGACAATTAGTTTGTTTCAGGGAAGTCATGGGCACAAGAGAACTAGAAGAAAGAGTTGATGATCATGTCTCCATTAGTATTATAGAAAAGTTTGCTAATTTATCTAATCCATCCTCTGAGTGTTGTATCTTCAGAATGTATGATCACTTACGAAAGGAAAATGAGAAAGCCTATGAACCATCAATAGTTGCTATCGGTCCTTACCATCATGGTAAAGCTCCCGTACAAGAAATGGAACTCCACAAATTACGGTACCTACGAAGGTTTCTGAGTCGAAGAAATGAAACGAGTGTGAATAAATATGTCATGGCCATAAGAGAATTGGAAGACAGAGCACGCATATGTTATGCAGAAACCACTAGCCTTGGCCTTGACCTCGAATCAGATGAGTTTGTGAAAATGACCATATTTTCCAATCACATCAGATTTTGGCTGCCATAGGACGTGATTTAATTCTACTTGAAAATCAACTTCCCTTCTTTATCCTTAGTCATTTGTTTGACATGATTAATAGCGATTCAAACTTGGGAATCATTCAAATAGCCTTAGATTTTCTGAAAAACTTAACACCGCAGAAAAAATTACAAACTCCTACTGGAATCTCAATCGACAACATCAAACATCTACTTGACCTAGTACATAATTGTAACGGTGAAGAACAAATGGGAGTTCATGAATTCTGCAACAGAACTTCCACTGTGTTTGGATTGAGTGATTTGGAGAGAAAAGAAAAGAAATAGAGAGAAATGTATTTTTCTTTCTTGTTTGGTTATCTTAAGTGAAGAGAAATGGGGGAGAAATAGAGAGAAATGGAGAGAAACTCATTTCTCTCATAACCCTTATTTTCAATCTTTCCAAAAGTGGAGAGATTGGGAGAGAAAAGAAACCCACAAATGTTTATATTTTCATAATACCAATTTTACCCCTATAAAAATAAAAGAAATAAAATGATTGAAAATATAAAAGGTTATTTTAGTAATATAACATAAAATAATTTCTTTTCTTTTCTCTTAATGAAATCTAACCAAACAATAAGGAGAGAAATCACAATCATTTCTTTTCTTTTATTTCTTACTTATCCAAACAAAAAGGAGAGAAATTACAATAATTTCTTTTCTTTTCTTTTCTCTTATTACTTAAGTAATCATTTCTTTTCTTTTCTCCTCTAAGTTACCAAACATAGCGTTCAGGAGGCTAGGGTTCAATTCAAGAAGGCCGAGGGTAGCAACTTGTTTGATATAAAATTCATTAGTGGTATTTTAGAAATTCCACTAATATTGATCACAGACTATACAGAGTCTTTCTTGACAAATCTAGTTGCATTTGAGCTGTGTCCTTCATATAATAAGCCAGAGTACGTTTGTGACTATGTTGTCTTCACGGATCGGCTCATCAATTCCTCCAACGATGTTCGTTTACTTAATCATAGTGGAATTATTGAAAGTTAGGTGGGTGATGATGCAGAGGTTTACTCCATGTGGCACAAGTTGTTCAAAATCACCCTAACAGATCTTGAAAACTTTGGTTACTCTGAAGTTTTCATTAATGTAAACAACCATTGTAAGCGACGCCGAAACAGGTGGATGGCAAACCTAAAGCAGAATTACTTCAACAGTCCATGGGCATTTATTTCATTTTTGGCTGCTACCATACTACTGCTGCTTACCGTGGCACAGACTGTCTTTTCCATTCTTTCTTTTGGCAAAGGCAGCTTTTGAGTCCCTATTATTGTTTTCTTAATAGTGTGTGCTAAATTCAAATAAGCAAAGATGTTATATGTTATTTGATTTGTTTCATCGTTTTGTGCCATATGGTACATTGTCATGTAAGAGGTGATAAATTATTTTCTGCCATATGATACATTGTCATGTAAGAGAGATGATAAAATTGTGAATAAATAAATAAATAAAGTTTGGATGACATTACAGCAAGTTGGATCAATATCAAACTATCTATAAGAAAGAGTTGTATCCAATCAAGTTGATGTATGTAAACTTTATAAAGCAGTTTAGACCTATTTGAATCAGTCAACCAATCTTCTTCAAACTCATTTTGTTCCTTCCCTAACCACACTCATATTTATATTTTAGGTGCTTTAGGATGACTTGAAAACCAATTTCACAAACCTGAGTTCAGACACCCCTCAGAATTCGTAAAATCGTCACCCTTCTCTTGAGCAATGAAAATCCAAAGAGTTTATGAAATGTTGACAGCTTGAATGGTTACTCAACACATGACACAACAATGTAGTTAGTTTAGAAATCTCTAATTGTTCGTACCAAAGAATTGAACACTCTATGCCCAACTCTAATACTAATTCTGACTGAACTTGAAATTCTAAAATAATTATAGTTCAAATTAAAACAATAACGATTTAACTAGATTTTTGTTTCAAGGATTGTCAACCTAGTATAGACTCCAAACATTAACAATCTCCCACTTTCGACAATTCCATGACAAAATCTACCCAAGCAAATATGCCTAAAAGCCACAAAACAATGATCATCTTCTTTGGAACTGGAGAGAAAGCTCAAAGAACATATGTGGATTTCTTCAAACTCAGATCAAATCCAATTCATTCATATTCCACAGATCTAGAATTAAAAATTAAAACCAAAACAAGTAATTAAGAACAATGCTAAGTAATTCCCATTGTGATGCACCCCAATCAACCACTTTGTCATCTAATCAAAAGTTTTGAACAAACATCTAGTACTATATCACCACTAACAGCAATAATATCTCAGAAAACGATAATGAAAATCTGAAACCAAATACCTATTCAATCACTTGGGATTTAAAATGTCCAAAATGCAGAGATACAAAAGATATATATCATCAATCGAATCATTTTGTAACAAATGAAGTGTGTTCTCTACACATCTTCAGAGTATTATGTGTAAAACCAAGGAGTTGAGACACATTCTATGTTCACCTATATGATGCAGGACGAGAGGTGTCAGTAATGGGATGACATTGATAGCCTACAGAATCTGCTGTAGTGGAAAATCATGGCATTTAATGTGATGTGGAGAAACCATAAAAACGACGCTAAAAACAAAAGAGAAATAGACCTGGTGAAAAAGGACCATATTATTTACTAATCTATTTTATAAAATAACAGAACTAGACCTAAACATCTGAAGTTTAAACAACCAAGGACTTTAACTAGCAAATAAATTGTAGGGTGTCCTTAAGCTCTTGTAGAAATTTGTAGAGGAATGTCTCACTAAATATATATATATATTTTTTAAATAAGTTGAAAAATGTTGATTATCCGAAAGTTGAAAATTTTGTATTTTGACTTATACTTTTGACTATCAATTTTAATTTACAATAAATTATACCAAATAAACTCATTAACCGTTGGTTAGACTGGGGCAGACAAAGGGAGGAAAAAAGAACAGTGAAACATAATTTCCCCAGGCGCACAAAAGTAAAGAATTTAGGGCAAATGTGTGAATAAAAGTGGTTGACGTGACTGTCCGTTAATCAGTTGGTTCGTGGGACAAAAATGAAAAACATATATAAGCTTCTATCCTATTTATATCAGATTAGAGAATATTGTTTGGCTTCTATGGGCCTGTGACGGTATTCGTATTGATGATTTGAACTATTCCATGTGTAGGACTCGTTGAATATTTTATTTTTATAACAAAAAATCGCGTTGATCAGATATCTATAACCAATTGATCAGATCACATTTGTTAAAATGATAAATATGATTTTAAAAATAAATTATTGACACAAATATGAGCTGATCAAGTGGTTGTCGATATCTAATCAATGTAATTTTTCGTAGGTTAAAATACTCGATGAGGCCTATACATTTAACATTTCAAATTATCAAGGCAGGTTTCGTGATGAGCCCACAGAAATCCTAACAGTACCCTCCAATTGGATTGGAGGAAAAATTCTCCCAAAATATATTCTCTATTGATTATGGTCCATAACGATTGAGTAATGGAAGTCTATTGATTATGATCCGTAAAGATTTGAGTAAAGGGAGTTAATGGCTTACAATAAGTAATCCAATAAAATTATGTAAATGATATAATAAAATCATGAGCAATATTATGGTACACCCCATTTAAATGTGTATATCATATGGACTTCATAATTGAAAAAAAGAATGATATAATTTTATATTTTCAGAGTTATAACTAAAAAATAAATAAAATGTCATAACTAAATATAGCATAAGGTATAACTAAAGATGTCATGCGTCATAACTAAAATAATGGTATAACTAAATAAGAAAATTGGTTATAATTAAATAAGAAAATAACATAATTAGGAATGCATATATATATTTATATATATATTTATCAGCAAAAATAAACTTTATTAATGACAAAACACATGCATTAAATATGAGATTATATCAATAAAGGGAATTCAAGGGCAAAAAACATCATAGTTGCACATCCAAATCCCAACTAGATTAGAACCAAAAAGATCACACAATCATATGCTAACTCAAGCCAAGGGAGTTGGTAAGAAACCATCGAAATACTCCCCTGCTGCTCAATCACAAGCACAAGTAATGTGCTCTAATCTGATGCAAATGGAACACCATATCATGCGCTGACCAAGCAGTGTGAGGAAAGTGCTATTTAACCCGCAATTCTAACCTTCACCAATTCACATAATACATACAGTTGAGGCTGAGATCCATTGAAAACACACTCATTCCTACACTTCCAAATGGACTGTTAGTCTAGCAATATAATAAATAAGATAATTAGTATGAATTATATAATATCAATGATAATAAACAATAATATATATAGAGAAAATTAAGTGTAGTGAAGCATAGTTGTGAGATTTTGGGAGTTGCGTTATCACTGTCCTAAAACTTCTTTTCCTCCCCTGATAAAGGTACAATCGGAGTGAAACAATTCCAAGATAAAAATTTATATTGTTCACAGCGTCCCTCATCTAGTGTTCACAACCACCAGAAGACTTAAACTATATCACAAACCAGAGTTGCCCAAAATACAATATAAAATAAATAGAACTCTCATAAAACATTTCATCTCACAAATCATCTTTTCAATCTCTTCCTGTGTCTTATGCATCTTCCAACTCATAGAAAACCATATACTTATATAGCACTCTTAGTAACTCATAGAAAATTCATTTGGAAGAATGTGGCTCCACCAAAGGTGTAATTTTTTGGGTGGCTAGCATAGAGAGAGAGAATCAAGACAGCCTGTTATCTCCAAAGACTTGGAGTTCTAAGTGAAGCCTCAAATGTAAACTGTATTTTTTGTAGGAATGAAATGGAAACTGTAAATCATGTGCTGCTATGTTGCCCTCTTGTTTGGAGGATCTAGTCCAATATTATCAACTGGTAAGGAGTTTCTTGGGCTATGTCGGGGTCAGTGTCAGGCCTATTGCAATGGTGGGAGGGGTATAAAATAAAAAAAAGGGGAAAAGTTATCTAGAATGTCATCCCATTGGCAATGTTATGGTCCATTTGGAGGCAGAGGAATGAGAGTATCTTTAGTGGCTCTCAAGTGAATTTGGAAGGGTTGTGTGAGCTTATCATGGTCAGGATTGCATTGTGGGTCAGAGCTTCTAACCCTTCCTTTAGTTACTCAGTTAATCACATAGTGAATAATCTACAACATGTTAAAGTATGCATCATGGTCCGATCATGGCTGCTACTTGAGGTTGATTCTGGGCTGTGTTTTGATTCTACATTTTGATCTGAACTGTCGACTATGTGTTCTGTCTTCTGTGGTGCTCTCTGGTGTGTCATGCATCAGATGCTGTAGAGGGTCACTGGTCTGAATATTTGCTTATGGCCTTGTCTGCTGCTCTTCTGAGGTCTTATTTGCTCTTCTGAGGGTCACTGGTGTGTCATGCATCAAGGTTTTATATATATCTCATTATTTCTTTGACAATAATGAGATATATATAAAACCTTTTGTAACTCACAATTTATTGAGTTTATTAAAACAATATATTATTTTATTTTTATTAAAAATATCCCAACAATCCCCCATTTTTAATAAAAATAAATAGTTATAATATTTTACAAAATTTGTAACATAACCCCACATTTCCAAACTACAATTCGAAATAATATAAATATAGAACATATATAATGGGCAACATATACTGTGTAATATGTAGGTGTCTTTCGGACTTGAATCTCACTTAGTGATAACAATTTCCCTCCAAAAAATCATAGTGAACTAAGTCTTGAACTAGACTCTTTGAACCGAAGGTTAACATGTCACACACACAACACTGATATTGGACAATAGTTCACGGATTAGTGCTTTTAATGGCCATGCACTCTGATCTTGATTCTCATGGGAATTTTAGAGACTAGCCCAAGTCCCACGATTGCGGCCTCACAATGGTTCCCATTTAGTAGAATCCTTCAAAGGTACAGTGACGGAAGACACCTTACAAGAGATTGCTTGCCTTGAATTCATTTAGGGTAAAACCCTTCCTAATTGGTCGCACATCAGTACTGCTGCCTTAGGGATGGATAGGAGAACAACTTTTATGGTGTCTCCTAAAATATTTAGTGCTGGAATTAAGTCACATTGTAAGGATTGTTTCTACCCATTGAACCTCCTTCATAAGGTTGCCAATCACAGAGGTTGGGTTACTTCCTTAGGTGAATTCCTTAAGGCTTAGCCCATCCCTCTCGAAATATAAATATGGATCTAGCCTTACTAGTCTAGAGGCGATAACTCCTCGAGTTTATTAATAATATTTGCCTCAATATTCAACTTCTCAAGTCATAATAATTTTGAACTTCTCAAGCTTCAAATTTAAGATATCAGTTGATCAATAATTTTATCCATTACATGAAATATCTCATAATAAAGCCCGTTTTTATTTATTGCACGCCATAATTTTCCCTTTTACGGTTCATCAAGTAAACATTTTAAATTGGACTCAACATGCAAATATATCCAATTTTTCATCAAGGCAACATGGATCCATCAAGCAAATATGATCCTTATATTTTCCAAACCGAGGCAACATATTGAATCCATCAAATATATTTGTTCCAAGTAATCAATAGCCACACTACTAGGAATTACAAATTTTCGTAATCAGTAGCCTACTATTAGGAACTACACATTGTGGCCAGTGGTCTACATTCAGTAGGAGTCACTAGTTTCGTTTCATTTTGTTTTCCTCATGATACGAACCTGAAAATAAAATATTTTTCACCTTTTAAAATTCTTTATTTTTCTTTTTACAAATAAGTTAATTATCTTTTTATAATAAAGAATATGAGAACACACATATATCATTCACCGCCACAATATAAATCTTTAGAAAGTCAAAACACAAATAGTCATTTTTTTCCGAAGAGATATCTTCTTACTCACACTTATTGAAAATTGAAAAATATTTCAAATATTTCTCTTTTTAAAAATGTCACACAACTTGATTTTACTTACAAATAACTCACCGCCACATTCCAATCTTTCTCTTCTTCTTTATTTTTTATTATTTATTTATTTTTTTTGTTTTTGTTTTTGTTTTTGTTTTTGTTTTTTTGAGCAAACAAAATAACCTTTTATTGTATATAACAAAAACAATACTGACCATCACAATCCAAACTTACAAATTGACAAAACCACCACACATCTATTAGCATGCTATTAAGAATATACAGAAAGTAACTTGTATGTGAGTGTGCCAATTCTAGATAAACATTTCAATGGAAGGAAAATTCTGTTTGCACCATAAATAAATTTTCCATCGATTATGACTAGATTTAAAAATTTTATTACTTCTTCTTCTTCTTCTTCTTCTTCTTCTTCTTCTTCTTATTATTATTATTATTATTATTATTATTCTTATTATTATTATGCAGGAAAATCTTGGAGGTTAAAGAGAAATGAAGACAAGTCTTTGAAGATTCAAAGGATGGAAGACACATAGCATTGTAAGAAAGAAGATGGAAGATTTAGGAAGTTAAAAGTCTGTTATTTAGGAGGTGGTTAATGGAAGTTTTTTAACTTCATATTTTCTATAAATTGCCATTAATGGCTCTATTGTAAGACACCAACAAATCAATACATGACTTGATTTCTATTTATTTTCTCTCCTAGGAGTAGATGTAATCTACATAGAAGTAGTCTGAATGCACTTGCATTTGATTGTTCATTCAATTATTTACATCATCATCTTCTTCTTCTGTCTTTCTCTTTTTCTTGTTTGTATTGCCATTATTTTTACTCCAAGGAAGTCCTAAACTTTCAAGGCATAGAACTTCAATACAATTGCTTAATCATTGTGTTGTTTGGTGAAATTTTGGTTAAGGCTCTATCGATCTAAGCCTAACAAAAATTTTACTAACAATTTTTGGCACGCCCAGTGGGACATTATCCTAACTTGGACGGGGAAAAAAATGATACAAACAAAATATCAAGAAATTATGTTATCAAGTGGAATGTTTATATCTTGTGCACCCATGGATGCAAACCACCAATGGAGTGTGGCAATGTTCCAATGGGTATGAATTATTATTAGAATGCCTCATCATCCATGTATAATGATTCTACTGCCTGTTGCCAACATAATGGCATGACAAATAAAATGGAAGGAATGGTTCAGCATTGTGAGGATAAAATTTATTGGTACAGGAGTGAAATTTTGGCCCTACAAAAAACAATTAATTCTCTTGATTGGCAAAAATTTCAAATAATTTCATCACCACCATATTATTTGATGCAAAAAGATATAAATTATTTTGATGGAAAAATTCATCAACTTAGTTATCAAGTTTATCAAGTTGATGGAGAAATTCAACATTGGAGTAAAAAATTAGATAATCTTAAAAAGCACAAATTTTATGAGTTGCTAAGAGGCATTTCCAAGAAAAACTTTCTATCCACAAAAACCATGGCCAATGAAAAATTAAGTTATGAAAATGGCGTGCTTGGGGGGCAATTTTTCAAGCCATTAATTGAAAAAGAAGACCAGCTTCTTTTGTCAAAGAATATTGAGCTTTTTAATGTTAAAAATCCAATTGGAATGTATGGTTTTAAGTCAAATATGACAAAGAATGTTGAACAACCATCACAAAATGATGGTGAAAATTCAATTGGAAGGCATGATTTTAAGCCAAACATGGCTAAATTTGATGAACAACAATCACAAAATGATGGTGAAAATTCAATTGGAAGGCATGATTTTAAGCTAAACATGGCCAAATTTGATGAACAAGCATCACGAAATGATGGTGAAAATCCAATTAGGGGGTATGATTTTAAGCCAAGCCAAACATGGCTGAAAATTATGAACAATCCACATTTGATGAATTTGAATTTGTTGATATTGTTAATTTTGTAAAAAAATTTAATTTTCTAAAGTCAATTGACATTATGATTTTTGTCATCCAAAAACCACAATGGCTTTGTGGTTTACATCAAAAATTAATTTTGATGAAGTGGTATACAAAAAGATATTTTGAATTTTATATCTATTTGTTATATAACAGTAATAGAGGAGTATTTCAATACGGCCACAATATATATATGGCCAATCGATTATAATTTTCATAGTTTCTATTATATATTTATGTTTATACAACTCTTTAAGAATTTGAGTGCTCTCATTCTTAAAAAGTTAGGGGGCATTGTTTGCACTATAAATAAATTTTCCGTCGATTATGACTAGGTTTAAATTTTCTATTACTTCTTCTTCTTCTTCTTCTTCTTATTATTATTATTATTATTATTATTATTATTATTATTATTATTATTATTATTATGCAGGAAAATCTTGACGTTAAAGAGAACTTAATAAAAGTTTTGAAGATTCAAGGGATAGAAGACACATGGCATTGTAAGAAAGAAGATGGAAGATTTAGGAAGTTAAAAGTAGTTATTTAGAACGTGGTTAATGGAAGTTTTTTCCTTCATATTTTCTATAAATTTGCCATTAATATGGCTCTATTGTAAGACACCAACAAATCAATACATGACTTGATTTCTATTTATTTTCTATCCTAGGAGTAGATCTAATCTATATAGGAGTAGTTTAAACTTAGATAGGAGTAGTCTTAGTGTACTTTACTTGTATTTGATTGTTCATTCAATCATTTACATCATCAATCTTCTTCTTCTCTCTTTCGTTTTTTCTTGTTTGTATTGCCATTATTTTTACTCCAAGGAAGTCCTTGAACTTTCAAGGCATAGAACCTCAACACAATTGCTTGATCATTTTGTCGTTTGATAAAATTTTTGGTTAAGGCTCTATTGTTCTAAGCCTAACAAAAATTTTACTAACAAATTCTAAGGAAGAATAATTCGAATTGGAGTTTAGAATAATTTATGTATGAAACCATCCAATAAATGAATTTAGGCAGTCAAGTTTTTTCTCTAGATCAATTGAGATGACATACAATCAAACAGAATAACATTCTTTAATCTCATAGTAATAATGCACCATATGTAACAAACAGATAAATTGTGCCATTAAAAAGCCATAGAAAGTAACCATTCCAAAGAGAATTAGTTAGCCCTATCACCCAATAAAAAATCATTAACCATTTTTCTCCTTTCCACAAAATAAGAATTTGTAAACACACACAATTTAGTTTTACTCCCACATGTTCCAAACCTTCAAACCTTCCCAAAATCATCAACTCCCAAACTGTATATATCATTACCACTTAAATGGAACGATATATATAACTTCTATGCAAACTCTTTAGATACAAAAACATATCAGGCCAATCAACCAGAAGTAAGTGTAATTTAAGTACTAATATAGCTCCTCCATAAATCAAATGATTAATCCATTAAAATGACAATTAAAATCATATGACTAATTTATTTATTTATTTTATTATTATTATTATTATTGTTATTTAATACAAGAGTTACATTCAATCATTTATCAAATATAATGAACGGATGAACACAAATGGTCAAATAACGGCAATTCAAATTCCATGCTATGTATTAAATTATATTATAATCAAAACATCTAATACTCACAATTGAATTGTAATTTGAATAAAAAAAATTTTGAATTGTAATTAATTTGTTGCAACACACATTCAGTTCATAACGGTCAAGTACTAAATATAAAAATTAGTTAAAATATTTTGATTGAATTAAAATTCCTAATAGAAAAATGTGGAATACTAAATAGTAAATGTATTAGAGAATTATTCAACCAAAACCTTTTTTTCCAGAAAATTAATCTATCCAAAATTAGTTTTTTTGTACAGCAAAACCAAATGCATAACCTTTATCCTACTGATAACTAAAACTAATATATATAGATTTCTTATTCTAAAATGCCATTCAAGTATATTTAAGCATACATTACATGTTTTCTAATCACTAACATATAATGCCAATCAAATGTATTACTATTTGTAGACACCCAATTTTTGACCAACCTTAAGACTCAGATGTCATCGATGAGCGCTCGATGATTGTGCATGTTTGTGCTCGTTTTGAGTTTCTAGAGCCTTCGGGTGAGCACCTTGTCTTGGGACCTCGTAACTTTCTGCTCTTGGCCTGGTTTTTGGACCATGCCTTGCTACCTTTGCCTAGAGGGAAACAGAGGCCTGTAGGCCACTTTTTGTAGCCGTAGGCTGCCTTTTCCTCTCGTAGGTCACTTGTAGTGGCTCGTAGACTAGTTTTCGGGGTTTCCGGCTGAGTGCCTCGCCTTGCGGACTTTTATCTTTCTTCCTTTTGGTTTGTTTTTGAACCAAACCTTGTTACCCTTTGCCTGGAAGGTGGAACAGGGGTGTAGACTAGTTTCCCCCCTTGTAGACCACTTTTCTTCCTTGCCAGCCACTTTTGGTGGTCGGCCAGCTAGGGTGGGTGGTCTGTGCACCACCTAAGGTTGTCGACAGCCTGCCACCACCTTCTACTCTCCCTGCAGACCCTCTTCCTCCCTTGCCGACCAGTTTTATTCCCTTTCCCTGTAGACCACTTTTTGTGGTCGGTCGACTAGGGGGAGTGGTCTGTTGACCACTTTAACTGGTCGACGGCCTTTCTGTATTTTTTACAGATATTTTCCTTGCCAGCTGTTGCCACAGAAGGCATCCTCCATACACGTATATGGAGGGATTGCACCAAGCTTCTAGCTTGTTCAACAAGCTTGAGGCTTGGAATTCTATATAAGGGAGCCTCCTCCGTCTTGTTCAAGGTTCATAAAATTTGCTTAGAGCTAAACATATCATTCTCTCTCTATATTTCTCCCTCTCTCTTTATATTTGTGCTATTTTGTGCCTTAAAGTGAGTTTTGTTCACACTTTTGCACTAAACACCTAGTGAAACACCTTCACTCTTGAGCTGAGGTTCTTGGAGGTTGTATTTGAGTGGTTTTGGCTTGGTTTTTGCCTCTGAAGTTGCTGTTTTGAAGTTGTGCTTCAAGGGTGAGTAATAGCCTCTTTAAAGCTTTGTTTTCATTGCTTATTTGGCCCTATTTCCATGATGTTTTAGGTCTAACTTGCAACTACAAAAACTTTTTTTTTTAAGTGCTTAAGGTGGTTATTTGAGGCCTCCTTGGTGTTGGAGGTGTTTTACCCTCTTGTGTGCCTTGTTTTGCTTTGCTTTGCTTTGTGCTATCTCCTAAGGCCTTTGAGATCACCTTTGTTTGGCCTCTTCACCATTGAATTCTAGAGGAATTTCAGTGGTGGAAAGTGTGTTTTGGGACCAAAATAGGTGGGGGTGGTCCCCCCCTTTTGTACCTTGTTTGCATGTGTTATTGGCTCACCAAGTTAGCATTGTTTTCTACCTTCTTGGGCCCCTATCTTAGCATGTTTTAGGCCTTGTTTTTCCATGATATAGCTCTATTTAGGGTTGGTTTGGTTACCTCTTGCATGCTCCTTGCACTTGTAGTGCAATTCCACTCACTAGCCTAGCATGCTCACTACTTTGGCCTATGGCTCTAGCTTGTTTTGGCTCTATTTCAGCATGCTTTTTGCCATGATTTCACATGCTTTAGGTTTGATTCGGGTGGTCTTGATCATGTATGCTTTGCTTTGTATAGCCATAGTGTAAAGCCCCTCCACAAGTTTTGTGTTTTGAGTCCACTAGCATGCATTGCTTGGGCTATTTGCATGGTTTAGCATCATTTGATATATGATTTCAGAGCATGTTTCACTGTCATGCCCTCGTGTGTATCACTCTTTCAATGCGTTGGAGGGTTGTGCTTTATGCCTTGACCATGAGCCAATATGTATGCATGCTTGCCTAAGCTTTTGGGCTACCATCTCAGCATGTTTTTGGTGTTATTTTACCATGTTACAACTCTAATTTTTGTTGGTAAAGTCATCTCATGCTTGGTTTTGGTATGTGTAGTGTAATCCTCCTCATTGGCCTTGCATGCGTCATGCTTTATGCCTCCCGTTCTAGCTTGTTTTGGCTACAATCTATCATGTTTCTAGCATTGTTTTGACATGCTTTAGGACTATTTTGAGTCATCTTGGTCCTTTGGGTCTTGCTTGATATGGCTATGGTGCAAGTGCCTTTGCTAGCCTTAAGCTTTGAGCCTCTTAGCATGCCTCATTTGTGATGTGTGCATGATTTGGCATCATTTGGAATGTAATTTTAGAGCTTATGTCTTTGCCATACTCCCATGTTTATCACTCTTTCATTACCCTTGAGGGTTATGCATTATGCCTTGATTGTGAGCCAATGAATGAACATGCTTTCCTTCCCTTTTGAGCCTATGTTTTAGCATGCTTTCGGCCTTGACTTAGCATGCCTCAACTCTATTTTGAGTAGTTTGGGCCATATGGGATTTGTTATGCATGGTTGTAGTGCAATAGCTTTGACTAGCCTAGTGATTCAAGGTCCTTAGGATGGTATGCTTGTGTTGTTTGGATGATTTAGCATCATTTCACACATGATTTGAGTGCATATAGTGTAGCTACACTCTCATATTTGTCACTTCTTCATTATGTTTAAGAGTTGTGCTTCTATGCTTTGTTCATGGGTTAATGCATGAACATCATTTCCTTGTCTTTCATGCAATCGTCTCAGCGCATTTAGGCCACTATTTTGGCATGGTTTAGGTCTGTCCATAGTTGGTTTAGCCATTCAAACTTGGTATTGCATGCCTCTTGTGAGATGTTCTTTACTAGCTTTGATGTTCTTGGCCTCCGAACATGTCTCGCATGCATTGCTTATATGATGGAACCTTGTGCATGACACATTAGCATTGATAGATAGGCATGTTGTATATGTTGCATTGTGTTTGGATCGAACGTTGATCCAAACACAAGGAATGTGGCACGTTTCATACTCGAAGTGATAAAACGTGTTGCGTTTCTTGGTTGCCGACCCTCTTGATCAAGCATGATAGAGGTGGAGGCCCTTATGTGTTATTTGTGTGCATTCATTGACATTGACTTGTGCAAACTTGGCTTCGCAGCCATCGTGCATTGTAATGCATGGTTGGTGGCTCGACAGTCGAGTACCGCACTCCCTTGAGCTTGAGAAATGATAGGGAGGGTGGTTGTGCATACATATCTTGCAAATACACTGTTATGCCCCTTGTTGTTCTCTGTTGCAGCAAAACTGGAGTTTGGCAAATTCACTGGTCGCTCCGACCAGTAAGGGTGGTCGACCGACCACTTTTTCTGGTCTACAACAAAATTTTCTGGTCTACAGCCCCTTTTCTGGTCGGCAACCCACCAGGAGGTCCCCATGTTGGAGCAAAAGCAATTTGGAAGTTTGTGCAGTGTTCTGAGATCAAATCAAATGTAAACAGAGACAATTCTGGGCATAGCAATGGATTTCCGAGCAAGGCGATCGAGCATGCATGCACCCCTCACCCCGAGGACCTCTTTTAACTGCTTTAACTGCTTTACTTAGTTAGCTAATTCGTCGGTTTTGTACTTAATTAGTTAATGTGCTTAATTAATCGATTTGTTTTGTAATAATTAGTTAACTAGGAATAGTTAATTAGCTTGGTTTGTAATAAGTAGCTTAGCCTAGAATAGCTTAGCTTACTCATTCGGACCCTCCTTCGAGAGGGCACAATGTTGTAATAAGTGTGTGTGCGTGTGTGCGTGTCTTCCAACCCCATTTCTTTCTCCCATTTACTTATTAGCTTTCGATGGTTAGTTTGGGGCATGTTTCAATTAGCATACTTATGCTTTGCATGCGTGCATCATTCATTCGTCTTGCATGCATCGGGCTCGGCGCATCATTCAAACTGCATTGTATTTCAATACACTTTCTTGAATGCGTGTTTCAAAGCATGTTATCAAGTGTTGCATTCATATGCCATTCTAGATAGCCGAGCCTATTTTAGTTGCGTTAGGCATCTTAACGTAGCTAGGATCATGCAAGATTTCTAACTAGCTTCTGTTTTGGCTTGGAGTACACTATAAGTGTTTATGCTTTAGCATCCTTGCATGAGTGTGGGTGTTGCCATGATATCATGCTTGCCATGGGGCTATTTGCTTATGTGATTAACTGCATAAATGCTTGTAGATGAAGGCTTTATTGCTTAAATTGGGACAATTCGATAAATGTGTGTTTTAAGCCCACTTGGAGTGGCAAAATCATGTTGTTTTAAGCCCACTTGAGGGTCGCAAATCCGCGTTTTAGCCTACTTACGAGTAGCAACTTCAGACCATTTTCGAAAAACAAACATGAGATATTTTGTTCCAACTTAAGCGATTTGGTCTATACTTGTATGCTTCGCGCATCACATAGTAATTCTAGATTAATAACCGGAATAAGAACACATGTGTTTATAAAAATAGCATATCATGTTAGTAGAGGCCCATCTTTGATCGGGCGAGCGGGGGTGCTCATTTCAGGACCTTCCCCTCTCGTACCCAAGTTCCCGAGCCGAGGCAACTTTGGTGATGACAGACACGTGGCCTTAGGCACGAGTCAGGGTTTCCTAAATTTCCCAAAACAAAATATTTAGGTGGCGACTCTGAAATCTGGCAAAGCAGTCCATGTTTTGCACTTCTTGATTAAAATCAATTTTCCAAAACGATTTGCCAAATTTGGACTCTTTGGTGATTTATCAGTCTTACATTGTACTTTGTGAGATTAGATTCAGAACCGTGATAGGAGTCCAAACTGTGGTAGCTAGAACCCAATTCGCGCCCTCGCGCGCGGAGAGAGTTCGGGGCGGTCTACAGTTTCTGGCGACTTTATTGGGGATTTAGAGAACTTGACTCGAACTCATGATATGTTGTTTTGTTTACACTTATGTGTTTCTTTGCATTGCATTTGCATCGCCTTAGTCACAGTGTTTGCCATCTGCTATTCCTGAACGGTTTGCCGGAGGCTTGCTTGGAAAAGTGTGCCATAAGGCTGACCGATTACGGGCTCTGCCCCGATGGGAACACAAACCTCAGTTTTTTCCGAGGCACCCTTTTTGACCATTCGACCTAGTGCATATCGGAAGCCGTAAAGACCATTCTAAACTAGGACATGTTACTTACCTGATTGTAGGTTGTTTGAAAACCGCTGCATGCATAGTGAAACCCTAGCTCCTGACAAAATAGGACAGGGAAACCTTACCCCTCCATAGGGGTGTTTGGCTCTCACTTGCTTGCTATGTGCTTTTAGAGTGTGCCTCTACAGGAATGCATGTATCAGTTTCCAAGTCTGAGTATCAGTCTGAGGACATTAGTATTTGGGGATATCAGATTTGAGGCAGTGATTTGGGGACAGTGATCAGTGTTTGAGAACAGTTCTTTCAGCTTGTAATTATCAACTGTGTGTTGTGTTTATTTTAAGTCGAAATGTTGTCTGTTTTTCTGGTTGTTTGTTTCCTTATTTTGCATTATTTATCTTTTTGCAAGGTAGTATAGCATCATTGCTTCCGAAGAGGCAGTTTCCCCCAAAGCACTCTGGGTTAGAGGTAGACGGCTTCATCGATCCGAGGATCTAGTTGACGAACAAGTAGTGTTCTTTTCATTACCCCCGGTTATAGACGGAGGTCAGTTAGGCACAGTTCATCAGTACAGCGGTTACCAGATCAGCGGTCCTTATCCACCCCACCAGTGTGTAGACGAGCTAAGGTTTCCGTTTCTACCGCAGAGAGAGATACACATGTTGTTCAGTTAGATTAGCACCTTATGGCAAGTATGGAGGACATGATGCGTCAGCTCCAAGAGACCATGCAAGCCATGCAGCGGGATGCTACTCGCCAGGTAGAGATTGTGGCTCAACAGGCAGAACTGATTGCCAAGCTTCAGCAACAGCAACAACCACAACAAGCCGGAGCACCTGCTTCGCATCCATCCCCACCCCCACTTAGAGTTCCAACACTCGGGGAAACTGCAAACGTCCAGGAGAATACGGACGTCCCAACGGGGCCAGTTCCACCCCCAATCCTACCTTAACTATCCAAAGCACCGGCTAATCCAGTGGACACACCGTTTGAGTTCAAGGTGGATCCAACAGCACTGAAAGTGAGCAAGCTAGAAAAGCTGTTCAAAAGAGCTCAAGGCGTTAATTCCATTCCGGACATAGAGGATGGATACACCGACTCAATGGTGACGTTGCCGGACCGGTTCAAGATGCCGCATATAGACCATTTTGACGGTTCTGAAGATCCTATGGTACATCTGCGGTTGTTCTCAGATATCCTACGGCCAATGGGCCTCTCCATATTGCAAAAGCTTTCACTCTTTGGCCAGACCCTGTCGGGTATCGCGACCATTTGGTATGCCAAGCTGGAGGACTCAGTGAAAAGGAGTTGGGAGGAAATGGCTGAGGCCTTCGTCGCACAATATTCATACAACACCCAAATTGAGATCACGACCCATGATCTTGAAGCGACTAGGCAAGAGCCGAAAGAAGGCTTTTCTGACTTTGTCACTCGATGGAGGGCCAAGGCCTCCATGATGACAACTCGGCCATTGGAGAAGGATCAGATAAGGATGGTTGTGCGCAACCTCCAACCCAAACTGATGCAAAAGATGATCATCTTACCCCTCTCCACCTTTGCTGATTTACACGAGATTGGGGTACAGATTGAGGATGCCATGAAGCAGGGTTTGATCAACCAAGACAGGGAACAGCCCAAGAGGGCATTTACACGCAGTTCGAATGCAGGCACGAGTAGTGCTACAGCTGCCAGAACTTCTAATGTGGGCATGGTCACCACCACCACACCAAAAACAGCCACCCCATTCACCAGTGTGTCTAGTACCAGCTCACAAATAGCCAGATATCCACCCCGAGGCCAAAGGACCTTTACTCCATTGTACATACCCCTTTCCAAAGCCTTGGGGGTTCTTATTAGAAAAGGGCATTTGAAGCCCCTGGAATCGCGGCCATTACCAGACAAACTTCCTGCTTCCCATAACCCAGCCAAATACTGTGCCTTTCACCAACAGCATGGTCATGACACCGACCAGTGCTACAGACTGCGTCATGAGATCCAGGATCTTATTGACAACAAGGTGATTGCGCCTTCAGAGAAGCTGAATGTCACCACCAACCCACTCCCACCACATAACCAAGCTCCACCACCCAAACACATCAACCTAATCCAAACCACGGCCATTCCATATGACCCAAGCATATATATCACGCCCTCTCACCTACCCAAGCCTGAGGTGTTCATTCTATACAGCACGGACTTGTGCATGTTGAGCACCTCCTAAACCCAATCTGAACCAGTGGTGGTGACCATCGAAGACAGAACCAGGATGACTTTGGAGGCAGATGAAAATGTTGATTCAGAGCCCGAGGGGTCTGGGAGCTTTGCATACAACCCGAGTGGTTATATCACATCAACAGACCAGGTTAAGTTGATGGTAGAGTTGCCAACTGGCGCAGAAATCTGTGTGGTTCGGGAAGATGGACCAAGTCAGGGGCTAGATGACCTAACAGAGTTGGAAGAGGATATTGCCAATCTGCAGTTCTTCAACGAGCAGGACTCAGGGGATGTGAACATCAACTGGTTCGACTTAGATGGATCAACAGAAAATACTGGGTGGCTCAGTGACAAGCCAGATATTATTGAGCAGTCTCAGCCAGAACAGGGACCATTAGAAACGGGAACATCAGCAGTGGCCGGAATGGCCGAGAATCAGGAGGGATCGCTGGAGAGCACTGGTGCTAAGAATTTTGCTTGGGATTTGGGTAGTTTGAGTACAGTAGATACTGAACAGGAGGCTGCATTGAAGCGTCTTGAGCAAGAAAAGATCGAGGATCTTGAGACAGCTAGGAAAGCCAAAGCCCCTGCGGGGACGGAATATGCTGTAAGCACAGAAACAGTTGCGACGGAACCGGACAGTTGTCTGTCGATTGCCGACGGGTTGTAGTGGGAAGACGACGACTTATGTCTTGCCCACACCGACGAGGACTGGGGGCAGAACCAACCAGATGACACCTGGTATGTTGATGAGGTTGACCATATGACCAGGAGTGGGCGGTATTTCAAGCCCCACACTTAGACCAGCCGGAGGCGTCCGGGAAGGACAAAGAAGCGGAGAGGCAGAAGAAAAAACTGCTAGAGGAGGAGACTGTACTGAAGCAGCTCAAGAAAATCCAAGCACACATCTCCATTTAGAGACTGCTAATTGCCTCGAGGGTTCACAGACAAGTTGTCCTTATAGCCATGGACCGAGCCAAGCTTTCAATCGATACGACACCCGAACAGTTGGTAAGGCTGGTTTTCCCGGGAGGAGCTTCCCCGACCTTGATCTTCACCGACAAAGAACTACTGCCCGAGGGCTCAGATCATAATAAACCACTCTACATCTCTATGGAGTGTAGAGAGAAGTGGATACCGGTGGTTTTGGTCGACACGGGGTCCGCAATCAATGTATGTTCGTCGAGAACGGTGTATGCTATCAGGTTGAAGCCCGCGAATTTCGTGCCCAAATTAGCGTACTCTATCCCTTTTTCCGGACAAGTCTGATCATGCCCAAATTGGCGTCAGAATCGGAACGGGAAGTAAAAGACACAACGTGTCAGGCCGATCAACTAAATCTTGGGCTGGCGAGACATGTTGTAGCTCATCACCGGTAAATTGAGAGAAGGGCAGCGCCAAGCAATGTCGACAGTGGACAGACTGCACATCCATTCGCACCAACATCCCTCATCTGGGGCATCAACTAGGCGTCGCCGGAAGAAATAACCGTGAGCTGAATATGCTGGGCATGAGTCCACAACCTTCAACTTATCCATCAACCATATCTGGGGAGGAATAAAAAATGAGAGATTAAAGAATAGAGAGGTGTACGTGGACAGAAAAGTAAAAAAAGGGTTTTGAGAGAAAAATCAAGCCTGAGGGCCGAGTGATGTGAGAAATATATGTGCGATAGGGTGGGAAACGTTACCTGCAGCAGTAGTGGACTCCCTGCGAATCTAGTCGTCTCCCAGCGATGGAAGGCATCCAAACCCATCAGTGTCTCAGCTAGCGTCATGGCAATGCAGCTCTTGCCCTCTTTTAAGCCTTGGGCAACCTCAATCAAACGGACGCTAGACCCACCGGAGCCTGGGGCAAGCAAGAAATGAGAAACATGCACAAGCAAAGCACATGCCAGTGATAATCACCGTGGTCACCGGCATCAGAAAACTGACGAATCAGGCTCGGAATGTCCAGTTCTCTGTCGCGAATCAAAGACCGAGCGTCATGCAAAGTGAGCCTGCACATCCATCCTAAGGCTTGGATGTGGCCGAAGCGGAATTGGGGCAAGATCTCTTCATCGCGCTGAGATTCCATCAAAGCCTAGAAATCTTTGAAAGTAGGACACATCTCTTGTCCGCCAAAGCTAAAAACATGAGTTACCGGATTCCAACACCTTACTGTGGCATGGAGGAACGGAAAACGCAGTGGGGTGCGGCTCAACGTGAATAGTGCATTTATTTCGAAGCCTCGAAAATTCAGCTTTTCCGAGCCATCCAAGTTAGCAATCCAATTTGTGAGATTTTGGACAAGAAATGCCTCCATTTGGTGCAAAAAACTGAGTTAGAATGAGGGAACCACGAAGCTGGAACCTTTGTAGAAGATAAGGCTTTGAGTGGAGGATAGTTGGCAAAATCTGGAGACCCCCCTACATAACTGGTCGACCGACCACTTTTCCTGGTCAACAGACCACAAAAGTGGTCGACAATCTATTTTGGTGATCGACAGTGAGCTTAGGTGGTCTACAACTACTTCTTGCCTCCAGCAGGGAGCCCTTAGCCTGTCTTTGTGCTGAGAATGCTAAAAAATCTGAGTTTATTTCTGCTTCGGGTGCCTCTTGTTGCTTTGTTTATCCAATATGCATTTGCTTATCAAGTTGTTGCTCTTTGATTATCGAGTTGCTGTGATTTCTTTATCGAGTTGTTGCTCTTTGCTTATCGAGTTGTTGTAATTCGTTTATCGAATTGTTCTTTAAGTTGTTTTGTTTGTTACGTTGGTTCACTACCTGACTTGGCAATACACGAATGTTCAATTTCCATCAATCTCATTTTCATGTTGTGTGATGCGATGCGATGCTCAGAATATAAAATGTAACACTTTTGAACCGAAAAACTGTTTTCATTCCATCATGGTTTCTTTTTACAATAGGGTACAAGTTTTAAGAAAAATAAAACTGCCTAACACTGTACAATGTCCTATAACTACTAGCAAAAAGAAAACAAAGCAAAAACATCTGAGTCAGTGCTATCTAGCTCAGGATCGAGGGGCCCTCTTCACCCTCTTCGGCTGAGCAGCCTCTACACCACTGCCATCGGCACCCCCGTCTGAACCAGAGATGCCATCCTTGGAATCCTCATCGGCATCGTCTTCGCCCTCAGAACCTGAACCGGTGTCACCACCTCTACCTTTGGATGTCTTTGACTGAGGATTTGCTGGCTCCTCGGAATCCTTACTTGGCTCGTCATCACGTCTGGAAGGTACTCGACGTCTCCCTCGGCCGCGTGTCGGGATCCCTCTCCCTGCTACTGAAGAAGGCCCGGGTGGCCTGGGCTGTAGAGGTGTGACCTGAAAAGGCAGTTTTAATACATCAGCCAGGGTATGTATATCAGATACAAGTATGGTGCATGCAGATATAGTATGTGAATGTGATGTGTCGGATGTGATCTATACATGCAGTGAATCAGTGTAGTGAAATGTTCAGTTTCTATATATCAGCAAAAGTATGATAAATGCAAGGAAACTGGAAAGTACCGGGATGCCATGGGAGTGCATCATCGTCTCTCTCCTCAAAACCATAAACTCGGTGAGGCCATCACCTCGAGCAACTTCTCAACGTATCCTGTAGAAGGCTGCAGATGCAAGTTCAAGTCATTAGTGAATGAATGAATGTCTAAATATTTGAATGATAAGTGAAAGCTGTGAAGCATACCGATGCTGAGTCAGGGGCCCTGACATATCGATGATCTGGCAATGGAGGCTCAAGCGGAATCTGATAAGGCGTCCCATACCGCCAGCCTGTCAGCTCGGTCAGAGGATCTGGCCACCCAGCACACTGCCAAGTGGGGGGAATCCTTCTAGCCCCACCTCTCGATGTGCTGGCCCTGCTAGTCAAAGGGATGTCTGTAGCTCGGGCACAACTCGATGAAGGAATGTCAACAGCTCTCCTCATGGGGGCACAAACACCTGTCAGCGGGGACATCAGGTATGTGTGGAGGTATGTCATGTACTCCCCCTCCTTATGGAAAAGGACTGAGTCAGCACCCTGCATAAGGTCGCTAACCTCCTGGGGAGAGAGACTCTCTATGGTCCGCATGTCTAATGGAGGCGGTGAAGGGATCTCCTGAACGGGATGGCCTAGTGTCTGGCGCATGAAGCGCTCCTCGAGAAACCAGGCTCTACCAACTAGTCCCTCAAACAAAATCTGGTATCGGGAGGCACCCCATGCCCCAGTAAACTGGAACCGAAAAAACCTTGGCATCGCTACCCAAGGTTGCCAGGTGATCTGCGGATAGCAAGTGCATGAATTGATTAGTTGTCATAGACATGCAAGATGAACCGAAGCTGAAAGCATAAAGAACTGAGAGTTTTGGATTACCTCGATCGCCCGTACTGTGTCAAAGTAATGCCTGAGATATGGCAAGGTCTCTCGGGGTCTGGGCCGGCATTGACCTTCAAATCTACGCGAGTACGGCACCTTAAGTGGTGTCTCAACCTCCGGATCAGGAGCAAGCATCGGGAAATAGACGCATACCCATAGCTGTGAAAGGCAAGACAGTGGCAATGAGAATACAGAATACACAGAAAATGTAGAATGCAGAATGCGAGGTGCAGAATGCGGAGTATGGGACGTAATATGTGCATTGTGTGGAGTGTGCAGTGTACAGGTAATGTAGAGCATAAATGAAAATCAAAAGGGCAGAATGTACCTCCCAGGCTCTTCAATAGCCGCCTATTATGTTCCCGCACCTGCGGGAGGTCGAGCTCATATAGCAATAAAGGATAGCAAGGCCAACGCCGCCCCAATCGAAGTGTCGAACCTGGGATAGGTCTACTAGAGCACTTAGAAGATGTAGCCCGACCGTGTTCCCTCTGTCCGAGAACAATGTGGTCCTAAGAAAGAATATCAGGAATCCCCGGGCGTACTGCTCCGTGGCCTCAACAGTCTCGGGCACAGTCCCTCTGTACTGCTTTGTGAACCAGGTGTATCTAACTGTGCCTAATGATCGGTAGATCGACGGATGGGCTCTGGGTAGATAAGTCCAGGCTGCCTCCCACTCACCCATATCAGAGTCATATGGGATCGGCTGACCTCCCACGTCGAGGCCCGTCAACATAGCAAAGTCGTACGGGGTCGTCGTCATGTCCCCGGTTGCTGAAAAATGGTAGGAGTTAGTGGTGTCCCACCGTCTCTCTACCAGCGCACCCAGGAGGCTCTTACTCACCGCAAGACGCAATAACCCTATGCAAAATGGCTCGAACCCTGCCTCATCAACAATCTGTCGAACACCATCTGGCAGCTCCATGTACCACTCCCTCGTTATCATCGACCTATATCCCCGGGTAAAACGGGAAGCTACCTGTGTTCAGAATGAACAGAAATACAGTGTGAGTTGTGTTCAGAATGAGCAGAAATGCAGTGTGTGAGCTGTGTTCAGAATGAATAGAAATGCAGTGTGTGAGCTGTGTTCAGAATGAGCAGAAATATAGTGTAAGTTGTGTTCAGAATGAGCAGAAATGCAGTGTGTGAGCTGTGTTTAGAATGAGCAGAAATACAGTGTAAGTTGTGTTCAGAATGAGCATAAATGCAGTGTGTGAGCTGTGTTTAGAATAAGCAGAAACGCAGTGTGTGAGCTGTGTTTAGAATGAGCAGAAATGCAATGTGTGAGTTGTGTTTAGGATGAGTAGAAGTGCTGTGTATGTAAATGTGTTTAGAACGAGCAGATAAAATACATAGCGAAAGCATGAAGTGTGCAAGAAATACAAAATACATTGCAGAAAATCTAAGAGTGCAGTATGCACCTCGGGCGTGTAGTGAGACAGGTGAGACTCCGGCTCCCGTAGTAGCAAGTCTACGGGTGCTCCTCACGCAAAGTCTGTAAAGTGATGAAAAGTGCTAGGTGGTAAGATGTGCTCCTCGGGACGGTACGTCATAGGGTCGAAGGGCTGGATCCTAGGTGGCAGCGGAATGATGTCAGGCTCCCTCTCCATCCCCGGAGGACCCTCATCGTATGGAGCATCATCAGCCATCTGAAAAGAAGGTGCAAAATGAGCAAAAATGAGTGAAATGAGCTAAAATTGCCAAAAGTCAACAAAAGTCGGCTCTCGGGAAGAAAAAAAGTCAAAGAAAGTCAAAACCCGGGAAAAGGTGCTAAACTTCGAGAGAAACATACCTCAGGTGGTGAAGATAGAGAAAGAAGCTCCGAAAACAAATTCTGATCGGTTCAAAGTGAAGAAAATCAGAAGATCTTAGTGAGTCAACTTCGCGTGGGACGTTGGAAAACGCGTGCAAAGCTCGGATCTGAGAGGGAAAAGGGTCTAGGAAGGAAGAAGAGTGATTTTCGGCCTTGTGTGTGTGAGCATTTGTGTTTTGAAGTTGTGTATTTAAAGAGCCGAACCTCAAAAGACCAAACTGCCCCGGATTTCACTAAACTGGTCGACCGACCACCTAGGTGGTCTACAGCCACTTTTGGTGGTCGGCAGCCCTCCAGGGTGGTCTTCAGGGTCCCATTGTCCTCTCTGTGTGTTTTTGTGCTGTTTGGAGTACTTGGCTCTCGAGAAAGTGCAAGAAAAGTTCACTATTTTCGGCTCAAAATGTCCCCGCAGGAACTTCGATTCACGTCTTCGATGCACGACTCATTGTCACTCGTCAGGAGCAAGGTGTATCCTTTTTAAGTACATTGTGACCCCTCTGAGAGGTAAATCGGAGGTTGCGTTTGAATTAGTCTCGTTAAGGCGTGTATTTCCTTATTCGGCATTTTGCTTCAAACATGCTGTTGTGTTGCACTGAAAATGCATTGTTATTGTGCATAGAATGTGTATGCCGCGTTGCATTGTTATGCACCATTTTCCTTGCATTGTTTTGCACATTCCAGTTGCATTGTTATGCACTGTTCTACTTGCATTGTTATGCACCGTTTTCCTTGCATTGTTATGCACGTTCCAGTTGCATTGTTTTGCACGTTCCAGTTGCATTGTTATGCACTGTTCTACTTGCATTGTTATGCATCGTTCTACTTGCATTGTTATGCACCGTTTTCCTTGCATTGTTTTGCACATTCCAGTTGCATTGTTATGCATGTTCCAGTTGCATTGTTATGCACATTCCACTTGCATTGTTATGCACCGTTCTCCTTACATTGTTATGCACCGTTTTCCTTGCATTGTTTTGCACATTCCGGTTGCATTGTTATGCACTGTTCTACCTGCATTGTTATGCACTGTTCCATCTGCATTGTTATGCGCCGTTTCACTTGCATTGTTATGCACATCTCCACCTGCATTGTTATGCACCTTTCCATTGGCATCATATGTGCACGCGTTTATCTTGTATTGAAATTGTACCTTGATATAGCGTTGATCATGTGTTCCTATTACATTGTACTTGTCAAAATCTCTCTTTTGTGCAGACACGATATTGTATGTATGATTCATTTAAGAGAAGTTTTGGTTCAGTTTGACTGTTATCTATCATGCATGTTCGCGTTTGGCACGCGTTTGGCTACTCTTCTCTACTTGCGTTTGACATGCGTTTGGACGTACCCCTTCTCCACTCGCATTTGACATGCGTTTGGACGTACTCTTCTCTACTCGCGTTTGACATGCGTTTGGACGTACCCTTCTCTACTCGCGTTTGACATGCGTTTGGTCGTACCTTTCTCTACTCGCGTTTGACATGCGTTTGGACGTGCCTTTCTCCTTTCGCGTTTGACATGCGTTTGGATGCCCTTCTCCTCTCGCGTTTGGCACGCGTTTGGATGATTGTGCTTTCTTGCACAGTTCTTTTCCTTTTGCGTTTGATACACTAGAAGGTGTTTCGTTTGAGACTTTGGGTGTTCCCGATAGTCGCTTTTAGTCTTTCCTGCGTGAGATGTAGTTAAGATCGCATAATTTTCTTACATCCTTTCTACATAAGATATAGGTTGGTTCGTGTTTACTTGCTTATGTATGAGTTTGCTGTAGCATTTCTTTGCATAACATTTGCTTAAAATGTTGTATTTACTTTGCATAGATGCTTCATTACAATCCTCTTTGCATAATCATAAGTTATGTTCTGCATTGTGCATGTCATTTGCATTTTGCCCCTGTCTACGGGCGCATCTCTTTGTTATCTTGCCTGTTTGTCTAAGTCTTCAGCCTTGTCAAAAATGGGTCGTCTGGGCTTTAACATTCACTCCCGTCATTTCTTGACTTCTGAGTTTTGTCAAAGAGGGGCAACTGTAGACACCCCATTTTTGACCGACCTTAAGACTCAGACGTCATCGATTGAGCGCTTGATGATTGTGCATGTTTGTGCTCGTTTTGAGTTTCTGGAGCCTTCGGCTGAGCGCCTTGTCTCGGGACCTCTTAACTTTCTTCTCTTGGCCTGGTTTTTGGACCATGCCTTGTTGCCTTTGCCTAGAGGGAAACAGAGGCCTGTAGGCCACTTTTTGTAGGTGTAGGCTACCTTTCCCTCTCGTAGGCCACTTGTAGTGGCCCGTAGGCTAGTTTTCGGGGCTTCTGGCTGAGTGCCTCGCCTTGCGGACTATTGTCTTTCTTCCTTTTGGTTTGTTTTTGAACCAAACCTTGTTACCCTTTGCCTGGAAGGTGGAACAGGGGTGTAGACCAGTTTCCCCCCCTGTAGACCATTTTTCTTCCCCGCCAGCCAGTTTTGGCGGTTGGCCAGCTAGGGTAGGTGGTCTGTGGACCACCTAAGGTGGTCGACAGCCTGCCACCACCTTCTATTCTCCCTGCAGACCCTCTTCTTCCCTTGTCGACCAGTTTTATTCCCTGTAGACCACTTTTTGTGGTCGGTCGACTAGGGGGAGTGGTCAGTCGACCACTTTAACTGGTCGGCGGCCTTTCTACATTTTCTGTAGATATTTTCCTTGCCAGCTGTGCCACCTGTTGGGCACAGAAGGCATCCTCCATACACGTATATGGAGGGATTGCACCAAGCTTCTAGCTTGTTCAACAAGCTTGAGGCTTGGAATTCTATATAAGGGAGCCTCCTCCGTCTTGTTCAAGGTTCATAAAATTTGCTTAGGGCTAAACATATCCTTCTCTCTCTATATTTCTCCCTCTCTCTCTCTATATTTGTGCTATTTTGTGCCTTAAAGTGAGTTTTGTTCACACTTTTGCACTAAACACCTAGTGAAACACCTTTACTTTTGAGCTGAGGTTCTTGGAGGTTGCATTTGAGTGGTTTTGGCTTGGTTTTTGCCTCTGAAGTTGCTGTTTTGAAGTTGTGCTTCAAGGGTGAGTAATAGCCTCTTTAAAGCTTTGTTTTCATTGCTTATTTGGCCCTATTTGCATGATGTTTTAGGCCTAACTTGCAACTACAAAAACTTTTGTTTTTAAGTACTTAAGGTGGTTGTTTGAGACCTCCTTGGTGTTTGAGGTGTTTTACCCTCTTGTGTGCCTTGTTTTGCTTTGCTTTGTGCTATCTCCTAAGGCCTTTGAGATCACCTTTGTTTGGCCTCTTCACCACTGAATTCCAGAGGAATTTCAGTGGTGGAAAGTGTGTTTTGGGACCCAAAATAGGAGGGGGTGGTCCCCCCCCCTTTTGTACCTTGTTTGCATGTGTTATTGGCTTACCAAGTTAGCATTGTTTTCTACCTTCTTGGGCCCCTATCTTAGCATGTTTCAGGCCTTGTTTTGCCATGATATAGCTCTGTTTGGGGTTGGTTTGGTTACCTCTTGCATGCTCCTTGCACTTATAGTGCAATTCCACTCACTAGCCTAGCATGCTTACTACTTTGGCCTATGGCTCTAGCTTGTTTTGGCTCTATTTCAGCATGCTTTTTGCCATGATTTCACATGCTTTAGGTTTGATTCGGGTGGTCTTGATCATGTATGCTTTGTTTTGTATAGCCATAGCGTAAAACCCCTCCACAAGCTTTGTGTTTTGAGTCCACTAGCATGCATTGCTTGGGCTATTTGCATGGTTTAGCATCATTTGATATATGATTTCAGAGCATGTTTCACTGTCATACCCTCGTGTGTATAACTCTTTCAATGCTTTGGAAGGTTGTGCTTTATGCCTTAACCATGAGCCAATATGCATGCATGCTTGCCTAAGCTTTTGGGCTACCATCTCAGCATGTTTTTGGTGTTATTTTACCATGTTACAACTCTAATTTTTGTTGGTGAAGTCATCTCATGCTTGGTTTTGGTATGTGTAGTGTAATCCTTCTCATTGGCCTTGCATGCATCATGCTTTATGCCTCCCGTTCTAGCTTGTTTTGGCTACATTATATCATGTTTCTAGCATTGTTTTGACAAGCTTTAGGACTGTTTTGAGTCATCTTGGTCCTTTGGGGCTTGCATGATATGGCTATGGTGCAAGTGCCTTTGATAGCCTTAAGCTTTGAGCCTCTTAGCATGCCTCATTTGTGATGTGTGCATGATTTGGCATCATTTGGAATGTAATTTTAGAGCTTATGTGTTTGCCATACTCCCATGTTTATCACTCTTTCATTGCCCTTGAGGGTTATGCATTATGCCTTGTTTGTGAGCCAATGAATGAACATGCTTTCCTTCCCTTTTGAGCCTATGTTTGAGCATGCTTTCGGCTTTGATTTAGCATGCCTCAACTCTGTTTTGAGTAGTTTGGGCCATATGAGATTTGTTATGCATGGTTGTAGTGCAATAGCTTTGACTAGCCTAATGATTCAAAGTCCTTAGGATGCTATGCTTGTGTTGTTTGGATGATTTGGCATCATTTCACACATGATTTCAGTGCATATAGTGTAGCTACACTCTCACATTTGTCACTTCTTCATTATGTTTGAGAGTTGTGCTTCTATGCTTTGTTCATGGGTTAATGCATGAACATCATTTCCTTGTCTTTCATGCAATCATCTCCACGCATTTAGGCCACTATTTTGGCATGGTTTAGGTCTGTCCATAGTTGGTTTAGCCATTTAAACTTGATATTGCATGCCTCTTATGAGATGTTCTTTACTAGCTTTGATGTTCTTGGCCTCCAAACATGTCTCGCATGCATTGCTTATATGATGGAACCTTGTGCATGCCACATTAGCATTGATAGATAAGCATGTTGTATGTGTTGCATTGTGTTTGGATCGAACGTTGATCCAAACACAAGGAATGTGGCACGTTTCATACTCGAAGTGATGAAACGTGTTGCGTTTCTTGGTCGCCGACCCTCTTGATCAAGCATGATAGAGATGGAGGCCCTTATGTGTTATTTGTGTGCATTCATTGACATTGACTTGTGCAAACTTGGCTTCTCGGCCATCGTGCATTGTGATGCATGGTTGGTGGCCCGAGAGTCGAGTACCGCACTCCCTTGAGCTTGAGAAATGATAGGGATGGTGGTTGTGCATACATATCTTGCAAATACACTGCTATGTCCCTTGTTGCTTTCTGTTGCAGCAAAACTGGAGTTTGGCAAATTCACTGGTCGGCCGACCAATAAGAGTGGTCGACCGACCGCTTTTTCTGGTCTACAACAAATTTTTCTGGTCTACAGCCCCTTTTCTGGTCGGCAACCCACCAGGAGGTCCCCATGTTGGAGCAAAAGCAATTTGGAAGTTTGTGCAGTGTTCTGAGATCTAATCAAATGCAAATAGAGGCAATTCTGGGCATAGCAATGGATTTCCGAGCGAGGCGATCGAGCATGCATGCATGCACCCCTCACCCCGAGGACCTCTTTTAACTGCTTTAGTTGCTTTACTTAGTCAGCTAATTCGTCAATTTTGTACTTAATTAGTTAATGTGCTTAATTAATCGATTTGTTTTGTAATAATTAGTTAACTAGGAATAGTTAATTAGCTTGGTTTGTAATAAGTAGCTTAGCCTAGAATAGCTTAGCTTACTCATTCGGACCCTCTTTCGAGAGGGCACAATGTTGTAATAAGTGTGTGTGCGTGTGTGCATGTCTTCCAACCCCATTTCTTTCTCCCTTTTACTTATCAGCTTTCGATGGTTAGTTTGGGGCATGTTTCAATTAGCATACTTATGCTTTGCATGCGTGCATCATTCATTCGTCTTGCATGCACCGGGCTCGGCGCATCATTCAAGCTGCATTGTATTTCAATACACTTTCTTGAATATGTGTTTCAAAGCATGTTATCAAGTGCTGCATTCATATGCCATTCTAGATAGCCGAGGCTATTTTAGTTGCATTTTTGCATGTGTTGCATTAGGCATCTTAACATAGCTAGGATCATGCATGATTTCTAATTAGCTTTTGTTTTGGCTTGGAGTACACTGTAAGTGTTTATACTTTAGCATCCTTGCATGAGTGTGGGTGTTGCCATAATAGCATGCTTGCCATAGGGCTATTTGCTTATGTGATTAACTGCATGAATGCCTGTGGATGAAGGCTTTATTGCTTGAATTGGGACAATTCGATAAATGTGCGTTTTAAGCCCACTTGGAGTGGCAAAATCATGTTGTTTTAAGCCCACTTGAGGGTGGCAAATCCGCGTTCTAGCCTACTTACGAGTAGCAACTTCAAACCATTTTTGAAAAACAAACATGAGATGTTTTGTTCCAATTTAAGCGATTTGGTCTATACTTGTACGCTGTGCACATCACATAGTAATTCTAGATTAATAACCGGAATAAGAACACATGTGTTTATAAAAACAACATATCATGTTAGTAGAGGCCCATCTTTGATCGGGCGAGCGGGGGTTCTCATTTCAGGACCTTCCCCTCTCGTACCCAAGTTCCCGAGGCGAGGCAACTTTGGTGATGACGGACACGTGGCCTTAGGCACGAGTCAAGGTTTCCTAAATTTCCCAAAACAAAATATTTAGGTGGGGACTCTGAAATCTGGCAAAGCAGTCCATGTTTGGCACTTCTTGATTAAAATCAATTTTCCAAAACGATTTGCCAGATTTGAACTCTTTGGTGATTTATCAGTCTTACATTGCACTTTGTGAGATTAGATTTAGAACCGTGATAGAAGTCCAAACTGTAGTAGCTAGAACCCAATTCGCACCCTCGCGCGCGGAGAGAGTTCGGGGCGGTCTACACTATTATATAGCAATTCCGATTTTGACCCGACTATTGTGATTTCCCAGACTCGGGTTTAGTGCTTTTGTATTGTTGTTTACCTCTGGTTCCCGTTGTATCCCTTTAGAATTGGCATTCGGGTTGTGGTCGTGCATTTGGAACAGGTTGGTTGCTTGTTTTTCCAAACCCTTTTTGCCTAGATTTTGGCTCTTCTGCTCAAGCAGGCATTCTTGCGGTCGAGCGGGCTTTACAATTTTGCTTCTACGCTCTAATGGCCATTCTTGTGCTCAAGCGGGATTTGTCAAGTCTCAGTATTTTTGTAGGTCTGCAAATACTGGAAGTGTGCATTGGATGCTCGAGCGTCCAGTCTCACGGTCGAGCGGGGCCCTACGTCTGCAAAACTTCTGGAAGTGCGTATCTTACGCTCAAGCGCCACTTTTCACGCTCGAGCGGAACTTTGTGTCTGATGCTCGAGCGGGGCTTTCCACGCTCGAGTGGACTGCGTGTATAACAGTCTGAGAAGATGAAATTTTGAATCACTTTTTCTTCTTCTCTCTCTCTCTCTTTCTCTAAAACTCTCCAAAAAGCTTGTTCTTGAGCATCTCTCTCTAAAATTCACCTTTTCTCTTAGATTTCATCTAGATCCGTTGATCTTTTCACCCTAGTGCCTTTGAGAAAAGGGTAGAGTTGTAGCTCGGCTTTTTCACACCCCCTTCGGGAAGCTCGAAAGAAGCCCTACAATTCGGACTCCCGCAGTTCTCAATCTAATCTCACAAGTGCAATGTGAAATTAATAAACACCAAAGAGTCCAAATTCGACAAATTTTTTGAAAAATTGATTTTTTAATCAAAAATGCCAAAATTGGACTGCTTTGCCAGATACAGAGTCGCCACCTAAATATTTTATTTTAGAAAAATTTAGGAAATCCATGACTCGTGCCAAAGGCCACGTGTTCGTCATCACCAAAGTTGCCCCGGCTCAGGAACTTGGGTACGAGAGAGGAAGGTCATGAATTGAGTACCCCTGCTCACCTAATCAAAGATCAGACTCTACTAATCATGATATGATTTTTATCAACATTATATGCTCTTGTTCCGGTTTATTCGGCTAGCACTTACTATGTGATGCGCACGCATACAAGGTATATAATAATTTGCTCAAATTGGAATAATTCAATTTCATGTTTGTTTTTCGAAAGGGTTTGAATTTGCCACTTAACAAAGTGGGCTTAAAGCTCGTGAATTTGCCACTTAACAAAGTGGGCTTAAACGTACATTCATTGAATCATTCCAATTCAAGCAATACGCCTTCATCCACAGGCATTCAAACAGTTTAGCAGTTAAGCACTTAGCCTCATGGCAAGCATGCTAGACATGGTGGTCACTCACACTCATGCAAGTATGCTAAAGCACTAAAACTCACTTAGTACTCCTAGCCAAAAAGGAGCTAGTTAGAAAAAATGCATGTTCCTAACTATGCCAAATGACTAATGCAACACATGCAATATGCAATTACAAGGCTCAGTTACTAATATGACATATGAATCAATTCAAGACATGCAGTCTAAACACATATTCAAGGAAGTATTAAAACAACAAAGTAGTTAGAATGATGCGCCAAGCCTCGGTGCATGCCATACAAGATGAATGGATGCAAACATAAGATATGCTAAACGAAACATGTCCCTAAACTAACCATCGTAAGCTAATAAATAAAATGGAGAAAGGCGTGGGGTTGGAAGACAAACATTATTACAACATTTATGCTCTCACGAAGGAGAGTTCGAATGAATAAACTAGCTAACTAACAACTAAGCTAAGCTAATTAAGCTAACTATTACAAACCAAAATGATTAACTAGCTAAACTAATTAACTAATTATTACAACACTTGGATTAATTAGCTCACTAAATAATTACAATACAAATGTAAATAAACTAAGTAATTAAACTAAGCATCTAACTACTCTGCCTCGGGAAATGAAGGATGTGCATTCACATGCTCAAGTATCACCCGAAAAGATCACCGTTTTGCTCCCAGATGCCTCTGTTTGCACAATTGAACACTTCCAGAACAAAGTTGCTCCACCTTACCAAAAATTTGCTGAACTTTGCATTAGTGGCTAGCCGGCCACAGGTGAAGATTGCCAGCTATCTGCCGGCCATGAAAGTGGCCTACCAACCATGGATGATGGTCTGCGGGCCATGGAAAGTGGCCTACCGGCCACTGATGCACTGGTTCATCATGCTGCAACAGAGGACAAACAGAACATATACAGAGTATTTCCAAGGGTTGTTTACATAACTCACCCCTCTTTTTCATGAACAAATCCAAGGAGTTGTGAACCTAAGCCACAAACTACCAATTCAAGCAATTTTATTGCATGATGGCTTGTGACTCAAGATGTGCAAGTTCAATAAATGTAATGAAAAGACACAAACCTCCTTCATTTCATGAAAGATCAAGGGAAGAAGTTGACCTTGGAGACTTGGATCATTTCGTCACTAGCAACTATGAAATGGTCCAAGTTCCATGTGTTCAATTAACGTCCGATTGAACGCACAAGTTATTATCTTGCTCATTTTTAGTCCCAAGTTGTTAGTTACTCATTTTAACTTACCAACCATTCTTTAATTCAATTAAGTCCAATGGTGAGTTAAAGTCCTCTAATGAAAAGATGGCTCAAAACACAAGTTGCTTTGAGTATGAAAGAAGCACCATATCGTTGGTAATGAACCCCCTAGGGATTAAACCATTAAGTATGAAACCTCAATTTCACACTTAGGCAAGTAAGTGACTTGAAACCACTTTCAAAGCAAAATTAAAAGCCAAGAAGGGAGGGAGATTGCAGAGATTATTAGTGCTGAAATTCAGTAAGAAAAACACTAAAACAATGCAATCAACTTAAACAAGTGGTGTTTAAAGGCCTAAAACACCAAGCTTGTGAGGACTATTACACTAGAAGCATGCAAAACAAGACTCAAATGACTTAACCAACCCAAAATAGAGTTAAAACAGTCCAAAGCAGAGGCTAAAACATGTTGGAATTAAGCTAAGACAAGCTAGAAAAATAAGCTAACACATGGCACCAACTAGGCTAGCAAACAAGACATAAGGAGGGGAGGCTAACCCCTCCAAATTTGGACTTCAAAACATGATTTTAGCCACAAAAATTACTCTGAAAATTAGGGTTAAAAAGCTTGGAAAAAGATGGTTTGAAAGTGGGAAACACAAGTGGAAAAGCCTTACAAACAATGTACAAAGAAGGGTGAACCACCCCCTACATTAAATGGCCTAAAACCACAAATTTCAACCCACTAAGACAGAGTTTTTATAGCCTAAAAACAACCCAAAAGCAGTGGGAAAAAGATAGAGAGACAAGTGTGCAAAACAAGCTAATAAAGCAAATCTTATACCTCTTGAAGAGGAGCAATTCCAAGCTACAAAACCAAACAAGCACACCCTCTAGAGCTCAAACCAATCTCAAGAACACCTCAACTCAAAGATGAGAAGATTTGGCTAAGGGTGTATAGACAAAGGCTAGTGAATTAGAGGCTAAAATGTAGAGAAATGCTAGAGAGAAAGAGGGGGTCTCTATATATAAAAAACATGAAATTCCTATAAGGAGATCCAGCCCTCCACATATGGACATATGCATGCATCTGTGCAAACAGCTGACACAGCTAGCATAAAATATCTGCAGAAAACACTGGTAGTCGGCCGGCCATCAGTGGTGGTCGGCCATCACTTGTGGCCGGCAAGCCACATTAGTGACCGGTAGCCCAAAAGTGATGGCTGGCAACCTCTAGGGATGGCCGGCAGGGCACCAGAGGTTGCAGGCTGGAAAGACCAAGGCATGGTACAAAAATGAGACAAAAAGGGTGTAGGGTTTGAAAGGCTCAAAATTATGGCGTTCCGCTGAGGACTTCGAGCACTTGGCGAGCAAACAAACTCATCATCGAGTGTGCATACGAGGTCATCCAAGTCGTAAGGGCCGTCAAAAATGGGATGTCTACAAGAGCATCTCAAGATCTACATTTTGATTTGAATAGAAGTGGGTTTCGGTGTTCTTGGAGTTTCTCTCTCTTGCTTGGCTTGTCTTCTCTCTTTGAGGTAGGGATCTTTCTACACCTTCATATGATAGTTAGCTTAGTTATTTATCTCTTGCGTAACAATGGTGTGATTTGAGGATGTTTTAAACAAACCTAGGGTCTGGGCATAAAATGGAATGAGGGGTTTTCGGTGAAAGTAAAATAAATGTTTGTGGGGTTTGAAAATGATGTTGTGTTATATCTAATTTGATGATTTTGGCACTTGGCTAGTATTTGGGAAAAATTGGGAAATTGCCCTAATTGGATCAAACTATTATTTTGTACAAATAATTGAAATTGTTATTGAAAATGTGAAATTGGATGATCTTTGTTATAAATGGTGGAATGGAACATGTATTATTTCACACATTTGGAAGTTTTAAATAAACTATCTATTTGAGAATGAATATCGGTTTAGAGATAATTGTATTGGGCTATTGGTGGAGGATAACTTTGATTGTTATAGAACTTGCATGTGGATTAGGTCAATTGAAACTAATCCTTTGATGGTTGTCATTGAATATTACCGTGTTTATATACATTGCATATGTATGGATGATTGTTTGGGAGTGGAAAGGGGATGTGCTCCATGTTTGATTAGATGGTTAAATATATTACATATGTATGGATGATTGTTTGGGAGGAGAAAGGGGTTGGACTCCATTATAACTAAGTTAGTCGGAGTCTTTAGGGTGAAAGTCCCAAAATCATACATGGGTGCCTAGCCCGCAGATGAAATATCCGTAAAATGGCAATTGTAGTACTTGTATAGCCTACGTTTACATGGGTCCTGTTTGATGGCTGCCCGCGAACGAAATATCTGTGAAATGGAAGTTTGAAGTGTTTATGCATATGTGTTGTATGATTTGAAAATTATTGAGTTGTAGCTTCAGTTCGGTTGTTGAGAAATAATGAAATTGACTAATGAATTGAGAAAGATAAGTGATCGGAATGTGAATTGAAAGAAAATGGATTAAGACTTGAATTTGATGTCTTATGAGTATATACATTTGTGAAAAGTTTTATCACAAGCATTGTTTATGCACTTGTACTTATACCTTTGATAAATTTTATATACTGTGTTAAATGATTTCTATTGGGCTGTGGCTCACCCTATTTGGGAATAACATTTTCAGGTAATGATGGCATGCCTCCACCAAGGCAATAGCATTGGAGGAACCTTTGGGAAGCAAGAGCTTCATGTTTTGTTTACTTTGTATAGCCTAGGGCTAAATTTGTATAGAGCGAAACTCATTTTGTTGTAACAAAGTCAAGACTTTGAAAGGTGTAAGCCAATAGGACATTTACTTCTATCAAACTCTTTTATAATCATTAACTTCATGTAATGAAAGGACTATTTACTCTGATTCATGCGATTATTGATATATGTTTTGGGTTGTATCTATTGTGTATTTTGAGGGCATTACATATTACATCAAGTATATGACAAATATAACAAATGAAAACCAAAGCATGAGAGCTTCACTGACATGCAAAATTCAAATTAGACATTTAAAGATCATCAACGAGTACCATGCAAACATGGAGTCGCAGAAAAGATATTCTAACAATAAATTTCTAGCATACCATTGACATTTAAATGTTCAATTAGAATATGACAATAATTTTTGGTAACATAAAAACGATTACAATTTTCCAGAAGAATGATCAAGAAAACCAACACTATATGTGTGTTTTATTTTATCATTTTTAAACCAAGAAAACATTAATTATTTTATGAAACAATCTGCCAAATGATATATTAAACAAAATCAAATATCACATTGCTTGATCTGCGAAAATTTAGAAAGAAAAGCAATTTTAGATTGTTAGTCTAGCAATATAATAAACAAGATAATTAGCATGAATTATATAATAGCAATGACAATAAACAATAATATATATAAACAAAATTAAGTGTAGTGAAACATAACTATGAGACTTTGAGGGTCGCATTATCACTGTCCTAAAATTATTTTTCCTCCCCTTGTGAAGGTACCACCGAAGTGAAATAGTTCCAAAATAAAATCCATGTTGCTCACAGTGTCCCTCATATAGTATTCATGACCAACAAAAGGCTTGAGTCATGTCACGAACCAGAGTTGTCCAAAATATAATATACAATATATAGAACTCTCATAAAATATTTCATCTCTCAAATCATCTTTTCAATCTCTTCTTGTGTCTTGCGCATCTTTTAACTCATAGAAAACCATGTACTTATATAGCACTCTTTGTAACCTATATAACAAAAGTTCACTTCACGATAACAATAAACCACCATTTAACGTTATGTTAAACAAAGAAATAATGAGATATAAAATCTTTTGTAACTCACAATTTATTGAATTTATTAAAATAATATATTATTTTATTTTTATTAAAAATATCTCAACATATCAGAGCCAAAGGGATAACTTTCCAAATCGACTAATCAAATTTCTTAAACTTAAATCCAACCCACCAATTCAGCAACCCATCTATTGCCAAGGCACCACCCACTGGACCCCACCAATTCAATAAGTTGGCCCAACCCTTCCAAACTGATGAGACAGCATCAACTAATTCAACTTCTGAATTACAGAAAATACAATTGATGCTAGCATTCACATTAGTTTGTTTCTAGACGAAACCTAAGAATCCTAATTCTTTGTAAATAAGCAGCTGTTTAGACCCTCCTATTCCAAGCCAACCACCCAAAGAATTGAGTTTCAGGGAGAGAAATGTTAGACCATAAACTTGCTACAAACTTCATGCCAATCGCATCAAAAATCCCCACCCCATATACCACACTTTTATGATAATTAATCCTAAGGCCTGACATGATTTCAAAGGACCTTAGTATTCTCTTAATATTAATTAATGCTTCCCATTCAGCTTCACAAAACAGGATGGTATCATCTGCAAACTATAGGTGTGTGATTTTTAGGCCACTTGAGCCTACAGAGGCCCCTCTAATCAGACCCAGATGCTTAGCCCTAACCAACAAAATGTTAAGTGCTTCAGCCACAATGTTGAACAGAAATGGTGACAATGGGACACCCTGCCTAAGATCCCTCTGAGGGGAAAACTCTGGGTTTGGTGACCCATTTACCAACACTGAAATTCTGGCAGTTATAGCACATTCCTTCATCTAGCTCACCCACTTTGTCACAAAACCAAAGTTTGACAGCATAGAAAACAAAAATTTCCAGTTAATCGAGTCATAGGCTTTCTCAAAATCAAGTTTAAGCACAATCCCTCTGCTCCTAGATTTCTTGCAACCATCTACTATCTCATTAGTAACAAGTATGCCATCTAGGATGTTCCTGCCGCTTATGAAAGCTGATTGAGCTTCACTTATAATCCTTGGCATCACCTTTTTCAATCTATTTGATAACACCTAAGCCAATATCTTGTACAAGGAACCAACTAAGCTGATTGGCCTATAATCATTCAGGCTAGATGGGTTCTCTAACTTTGGGATTAAAGCTATGAAAGAGCTATTTAACCCTTTAACCAACTTAGCATTATGGTGAAAATCTCTCATAAAATGCACAACATCATCCTTCATAATGCTACAACATTTTTGAAAAAATCCCATATTAAAACCATCTGGCCCAGGAGCCTTATTCCCCTCACAATATTTGATAGCACATCTGATTTCCTCCTCTGAGAACTCTGCCTCTGGAAAGCCTGTATCATGGCCATCCCCAATGGATTTAAAGGGACCTCTTAAGGTAGGCCTTACCTTCTAGGACTTAGTAAAAAGGTTGTTGAAATGGTTCATCACCTCTGCTTTAACACCTAGGTTCCTCAATGCCCAACCCCATTCACAATAATTGAGCATAAGGCATTTCTATTGCCAATACAACTTGGCATAGCATGGAAAAATGAGGTGTTCCTATCACCCTTAGTTGCCCAATTGAGTCTAGCCTTTTGCATCCACATCCACTCCACCATTCTACTCAAGTTCCAAGCTTTTCCCTTTAAATCCCTATGCCTAGCCAATTCCACTTCAAATAGAGCCCTCTCGTCAGCAACTAAATGAAGGACATGTACTTCCTCCTCAATGACCTTTAGCTTGTTCTCCATATTTCCAAACACCTCAATGTTCCATTTCTTTAAAGTAGCTTTTAAGGCGTTGAATTTTACCAAGCACTTAAACCCTACCCAACCCATCACATTTAGATCAAACCAGGTTTTCTCCACAAAAGGCAAGAACTTTGGGTGCAAAGACTAGGTATTTAGAAACCTAAAAGGTCGAGGGCCCCAATCTCTCTCATCTTCCATTAGTAAGATGGGGCAATGATTAGAGATTAGTCTAGGTAAACCCCAAAGCTTAAATTTAAACACCTGCAACCATTCTGGATTTAATAGGAGTCTGTCAATCCTACTCCATCTCTCACCTTCTTGTGAGTTATACCATGTAAACTTCCTTCCACACATTGTTGGATCAGACACCTCCAACTGATCAATCATTTCATTGAACTCCCTCGTCCCTTTATCCCTCCTAGAACAACCTTTTCTTTCCAAAACACATCTAATTTCATTAAAGTCACCTCCCAAACACCATGGGAACAAAAATTGTGTTTTGAGCCTCACTAAAATATCCCATACCTCTTTTTTTTTTTTTTTTTTTTTTTAACAGAATCATTCGGCCCATTCACAATTACGCAACTAATGCTGATGTTTGTTGTGTTCTCTGTAAAGAAGAGGAGGAATCTATAAACCATGTGTTACTTCATTGTCCCTTCACTTGGTAGACTTGGTCTTATATTGTCAACTGGTGGGGATTACAATGGGTATCACCAGGTTTTGTCCAGAGTTTGTTTAATTGGTCGTTTGGGTGTAATTTAAACAAGATGGAAAGAAAGATTTGAAGTGTCATCCCAGTAGCTATTTTTTGGTCCATTTGGAATCCAAGGAATGGGTGTGTATTTAATGGGAGGCAACCTTTTCTTTATGATTTTTGTGAAGCTATTAAGGTGAGAATTGCATTGTGGATTAAGTACTAATCCTCTTCTTTGGCCTATTCTGTGAATGATTTGGTTCACAACCTTCAACAAGTAAGAATCTGCATTGGTGGGGGCTGATGTTTGGTTTATGTGTTGCTACTATGTGTGCTGCTATTGTTTGTTTTCTTCTCTTTAGCCTAAATTGCCAATTTGGCTTGAGAATAATGTGTATAATAATATATAGAGTTATTTGTCCAGCTGGTGTGGATTCCTCACCAACATTGTGCTTTTTCCTTCTTTTTTCTGTCTTTCTTTTTTCTTCTTTATTGATGTAATCTCATATGAAATGTATGTTTTCTTTATCAATAAAGATTCTATTTTGCTGATGAAAAAAAAAGAAACAAAAAAGAAGAGGTGTTAGGTTTTTATTCTTGGTAATCCCATTTGACAAAACTCCTTTCAGTTGTAATTGTATTCGATCTTTTATTTCAGTGAGGCTATGAGTTTTAGATGCGAATCCAACCTGAATTGCGCTTTGCAGAGATATTTCAGAAGTTTATTCTTTTATGTTTGCCATTTCACTAACTATGTCAGGGATCGATCGGGGATCTCCGCTCGAGCGGCCATTCCTGCACTCGAGCAGAGATGCAATCCGTTCAGAAGTTTCACTCGCCTGCAAAAGTACTGGGAGTTGTTTTTTCCCGCTCGAGCAGAACTTTCTGCGCTTGACCAGAGATCGCAGATCAGTTTTCTATAAATATTTGGTTTCATCTGTTTTTAGGGTTACGGCTTCCAGATCTTCTTCTTGAATATTAGGGTTTATATCTGGAGCTTCTTTGCTAGTTTCTTTTATGTTTGTTTTTGTTTAACTCATGGTTTGAGAAGTATACATCAAAGGATTGTTTGTTTCATTCAATACAAAAGAGAGAGTTCTTCTTCGGTAGATTCCGTGGAATTCAGGCCTGAAGCTTTGATGGATTCAAGAATGGCTCATCGTCGTGATTCGACATCGACATTATGGAATCAACGTTGGGCAAGACAATTCCGAGGTGAAGACAGGCTAGAAGAAGCACACAGGGGTCGGTTCGATTAAGGCGTTGATTCGCTAGGTAATTGAGAGTACACTTGTTTAATTCCTTTATGTCTTCTTAGTGGATTGTTTTGTGGCTTTTGCCCATGTTTTTTTTTTATCACAATTGGAAACGCTCCATTTGTGGTTTTTTCACGTAAAATCGTTGTGTCGATTTATCTTGATTGTTTGATTATGATTGTTATTTACTGCTTAAAACTAATAAATAATCACAAATCAACATTTAGGGGATTTTTAGATTTTTCAAGAGGCACTACAGGAAATATAGAATTTAGCGGCGTTTATTTAGTGATGTTTTTTTAAACACCACTGTTTCTAACCTTTAACGTCGTTTTATAAACGTCGCATTTTATTTTGATTAAAATGGTACCGTTTAAGGAATAGAAGTCATTTTTTAAACACCTTCACGTGTTACAATAGTATTCCTCCCCCTCTCTCTTTAGCTCTGTGAGAATCAGAACCCTTCTCTCTCTCTCTCTGCGCCCTCATTTTGAATCTGGGAAACATTCAGAGTCTTAGAGATTACGATTCAGAACCCTTCTCGCTCTCTCTCTAAACCCTTAAGTCTCAGAGATTACGATTCAACCTTCTTCAGTTCGGTTTCATCTCAGATCCAGTCTCAGAGTGATTTCGACTTCGAAGTTCTCTCTCTCTCTCTCTCGATTTCGAAGCTCCACCGCCACCACCATCTGCATCGTTGACTAAGGTGAGCACACCGTCTACAATCTCAGTTTCGCATTCTCTCTCTCTCTCTCTCTCTCTCTCTTTCTCTCTCTCTCTCTCTCTCTCTCTCTCTCTTTCTCTCTCTCTCAAGCTCTTCGTTCGATCAATTCTTCTCCTAGGGTTTACATATGTTTAAGATTTCAGATCTGAGTTTTCTCATTCAAAAATATATGTTTGAGATCTGAGATTTCTCATTCAAAAATATGTTTGAGGTTTGAAATTTCTTATTCAAAAACATATGTTTCAGATCTAAAGATTTCTCATTCAAAAAATATTTTTATGATTTGAAATTTCTCATTCAAAAATATTTGTTTGAGATTTGAAATTTCTCATTCAAAAATATATAGTCTTTCCTCATTAAAAAATTTCATTCGAAACAATATCCTTGTAGATATGAGATTTTCATTCGAAAATACATGCTTTTGTTAAATGATGATCAACTACCATAGTGCTTTATTTTCAAAGGCAACAGGTTCTCTGACTTGATTCACTCTAGCAGGATGCACCGATTATTAGCAGGAATTCTCATTTATCAAAGCAGCTTGTTTGCTTTGATGCGTGTAAGAAATTACATCAGATGGCTGGTCTTAATGATCATCTTCTTCCTTTTAATGAAGAGCCTTCAATAAATGATTCCACTTTAAAGAGCAAAGGATCAACTTGTAGACACCCCATTTTTGACCGTCCTCAAGACTTGGACGTCACCGTTTGAACACTCGGTGATTATCCATGTTTATGTTCGTTTGGAGTTCCCGGAGTCCTCGGCTACGCGCCTTGCCTCAGGATCTCCGAACTCGACCGTTTTGTGTCTGGTTTTGCACCAAACACTTGTGTTCTGCCTTGGAGGGGCAGGGAGTGCCTTTTGAGGCATCCCCACACACCACCGGCAGTGGCTAGAGGCCACCGGCTGGTTGTTGTTGCCATCGGCACTATATTGTGCCGGTCGGCACTCTTTTGTGCCGGTCGGCAGTCAATTTTGTCAAAGTGACATTTTTGGCTAGCCGGCTACTGTTCAGCTGCTTTTTCAGATATTTTATTACAGCTGTCTGGCATTGACTCCCCCTCCATACACGTGTATGGAGGGATGCCCCTCTTGGTTGCTTAACTTGTAAGCATTACAAGTTTGGCTCCTCTATAAGAGGAGCCCTCCCCCCTTGGCTTTAGGGTTGGCTTTTTAGTAAGAAAACAACTCAGAGCAAGCTCTGGTTTTAGGGTTTGAGTGCCATTCATATCCTACCTCTATATCTCCTTTGTGTGTGTTCTAGGTGCTTTGTGTCTTACTATTGCACACAAACACCTAGTCTTTCACTTTTTCTTGGTTTCTTCAAGGACCAGAGCTTGTTCTTGAGGTTTTTGGTTGGATTTGAGCTCAAGGAAGCAACAACATCAACTCTTGTGAAGGTGGTCTTCAAGGGTAAGAAACTACCCCTTTTTACCCCATTTTTGCACTCCATTTTTGCATAGCTTAGAACTGTTTTTGTGCTTAGTGATTAACACATAAAAGTTCTATTTTTTAGTCCTCTTTATTGTCTATTAAGAGTGTTTTGTGCTTTGGGGAGGTTTGACCACCCTTAGGCCTTGAAAAGGGCTCATTTTGTGCTATTTTGTTGAGATCCGGGATTTTGGTGTTGGGGTCTCTTCACCACTGAAATCTTGAGGGATTTCAGTGGTGAAGATGATGCCTTAAATTCCTAAGAAGGAGGGGGTCACCCCCTCTCCTTGATGTCCTTGAAAAGGGCAAGTTTTGCCTCTTGAGGGAGCATTGTGCTTGAGTGTGTGTTGAGCATGTATGGACTGTTATTCATGCTTAGGGTATCATGATTTAACATTGCTATGTGTTGGTTTTGGTACTCCATGCATGCTTAACATAGTTGCCATGTAATGCCTTGTATTGCCTTAACATGCCTTAGGTTGTTAGCCCTAATTTGAGCATGCTTTAGGCTTAGACTTATGAATGTTTTGTGCTTATTTTGACATGTTTTAGCTCTGTCCATAGTCATTTGGGTTGATCTTGGCATGCATTATATAGCCCCTTTGCATTTTAGGCTTGCTAGCCTTTGAGCATGCATGTGTAGCATGTGTTGCTTACCTCATTTTGATGGTTTGGAACCATCTAGCATGTCATTTCAGTCCCTTTGGTGTGCTTGTATGCTTACCTTGGTTGCCTCTTTAATGCTTTAAAAGCATGTATTGAATGCTCCATGTTTTGGTCATTGTGCGTGCCTTTGGTTTCAAGCCTCTTAGATGCCATCTAAGTAGCCTTTTGGCTTTGTTTTAACATGCTAAAAACCTGTTTTTAGTTGTTTAATGCATGCCATAATTGTCTTGCATAAGTATAGTTCAATGCCTCATTGACTTGGTTTAAGTCTTGGACCATTTGCATGCTTTGTTTGGTCTATTTTGAGTTGGTTTAGCACCACACTTTGACATGATTTTAGAGCTCATGTTGCATGCTAACCATCCATGTTATCTCCTTTCAAGTGTGCTTGAGAGTGGTTTGTTTAATGCCTAAGTTGTGTGCCTTAACATGTGTACATGTGCATGTATGCTTAGCTCTCATACTTAGCATTTTGGCTACTGATTTTAGGCCTAGTTAGAGTTGCCTAGATCATGTTTAAGTCCACCTTTTATTTGGTTTGCATGCTTGCCTTACATGTTTGCTTGTATGCTTACATAAGCGCCTTGCATTGTCCATATTGCATGCTAGCCAACATGCTTAGGATTTCATTGCATTGACATGCATGCTAGGCCTCTTGAGATAAACATGATAGAGGTTCGGCACCCTTGTTTGTTTATTTGGTTTGCATGCATTTGAAATTAAAGTTGCATACTTGGTTCCTTGGGCCATCATGCATGGAAATGCGTGATTGGTGGCCCGAGAATCGAGGCACATCCTCCTTTGAGTCATTAACATGATAAGGAATGTGTTTGATGCATAAATTGCTGGAATTACATTGCCATGCAAGTTTTTGCCCTCTGCTGCTGTGAGTTGCAGGTTCTGCAGATATTTATTGCCGACCGGCAGTGTTAAGTGCCGACGGCAGTCAATAGATGGCCGGTGGATGAATTCAGTGCCGATGAGCTCAATTCACTGCCGATGGAAGTTCTATTCAGCCGGTGATGATCCCCAGTGTTCAGAAAGGCATCCCTGAGACTTTGGCAGTTTTCAGAGGAGTAGAGCAGGGAAAACAGAGGCACTCTAAGCATGGCAGTGCAATTCCGAGCAAGTCTCGAGCATGCGTTGCATCCGGCCCTCATCTCGAGGCAGTTTACTGCTTTAATTAGATTAATTAATTTATTTGATTAATTTAATGGGTTTGTAATATTTAATTAGCTTGCGTGGTTAATTAATTTGTATATTCTTTTGGTCCCTCCGAGCGAGGGCAAGTCTGTAATAAGTGTGGGTAAGTGGTGTGTATGTCTTCCAACCCCCACTTCTTTCTCCCTTTTATTTACCTGCTTTGATGGTAGATTAGGGCACGTTTATTTTAGCATACCTTATGCAATGCATGCGTGCATCCATACATTTGTTACACATGCATCGGGCTCGGCACATCATACAAACTGCATTGTATTTCAATTCTAAATTGAATACGTGTTATTTGTAGCATTCCACGTGCCATGTTTAGGATAGCCGAGCCTGTCTAGATTGCATCTTTGCATGTGTTGCATTAGCCACTCAACATGAACTAGGATCATGCATATGATTACTAACTGGTTTCTGTTTTGGCTCGGAGTACGATGTAAGTCTTTATGCTTTAGCATCTCGCATGCGTGTGAATGTTGACATGACAGTATGCTTACCATGCGGCTAAGTGCTTACATGAGTTAAACTGTTTGAATGCCTGTGGGTGGAGGTTGGATTGCTTGAGTTGGAAAACTCATTGAAATCCGTATTTTAGCCTACTTGCGAGTAGCAAATTCCAAAGTGTTTTCGAAACAAACGGATATGCAATGCTTATTTCCAAATTAGGCAATCTAGTCTATACTTGTTTGTTGTGCGCATAACATAGTAATTCTAGGTTAATAATTGGAATAAGAACATGTAATGTTTTCAAAATCGGATATCACGGTTAATAGAGGCCGGTCTTCGGACCGGGCGAGAGGGGGTGCTCATAGCTGACCTTCCCCGATCGTACCCAAGCTCCCGAGCCAAGATCACTTTGGTGATGACGGACACGTGGCCTTCGGCACCGAGTCAGGGTTTCCTAAATTTCCCCATTTTAAAATATTTAGGTGGCGACTCTGTAATCTGGCAAAGCAGTCCATGTTTGGCACTTCTTTTCAAAAATCAGTTTTTCTTCAAAACGATTTGCCAGAGTTGGACTCTTTGGTTCAAGATTAAGAACCGTGACATTTGAGTCCTTTGAACTGTAGTGACCCAATATCGAACCAGAACGGGGGGGAGTCGCACCCTCCCCGGGATGCGTTCGGGGACGTCTACACAACTTCAAGTGCAGGTATCTTTATATTTAAATTTATATTTTGACAAAAGTGATTATATTCTAGGTGCTTCATAACTTTAGAAACTTGGGCCTTCTTTGAAAATCTCATTTTCATTTGCTTAGGAGTCATAATTTAAGCCTAAATAGAATAAATTTGACAATTTTTGCAACTGAAGAACCCTAGGGATTATAGATGATACACGAAAGTACAACTGAATTCTTTTCTAGAATTCAAGCTTGATGTCGTTCTTTCTGCATCATAGTAATTACTAAATGTGCATCACATATCACTTCATTTTGCATATCCACCACTAATGACATGGCTTGTAAAATCGAGCACTGACATGCACTAGTATGTCAAAATCTGACTCTAGTAGATAGTTGAGCAGTAATAGAAAAAATCTAGTGAGATGTTAGTGCTGGTTAGCAAACTGTTAGCTAGTATTTCAATTCAAAACAATAAAGTTCAACTACACCTCCATCTGCTTGTACTTGCTAGTATATGTACAGACATGATAAAGCGTTGATGCTATATCCTCCATACCCTAGAGTAGATAGCATTAGTAATGGTTGATGCCTTTGCAAGTTGTTACACCATTCAGTCTGTTTTGCTTTTCTTCTCAATTTCAATGCTGTTTGCAGGGTGTTTATTGGTTTTTAAAAAAATTGCACCTTGGATGATAGCCCATATGTATGCTTAGGCTGGGCTGTTGAGCTTTTACTTATCTATCTTTGCTAATATGTTTATCATCTTGTGTGTTAAAGCTATTTTGTGTTTTTTTGTGTTGTCTTTAGGAACAACAAAAAGGAAGGAATTGCATGGGACAACCTGTGTCCATGCACTCTCTGGAACATGGGGATTAAAACCCGATGGCATTGTTTTTCAAGCTTATAGAATACATTTTACTTGTAATATACCTGGTGTGCATTACTCTAGTTTTGTTCTTTTGATTGACTCAAAGCTAGATGATGATGTGGGAAATGTTGAAATGGAACTTTTCTTACTTTTGAAGTTTGTGAAATCTTCGGTTTCTTCATGTGGCGAAATACATCTAGATGCAGAACAAGTTCAAGCATAAGTTTAAAATAATTTGGGTTCTGTTTTACGTAGATTTTATATATGGCCAGTGGCCACCAAGAATTTGTTTCTTCGCTTATTGACAAAACAGAAGGAAACAAATGAAAATTTTGTGGATTTTACTGGTATTTTTGGGTGGAATGGAAATAATGATTGTAAAGTATTATTCCAAAATTTTCATCTTATTGGCAATTGAATCTGTATTATTTTGGAACAAAGCAATCATATCGTGGCACTAAAGGTGCTTTTCAAGAGCCAGCTGAAACAGTCTCAGGTTGAACATCAGCTTCGTCGTGAAGTTGAAATCCAAAGTCATCTCAGACACCGTAATATTTTACGCCTTTATGGATACTTCTATGATCAGGTATAGTTCATCTAGATTATCAAATTTCACAGCTTTTCCATGTTGTTAATCTGTTAACTTTTGTAGCCAACTAACTAATTATCCTTTTTTTCAACACAATTGTTGCAGAAACGAGTTTATTTGATATTGGAATATGCCGCCAAGGATGAGCTGTACAAGGAGCTACAGAAGTGTAAATACTTTAGTGAAAGACGCTCTGCAACTGTGAGTTTCGACACTATGGTTTTCTTTGTTTGTTTATCTTCCATTTGGCTTGTCATTCTTATTACATATTATGTTTCGGAACCTTCCAACTGTGAGTAAATTTATAATTTTTTCCACAACTTGCATCATGAATTTAAGGGATACACTTCGATGCCACGGGCAACATTGTTGCCATTTTTCATTCTATCTATAGAAAACTTGTCATTTTTATTTTTTTTTGGTGCGTTGGGGTGTTACAGTATGTGGTGTCATTAGCACGAGCCCTCATCTATTGTCACGGAAAGCATGTAATACACAGAGATATTAAACCAGAAAATCTTTTGGTTGGTGCACAGGTACATTTAGTTTTTTAATTGATTAATTGATTATCAAGATGTTACCTTGCGCAATACTATAGCGATCCCGGGTTTTACCCCTTGTTGTGTAGTGGTCCGGACTTGGTTCCGTGGATGTTAGCAGTTGTTTAAATCTTAGTTACGTCCTTTCATACTTCGTATTTGAGTTATAGGATGTGATGGGCAGGTTTGTTACAGGTCAGGAGTGAATGGGAGCAAATAGTTGCTACCCAGAATTTTGGCTCTTCGCTCGAGCGAGACTTTTGTCGCTCGAGCGAGCTCTGTGTTTTAGATCCTTCGCTTGAGCCAGGGTTCCTTCGCTCGACCGAGAGTTGTGTTTTGTTCCTAGTAGCTCGAGCCAGAGTTTCTCCGCTCGAGCGAGCGTCTGTGTCTCATTTAGACCTGAGAGCTGTGTTTATTGGCTCGAGCGAGATTTCCTTCGCTCGAGTGAGAGAGGTGTATGTTTTCGAGTTCTTCGCTCAAGCGAGCATTCTGTCGCTCGAGCGTGTTTCTGGGTTGCAGACCTGAAGCATCGAGTTTTTGGCTCGAGCGAGACTTTCTTCGCTGGAGCGAGGGTTTTCTGTGTCTGGTCGCTCGAGCGACCAAGTCTTCGCTCGAGCGAGCTTGTGTTATATCAGTTCGCAGCAGCAATTTTAAACATCATTATTTCACCCTCTTTTGATTTCAAAACCCTAGGTCCGTCATCTCTCTCTTTCTACACACCTTCTCTCTAGGTTTTCATCTCCTTCTAGTGTAAATCTATCCTAGGTCCTTTGTAAGAAAGGTAGAGTGGGTTGAGGGCTTCGTTTTAATCTGAGCAATAGTGGATTTGGAGCACATTGGATTTTCGCCATCTTCTCCATTCGAGCTCAAACTTCGAGGTAGGGATACCGTACTCCATTCTATACATTTTGTCTTGAGTTTTAGTCATTTTGATATGTTGGCGTTGTTGGATAATTTTGGGAAAAGTTAGGGTTTGTGTTGTAATTTGAGAAAGGGGGTTTTTCATATATATCAAACTTCATATGTTTGTAAATCATGAAAAATGGCATTGTTAGTGTCAAATTGAGAAAAATTGAACCTTAGGGTTAATTTTTGAGAAAATGGGATAAATTAATTTGTATAATTAATTTTGGAAAAATGTGGGATTAAGTTTAATTCATGAAATCGGGGAATTATGAGATTGAATGGTGTAGTTGGATAGTTTAATCACTCACCTATGAAAATGTTGAGATTTTATCTGTTGATATATTTATTTCCTGTTTAGAAATAACTGTTTTGGGCTATCGATGGAGGATAGTCGTGAGTGTTGTAGACATTGCATGCTGATTAGGGAACACTGAAACTAATCACATTGAATAAGTCATTGAATATGACGGTCGAATTAATACAGCAAATACGTGTATTGATTGAATAGTGTATATAACAAGTGTTAATTACATTGTATATGCATATTGTTTGGGAGGAGATAGGGAATGTACTCCAGGGTTTGAGGGAAGATAGGGGATGGACTCTCAAACCTGTTTGGGAGGAGAAAGGGGATGGACTCCATTAGTACAGCAATTTTGTGTACTTATTGATTTATGGAAGTGTTTTAGTACAGCAAATATGTGTACTTATTGATGTTTGGAAGTGTTTTAGTATGAGCCTTGGCCTCATTCGAATAGTTGATAATGGAAGTAAAATTAATATGAGACGTAGTCTCAATTTATTGTTTGGCCAGGTTCTGAGCCATGTTTGTAGTATGGAAAGTTGATTAAATAAAGGAAAGAGAAACGTATCATGGACATAATAGTCATGGAATTGTATTGGGATGAAATTGACTTTTGAGTGTTAACCATCTATCGAATGCTATTATTTTAGTCAATTCCTATATTTGGTTTAGTATATTTCTACTGGGCTGTGGCTTACCCTATATGGGAACATCATTTTCAGGTCCAGGTGATATGGTACCTCCAAGGACTTAGCTTGGAAGCATTTGGAGTTGAAGACTCTTTTTAGTTAGTTGTTTATTTTGATGTTACATGTAAACTCAAGCCTAGGGCTTAATCTGTAATTGAGTTAGTACTCATTTTTGTGCCCAAGTGTTAGCTTGGAAAGCTGTAAGCCCGTAGGGCATTTTCTTTCGTTATTACATGTAATGTCTTTTAATAAGATTACTCTGATGAATGGAATAATATTTTAGTTTCTTATGTCAATACATGTTAATATTGTATGTATTACGGGTTTAATTTGAGGGCGTTACAACTTAGTATCAGAGTGTACCAGGTTTGAATACCTTGGGTACGTGGGAAGTGATTAGTATCACAATGGGTTCATCTCGTTTGATAGAGACTTAGCTGTATTGTTATATGCTTATATGATAACATGTTTATGTGACTATGTGGGTATGGAATGTAGTTTGTAGGATGTTGATTGGATCCTCGAGTTTCTATGAGTCTTGTTGGAAAAGCACTTGATCAATGCTGTTTCCAACCGGAACCCTAGCAATGCCTCGGGACTGTCATTATCCAGAAATGAAATTCGTAGGTGCTTACGTGGAGTGAATTACTGTTGTCCAATGCATTAGGACGCGAGTGTTATAGCTTCGGCACATTTGTTAATGTGCTAACGTCTTTGTTACCTTTATTAGGATGTTAGGACGAGGACGAGGACATGGTAGGCGTGCTGGGCAGGAGATGCCCATACCGGATGAGGTTCCGGAGCAGCAGGAGGGTGTTGGTCAGGCCAATGTGGCCGAACCAGCGGGTCAGCAAGCTATGGGTGCCTTAGCCCGCGAGATAGCAGGGGCCTTCAGGGAGTCCGTGGGCATTCTCAGGGCTGAGAATCAAGCCCAAGTTCATGCTGCAGATGCAGGGCCTTCTTTTCTGAAGAGGGAATTCTTCCGGTTTAACCCGAACGAGTTTTTGGGTGATCCAAAAGAGCCACTTAAGGCAGATGAATGGCTCGAACAGACAACGAAGACGTTTGAGATGCTTGGCATCGAAGACGGGGTTCTGAAGGTGACCTTGGCATCTTTCCAGCTTAAGGGGGATGTGGGTCAGTGGTGGAAATTCATGAGAGGCCGTATAGGAGGGACTTGGGAGGCCTTTGTAGCTACTTTCCAGGAGAAGTTCCTGTCTCCAGCTGTCAGGGAGAGGTTGAGGGAGCAGTTCTGCCAGCTTAAGCAGCTGAGTTCTTCAGTGGCCGAGTTTGAGGCCGCATTTACCAGCTTATCCAGGTTTGCACCTAAGCTTGTGGCGTCTGAGGAACGCCGTTGTCTGGAGTTTGAGAAGAAGTTGAGGCATGGCCTCAAGATGAGAGTTGGGGGTTCTATGACTCGGGACTATGGGCACCTTGTGGATGCTGCGTCCCATATGGAGATCATGATGCAGGAGGAGGAGGAGAGACAGAGGGGCTCCAAGAGGAGTCAGGATGGCCAGGGTGATGGCAGGAGACAGAGGGGTTTTAACCCTCAGCAGTCTCAGGGTAGTTTTGCTAGGTCAACCTTTCCAGTGCCGAGTGCAGGTTCTGGGAAAGGCAGTCAGGGAGACATTACCTGTTTCAAGTGTGGTCAGCTGGGCCACAAGTCTCCAGTTTGCCCGCAGAAGAGAGGAGGACAGAGAGCAGCATCATTTTCGACTCGACCTCAGAGCCAGAGTCAGGGCAGGGGCAGCCACTTTCCTGTTACCAGTGTGGTCAAGCGGGGCACCTGAAGAGGTTTTGCCCGCAGTTGGGTGGCACATCTGGTGCATCTAGTTTGAGGCAGGCTTAGAGCCATCAGCCAGCTCAGTCAGTTCAGGCCTCGAGGGCCAATCAGGGGGCTTCATCGTCCCAATCTGCGCAGCAGTCTTATGCTCCTAGAGGTGAGCAAGTAGATCAGAGACCGTCAGGGCGCGTGTATGCTGTTACCGCGCAGGATCTTGTGCCTGCTCCATCTGTCGTGAGAGGTACTTTCTTGTTTTGCAACTCGGTTGCTACTGTATTGATTGATACGGGTGCATCTCATTCTTTTGTATCTGCTGCATTTGCATCTGTTTTGGAGTTGGAGTTGGCACTATTAGCATCTCCTATTTGTGTAGTATCACCTATTGGGGGTGAATTGATGTTGAGGCACGGATGTAGAGGTTATGACATAGAGGTCGCCGAACGTAGGCTTCCTTTTCCCTTTGTTGTTATGCCCATGAAGGGTTTTGATGTTATCTTGGGTATGGACTGGTTATCGTCATACCGGGCTGTTATTGACTGTTACCACCAGAGGGTCACTGTATGTACCTTAAGCGGGGATTGTTTCCATTTCTTGGGGGATCAGGTTGGTAGTGTTTTGCCACCGGTGTATGATCCGTGAGAGCGGAGTGAGCTTAGTGGTCTACTTGCTAGCTTCATGAGTGGTGAGTGTGATGAGACCCAGATTGTATTGCCGAGGGTAGTTTGTGAGTATTCGGACGTCTTTCCCGAGGATCTTGTCGGTTTGCCACCTCATCGAGAGATCGAGTTCTTTATTGATCTAGTGCCCGGCACGGCGCCGATTTCTATGGCACCTTACCGTTTTGCCCCAGCCGAGTTGAGTGAGTTGAAGATTCAACTCCAGGAGTTGCTAGATAAGCGCTATATTCGCCCTAGTGTTTCACCGTGGGGAGCACCGGCCCTCTTTGCTAAAAATAAAGATGGTGCCTTGAGACTTGGTATTGATTACCGGAAATTGAATCGGGCTACGGTCAAGAATAAGTACCCTATGCCCCGGATTGATGATTTGTTTGACCAGTTGAAGGGTTCCCGTTGTTTCTCTAAGATAGACTTGAGATCGGGTTACCACCAGTTGAGGGTCAGGGAGGAGGATATTTCCAAGACGGCATTCCGTACGCGGTATGACCATTATGAGTTTCTGGTGATGCCTTTTGGGCTCACCAATGCACCGGTAGTGTTTATGGACTTGATGAACCGGATATTCCGGGAATTCTTGGATCGTTTTGTAGTCGTCTTCGTGGACAACATTCTGATTTACTCACCTTCTGAGGAGGAGCACGAGGAACAGTTAAGAGTGGTGCTCGAGTTGCTTAGAGCCCATAAGCTTTATGCTAAGTTTGGGAAGTGTGAGTTCTGGCTAAGGGAGGTGAAGTTCTTAGGCCATGTAGTCTCCGGGGAAGGGGTGTCTGTGGATACATCCAAGATTGAGGCAGTGCAAGATTGGGCACAACCCAAGAGTGTTTTTGAGATCCGCAGTTTTCTGGGATTAGCTGGGTATTACCGCTAGTTTGTGAAGGATTTCTCCAGGTTAGCTTCGCCATTGACTAGACTGACTCGGAAGGGAGTCAAATTTGTATGGAGTGAGACTTGTGAAAAGTCGTTCCAAGAGTTGAAGGTTAGATTGACCACTGCTCCGGTCTTGATTATTCAGAGAGAGGGTTGGGTTATGCAGTCTATTGTGATGCCTCACGAGAGGGTTTGGGTTGTGTGTTGATGCAAGAGGGGAAAGTGGTTGCCTATGGCTCACGTCAGTTGAAAATACACGAGAAGAATTACCCTACACATGACCTAGAGTTAGCAGCCGTGATTTTTGCCTTGAAGATTTGGAGGCATTATCTGTATGGTGAGAAATTTGAGGTATTCTCAGATCATAAGAGTCTGAAATATCTATTTACACAGAAAGACTTGAACTTGAGGCAGAAGAGGTGGATGGAATTTATTGAGGATTACGACTTCGAGTTGCATTATCATCCGGGAAAGGTCAATGTTGTGGCCGATGCCCTTAGCAGAAAATCCATTAGTGATTAGCTTGTATAGCCATCTGGGAGTGGGAGATGTTGGGTGCACTTGGGGAGTTTGATTTGCTCTGGGCGAATCCGTTGAGGCTGCGGCCTTGTGTAACAAGCCCGCGGGGGACCTCGCTACAGCTCGGACTCGATTTGTGTCACGGTTCTTAATCTGAACCAAAGAGTCCAAATCCGGCAAATCGTTTTGAGAAAACAGATTTTTAGAAAGAAGTGCCAAACATGGACTGCTTTGCCAGATACAGAGTCGCCACGTAAATATTTTATTTTGGGAAATTTAGGAAACCCTGACTCGTTGCCTAAAGCCACATGTCCGTCATCACCAAAGTTGCCTCGGCTCGGGAACTTGGGTACGATTGGGGAAGGTCACTTCGTGAGCACCCCCGCTCGCCCGATCAAAGATCGGCCTCTACTAACCATGATATCTAGTTTTGAAAACATTATGTGTCCTTATTCCGGTTATTAGCCTAGATTTACTATGTGATGCGCACAGCATACAAGTATAGACTGGGTCGCCTAAATTGGAACAAAACATTTCCTGTTTGTTTTTGAAAGTGGTTTGCTACTCGCAAGTAGGCTTTAAAATGCAGATTTTGCCAGCCTTGGGTGGGCTTAGAAAAGATGGTTTTGCCACTATCTAGTGGGCTTAAAACTCACAGTCAATGATTTGTTCCAATCCAAATAACACAACCTTCACCCACAGGCATTCAAGCACATATATCACATAAGCATATAGCCTCATGGTAAGCATGCTATCATGGCGATCACTCACACGCATGCAAGGATGCTAAAGCATAAAACTTACCGAGTACTCCAAGCCAAAACAGAAGCTAATTAGAAATCCATGCATGATCCTAAATATACAGAGATGCCTAATGCAACACATGCAGAAATGCAACTATAGCAGGCTCGGCTATTCTAAACATGGCATATGGGATGCAACAGTTAACAAGTATTCAATTTGGAATTGAAATATAGATGCAGTTAGTATGGTGCGCCGAGCCCGGTGCATGCAAGACAGATGAATGAATGCAAAAATGCTATCATGCTGTATGCTAATTGAAACATGCCCTAATCTAACCATCATAAGCTGGTAAATAAAACGGAGAAAGACGTGGGGTTGGAAGACATACATCACACACACGCACACTTATTACAACATTGCCCTCGCGCAGAGGGTCCAAATAAATAATATACAGTCCCGAATAAATACAAAAATCCTAATTAATTAACAAATTAACTAAGAAAGCTATAAATTGGCATGCAAGCCAGGGACTGCCTCAACTCTGATGAATGATGTATGTTTGGGCTGCCTTGCGCGGAAATCCATTGGGATGCCCCAATTAGCCTTTGTTTTGCAATTATTCTTGGAAAGCGTGCCAAGCTCCGGAAGGCTGCTGATTCTTGATTTGTTGCAACAGAGAGCAAGAAAGGGGCATGGCAATGTATTTTCACATATGTATGCATGCCTCGATCCTCGTGCCACCAATCACGCATATCGATGCATAATGGCCAAGGAGTCGAATTGCACAACTCAATATTAAATGAATGCACATGAAAACACCACAAGACCAAGACTCCATCATGGATAATCCGAAGTGTCGGTGACTGGGGAATTGAGACACGTTCCGTCACACGGAGTACGAAACGTACCTCGTTTCCCGTGCTTGGGCTAACTCCTATCCCAAACACAATGCAATATGCATGGCATGCATGAATGCAACTAAGATACAACCTAACATGTACAATGCTATGAAATGGCATACACGATGCAAGAGGTAACATGGCATACACAATGCGCTAACATACAACCTAGCATACACAATGCTATGAAATGAAATGGCATACACAATGCATAATGGACTTACACCAACACAAGTGGACCTCAGCCACACTCACATAGGAGGCCATAAGATGAAAATGAGACAATTCAAAATGCGTGCTCACGTGCACGCAAACCGAGGACCGACCCTAAGGCACAAATGCCACTCTAACAAAGCATGGCAAGGCATGGAATATGGTATACAAGCATGCAAATTTCAGTACCAAAATGTGATGCAAAACAGCCCCGAAATATGGAAACATGGCACCCGATGCATGAAATGGTCCCGAAACACAAAACTATGCACATGGAATGACTTATAGCTATACAAAGCATGCATTATTTGAACATTAAGCATAGAGACAGAATCAAGACAGTCCCAAAACATGCATATTTCCAGTTTTAAGCAAGGCCAAAAGGTGAACCCAAGTAGGGCTAAGCTAACATGCAAAAATGGCCTCGAAAGAGAGATAAAGAAGAAAGTAACAGCTTCTGGGCCCAAATGGCAAAGAGCCCTTCAACAAAGTTGAAGAAGTGCTCAAAATGAAGCACTTTACAGTTTACATCAAGCCACGAAAATAAACACAAGCAGGCCTAAAACGTTATGCGAGAAAAAGGCCAAAAGAGGGACAAAGAAGAAAGTGATGGCTTCTGGCCTCTAATAGGGGAGGGCCCTTCAACAATGTTGAAGAGGGGCCCAAAACCTGATATTTTACAGTTTATGACCAAGTCCAAAACAGTGTACAAGAAAGCTTAAAATACTATACAAAAGAAGGCATAAAAGAGGGCTTTAACACAAAGAGCAAAAAGGGAGCCTCAAACAGTGAAAGACCCTTGATCAAACATGAAGAGTGGGTCAAAATATGACTATTTACAGTTCGGACCAGAGCCCAAAAATACAAGCACAAGGCGCTAACAAAACATGCAAAAATAGGGCCAAAAGAAAGATAAAGAGGCAAGTGACAGATGAAAGCCTCAAACAATGAAAAGCCCTTCAACAATGTTGAAGAGGGGCTCAAAAAAAACAACTTTACAGTTTATAACCAAGCTCAAAACAGTTTATAAATAGGCCTAAAATACTATGCAAAAATAGGCCTAAAAGAGGGTTTAAACACAAAGGGTAAGAAGGAAGCCTCAAACAGGGAAAGGCCCTTAATCAAACATGAAAAGGAGGTAAAAATATGACTATTTTCAGTTAGGGTTGGAGTCCAAAAATGTAAGCACAAGGAGCTAGAATATAGATCAAAATAATGCACAAAAGAGGGAAAATGGGACTCACCCTTGTAGAACCAATCTTTAGCAACCTTTGGACCAAGTTTGGGAGCTTTTAACCTCTGGAAGACAGCCTCAAGCTGCTGGAATGGATGTTGGAGGTGTGGTGCTATGGGTTGTAGTGTAAAATGGTGTAAGACTTGAGAGGTTTTGAAGCTTGGAAGAGAGAGGGAGAGAGAATTGATGCAAGAGCCTAAACCAAAATGTTGTAACCTCTCAAAATGCAGCTGGAGCTGCTGGTTTTATAGAGGAGGAGAATGGAAAAAGGGGGGGAAAATGGGGGGGGGGGGGAAAACCAATTCAAGTTTCCCCCTCAAAAGGCCAAACCCTCGGACATGAGTGAAGTGCAAAACAAAATACATGGCTGGAACACACTTGGGACAAGGATCATGGCCGGCCAGCTCAAAAGGGCAAAAAAAGGTCATCCAACTAGGTAAGTGGACGGCCTACTACATTCACTGGCCGGCCTGCTACTTTTTCTGGCTTTTCTGGCCAGCCTGCTACATTTTCTGGCCGGCCTGCTACTTTTCAGGACAAAAAATGGGTCTTCCGGAAAGAAAGGTGGTCGGCCAGTGCTAGGGAAGTCCACTGATGGCCGTTCAAGTATCCAAATTGAAGCCCCGGAAGTTATCTTTACAATGGCGCAAACCTTGCATTAAAATTCCTCCTGTGGAAAAAGTTATGCCCTTTTTGGTGAAGCCGCGCAGATTTCGGTCCCACCGGAGTGATGCCCTACTTCAATCAACTATATCTCCCCCGTTCGGAATTGGATTTAGGAGATTCTTGAGTGAAAAATGAAGCCCCAGAAGTGTTATTTCCAACGGTGGTGGCCTCATAGCTTGATTCCAAGTATGCAAATGAATAGGCCCGATTTGGCGAGGGCTGCTCGACTCTTTCTTAACGGTTCATGGCCATTTTCTCCCCCAACTGGATTTCTTCCCTTTTCTCCTCTTTTCTTCAACTCCAAACCCCTAAGTAAGGTGTTTTGAAAGATTTTTCAAAGATTTCATCTCTCTTTCATTCATTTCTACTTTGTCCTTGCTCGGTTTACCGAAAAGCGCAACATTTAACGAAATGCGAGCGCCGGAACATTGTAGGAACTTTATTTCAAAAATGTTTTGAAAGAGAGGGTTTTAGGACTAAAATATTTTGAACAAGATTGTTTCGGTCTAGAACAGGGGTATGGAGTCGAGATTTGACTCTCTCTCCTTGCCAAAGAAATTGAACCTTTGCCCTGCACATCTTCCAAAACCATCAGTCGCGTCCAAGTCTTAAAGGCGGTCAAAAATGGGGTGTCTACACCTTGTTTTTTGTAGTCGCACAGCCTACACTTATGACTAGAGTGTTAGAGGCACAGAGAGGTGACCTTGAAGTAGAATCCCTCCGAGAGAAGATCTGTAGTGGGAAGGTTGAGAAGGGTTTGACGGTGTATCACGACCTGAGTGTGAGATACCGAGACCGTTTGTTTGTGCCGGACGCTTGCCGAGAGGAGGTACTCTGAGAGTTTCACCATTCATGCCTTGCGGTGCATCCGGGAGGCACTAAGATGTATCGAGATTTGGGTCGCCAGTTTTGGTGGCGGGGAATGAAGAGAGATGTGGCAGTTTTCGTGTCTAAATGCCTTACTTGTCAACAAGTAAAGGCCGAGCATCAGAGGCCAGCGGGTTTGTTGCAACCCTTGCCTATTGCCGAGTGGAAATGGGAGCATGTCACTATGGACGTCGTTGTAGGTCTTCCGAGGACTCAGCGGGGTAGTGATGCTATTTGGGTGCGGTTAACTAAAACGGCGCACTTTATCCCTATGCGCGTGAAAGATTCGGTAGATCATCTTGCCAATTTGTATATTTGGGACATAGTGAGATTGCACGGGGTCTCAGTGACGATCGTCTCAGATAGAGATCCTCGTTTTACTGCCAGGTTATGGCAGAGTTTGCAGAGTGCCTTGGGCACTAAGTTGACCTTTAGCACGGCTTATCATCCTCAGACTGACAGGCAGTCTGAGCGTACTATTCAGATCCTCAAGGATGTGCTTCGAGATTGTGTCCTTGACTTTAGTGGGACGTGGGAGAGGCACTTTCCCTTGGTGGAGTTTTCCTACAACAACAGTTTCCAGTCTAGTATTGGTATGGCACCGTGTGAGGCCTTGTATGGCCGACCGTATAGGTCTCCAGGTTGTTGGGTCGAGGTGGGTGATGCATCTTTGTTGGGCCCGGAGTTGGTGAGGGAAACGACGGAGAAAGTTGAGCTTATCCGTAGGAGGCTTGTTACAGCCCAGAGTCGTCAGAAATCTTATGCCGACCGTATGAGGAGACCTTTGGTGTTTGAGGTAGGTGATCATGTCTTTTTGAAGATATCACCTAGGCGGGGATTGATGAGGTTTGGGAAGAGTGAGAAGTTGTCCCCTCGGTTTATTGGCCCTTTTGAGATCCTTAAGAGGATTGGCGAGGTTGCCTATCGTTTAGCTTTGCCGCCGCAGTTCTCCGGAGTTCATGACGTGTTTCATATGAGTATGCTTCGGAAGTATGAGCCGGATCCATCGCACGTGTTGGATTAGACCGACTTAGAGGTAGATGAGGATGCCTCATATGAGGAGAGACCGGTTCGGGTCTTGGATAGGCGGGATCAAGTCTTGCGAGGCAAGACCATTCCCTTGGTAAAGGTATTGTGGAAACATCACGGAGTGGAGGAAGCCACTTGGGAACGTGAGTTGGAAGTCCGTGAGAAATATCCGGACATGTTTGTTGATATGTAATCATGTATTTAGATTTTGTAATATTGTTGAACTTAAGAGCTTTATATATGTCTTAAGTTGTAAAACATTGAAAATGTTTTGGTTTAACGGAAGAATTTTGAAACTTGCCTCGAAATGGAAGTTCAGTATAACATTGCATATGTTGAATATATTATAGAAATGGTAATGTATCATGAACATTAGTTATGATATGAAATTGTGGATTATGTATGTTGAAATTTGTCGAAACTGAAAGGGAATTGCATAATGATAATGCAGGTTGAAATATATGTTGTTTTACATATTGTGAAATGCCTCTTGATAAGAGATGGAATGACCGGTAATGGTCGAGTTATTGAATGTTGAGATGTAACATTGTTTAATTGAGAAAAACTGTTTTTGAAAACTTATGCTTAATTTCGGGGATGAAATTCTTTAAGGGGGGGAGGTTATAGCGATCCCGAGTTTTACCTCTTGTTGTATAGTGGTCCGGACTTGGTTCCGTGGATGTTAGCAGTTGTTTAAATCTTGTTTACGTCCTTTCATACTTCATATTTGAGTTATAGGATGTGATGGGCAGGTTTGTTACAGGTGGGAGTGAATGGGAGCAAATAGTTGTTGCCCAGAATTTTGGTTCTTCGCTCGAGTGAGATTTTTGTCGCTCAAGCGAGCTCTGTGTTTTAGATCCTTCGCTCGAGCACGGTTCCTTCGCTCAAGCGAGAGTTGTGTTTTGTTCCTGGTAGCTCGAGCCAGAGTTTCTCCGCTCGAGCGAGCGTCTACGTCTCATTCAGACCTGAGAGCTGTGTTTATTGGCTTCGAGCGAGATTTCCTTCGCTCGAGCGAGAGAGGTGTATGTTTTCGATTTCTTTCGCTCGAGCGAGCATTCTGTTGCTCGAGCGTGCTTCTGGGTTGCAGATCTGAAGCATCGAGTTTTTGGCTCGAGCGAGACTTTCTTCGCTCGAGTGAGGGTTTTCTGTGTCTGGTCGCTCGAGCGACCAAGTCTTCGCTCGAGCGAGCCTGTGTTATATCAATTCGCAGCAGCAGTTTTAAACATCATTTTTTCACCCTCTTTTGATTTCAAAACCCTAGGTCTGTCATCTCTCTCTTTCTACATACCTTCTCTCTAGGTTTTCATCTCCCTCTAGTGTAAATCTGTTCTAGGTACTTTGTAAGAAAGGTAGAGTGGGTTAAGGGCTTCGTTTTAATATGAGCAATAGTGGATTTGGAGCACATTGGATTTTCGCCATCTTCTCCATTCGAGCTCAAACTTTGAGGTAGGGATACCCTATTCCATTCTATACGTTTTGTCTTGAGTTTTAGTCATTTTGATATGTTGGGGTTGTTGGGTAATTTTGGGAAAAGTTAGGGTTTGTGTTGTAATTTGAGAAAGGGGGTTTTTCATATATATTAAACTTCATATGTTTGTAAATCATGAAAAATGGCATTGTTAGTGTCAAATTGAGAAAAATTGAACCTTAGGGTTAATTTTTGAGAAAAGGGGGAAAAACCCTAATTGCTTAGATAAATTAATTTGTATAATTAATTTTGGAAAAATGTGGAATTAAGTTTAATTCACGAAATCGGGGGAATTATGAGATTGAATGGTGTAGTTGGATAGTTTAATCACTCACCTATGAAAATGTTGAGATTTCATCTGTTGATACATTTATTTCCTGTTTAGAAATAATTGTTTTGGGCTATCGGTGGAGGATAATCGTGAGTGTTGTAGACATTGCATGCTGATTAGGGAACACTGAAACTAATCACATTGAATAAGTCATTGAATATGACGGTTGAATTAATACAGCAAATACGTGTATTGATTGAATAGTGTATATGACAAGTGTTAATTACATTGTATATGCATATTGTTTGGGAAGAGATAGGGGATGTACTCCGGGGTTTAAGGGAAGATAGGGGATGGACTCTCAAACCTGTTTGGGAGGAGAAAGGAGATGGACTCCATTAGTACAGCAATTTTGTGTACTTATTGATTTATGGAAGTGTTTTAGTACAGCAAATATGTGTACTTATTGATGTTTGGAAGTGTTTTAGTATGAGCCTTAGCCTCATTCGAATAGTTGATAATGGAAGTAAAATTAATATGAGACGTAGTCTCAATTTATTGTTTGGCTAGGTTCTGAGCCATGTTTGTAGTATGGAAAGTTGATTAAATAAAGGAAAGAGAAACGTATCACAGACATAATAGTCATGGAATTGTATTGGGATGAAATTGACTTTTGAGTGTTAACCATCTATCGAATGCTATTATTTTAGTCAATTCTTATATTTGGTTTAGTATATTTCTACTGGGCTATGGCTCACCCTATATGGGAACATCATTTTCAGGTCCAGGTGATATGGTACGTCCAAGGACTTAGCTTGGAAGGATTTGGAGTTGAAGACTCTTTTTAGTTTAGTTGTTTATTTTGATGTTACATGTAAACTCAAGCCTAGGGCTTAATCTGTAATTGAGTTAGTACTCATTTTTGTGCCCAAGTGTTAGCTTGGAAAGCTGTAAGCCCGTAGGACATTTTCTTTCGTTATTACATGTAATGTCTTTTAATAAGATTACTCTGATGAATGGAATAATATTTTAGTTTCTTATGTCAATACATGTTAATATTGTATGTATTACGGGTTTAATTTGAGGGCGTTACAAATACTTCATCAATTTGGGTTTTCTTTGTCAGGGTGAACTCAAAATTGCAGATTTTGGATGGTCAGTGCACACATTCAACCGTAGGAGGACCATGTGTGGTACACTGGATTACCTCCCACCTGAGATGGGTATGTTTATCTAACAACTATTTGCTTCTCCTTTCTCTTTGATTCAGTTGTAGTTTTCAATCTGTCTAGTTTTGTGTCTTTGGAGCAACTTTATCAATTCTCAATCATCACTTTTCTTTTTCTTTTTCTTTTTCTTTTTGAACTAGTACAACCTTCTTAGCTTTTTATATTTGGAGAAAGTTTGATTTTGTTGAACAATTCACCTTATAGTGGAGATATTTGCAAATTGACTGTTATGCATTTTTTTTTTTCATTTTTTTTTTTTTTTTTTTTTTTTTAGTGGAGAGTGTTGAGCATGATGCAAGTGTAGACATATGGAGCCTTGGTGTCCTCTGCTATGAGTTCCTTTATGGGGTTCCACCTTTTGAAGCAAAAGAACACTCAGACACATACAGAAGGTGAGCCTGAAATGCAAAGTGGATAGAGATGTGATAAAAAGTAGAAGAATAATGCTATATGCACCAATTAGTGTACTAACTAATGGTGCTAATTGATGATGTGACATAATTTAAGAGATTTTTGGTCAATAATAATGTCATAACTAGTGTTGGCATACATAGTACCACCGAAAGTAAAAATCATATTTTTCTCTCACTACAAAAAAATAGTTTTTTGCGACGGCAAAACGCCGTCGCAAATACTCCCGCATGCCGTCTCAAAAGCTATTTGCGACGGTAATTTTCCTTTTTGCGACGGCAAGTGGGGGTCGCAACAAAGGGGGTTGCAAAAGAGATTTAGCGACGGCAAGTGCCGTCGCCATTATTTTTGCGACGGGAAATTTTCTCTTTTGCGACGGCAACATTCTGTCGCCAATAATGGATGAAAAAATGGGTTTTTTTGCGACGGCACAAGCTTTCCGTCGCTAAAATAGGTTTCTGCGACGGCAAAAATTCCGTCGCTAAAAAATGTCGTCGCTTTTGATTATTGGCGACAGCAACCTGAGCCGTCGCTAATGACTATTGGCGACGACAATTATACCGTCGCTAAAGCTTGTTTTTCAAATATATCTCATACCTTTTGCGACAGTATGGCTGCCGTCGCAAAAAGCCTGGCCCCTTTTTTTTTTTTTTTTGCGACGGGGTGTGCTGCCGTCTCAAAAAAAAAACGAAAAAAAAACCCTGTTTTACAATTATTAAAAATATAAAAATAACCTGTAATGTTGGCAAATGATATAATAATATAAATACATAAATAAAATAACTAATGTTGGCAAATGAAAAATAACTACAAAAAAACCCAAAAATTACATAATAATATAAATACATACATAAACAAAAGTTGGCAAATGATGAAAATACATAATGTTGGTCACATGATACATACATAATGTTGTTCAAAAATTTAAATAACATAAATCAAAATCAAAATCAAAATCAAAACCAAAAGTTTTCGTGTTGATTCTTTCGTGGGTTACAAAAACAGAAGTTGGTCATAATCTTTACATGTCCACATTCCACACGAAGCAAACTGTTACTCAGGAAATATCTGAAAAAAACAAAATAAAAATAATTAATAACAATGTAATGGTGTTAATATTTTAATTATAGAAAAATATAAAAAAATTAACTACTATATAATTAGAAAGATAGTTTAGTAAAGAATTTTGACTAGACCGAAATCTGACTCTAACTCCCAAACCGGGAACCCAATTCGAGCCCCGTCTTCTCCCACAAGTCTCTCGTGCCTAGGAGGTCGTGTGTGCCAAGTTTCGTGCTAAACCGACGCCGATTGCTGAATTTCGGGCATTAACAACTCGAATTTAAGTTTCTTAAGGAACTAGTTTGGCCTAAAGTGAAATCCGGCTCTAACTCCCAAACTGGGAACCCGATTCGAGCCCCGTCTTCTCCCACAAGTCTCTCGTGCCTAGGAGGTCGTGTGTGCCAAGTTTCGTGCTCAACCAACGCCGATTGGTGAATTTGGGGCATTAACTCCTCGAATTCAAGTTTCTTAAGGAACTAGTTTGCCTAAAGTGAAATCCGGCTCTAACTCCCAAACCGGGAACCCGATTCAAGCCCCGTCTCCTCCCACAAGTTTCTTGTGCCTAGGAGGTCGTGTGTGCCAAGTTTCGTGCTCAACCGACGCCGATTGGTGAATTTGGGCCATTAACTCCTCGAATTCAAGTTTCTTAAGGAACTAGTTTGCCTAAACTGAAATCCGGCTCTAACTCCCAAACCGGGAACCCGATTCGAGCCCCGTTTTCTCCCAGAAGTCTCTCATGCCTAGGAGGTCGTGTGTGCCAAGTTTCGTGCTCAACCAACGCCGATTGGTGAATTTGGGGCATTAACTCCTCGAATTCAAGTTTCTTAAGGAACTAGTTTGCCTAAAGTGAAATCCGGCTGTAACTCCCAAACCGGGAACCTGATTTGAGCCCCGTCTTCTCCCACAAGTCTCTCGTGCCTAGGAGGTCTTGTGTGCCAAGTTTCGTCCTAAACCGACGCGGTTTGATAAATTTGGGACATTAACTCCTCGAATTCAAGTTTCTTAAGGAACTAGTTTGCCTAACGTGAAATCCGGCTCTAACTCCCAAACCGGGAACCCGATTCGAGCCCCGTATTCTCCCACAAGTCTCTCGTGCCTAGGAGGTCGTGTGTGCCAAGTTTCATGCTAAACCGACGCCGATTGGTGAATTTGGGGCATTAACTCCTCGAATTCAAGTTTCTTAAGGAACTAGTTTGCCTAAAGTGAAATCCGACTCTAACTCCCAAACCGAGAACCCGATTCGAGCCCCGTCTTCTCCCACAAGTCTCTCGTGCCTAGGAGGTCGTGTGTGCCAAGTTTCGTGCTCAACCGACGCCGATTGGTGAATTTGGGGCATTGACTCCTCGAATTCAAGTTTCTTAAGGAACTAGTTTGCCTAAAGTGAAATCCGGCTCTAACTCCCAAACCGCGAACCCGATTCGAGCCCCGTCTTCTCCCACAAGTCTCTCATGCCTAGGAGGTCGTGTGTGCCAAGTTTCGTGCTAAATCGACGTCGATTGCTGAATTTGGGGCATTAACACCTCGAATTCAAGTTTCTTAAAGAACTAGTTTGCCTAAAGTGAAATCCGGCTCTAACTCCCAAACCGGGAACCCGATTCGAGCCCCGTCTTCTTCCACAAGTCTCTCGTGCCTAGGAGGTCGTGTGTGCCAAGTTTTGTGCTCAACCAACGCCGATTGGTGAATTTGGGGCATTAACTCCTCGAATTCAAGTTTCTTAAGGAACTAGTTTGCCTAAAGTGAAATCCGGCTCTAACTCCCAAACCGGGAACCCGGTTCGAGCCCCGTCTTCTCCCACAAGTCTCTCGTGCCTAGGAGGCCGTGTGTGCCAAGTTTCATCCTAAACCGACGCGGTTTGGTGAATTTGGGACATTAACTCCTCGAATTCAAGTTCCTTAAGGAACTAGTTTGCCTAAAGTGAAATCCGACTCTAACTCCCAAACCGGGAACCCGATTCGAGCCCCGTCTTCTCCCACAAGTCTGTCGTGCCTAGGAGGTCGTGTGTGCCAAGTTTCGTCCTAAACTGACGTAGTTTGGTGAATTTGGGACATTAACTCCTTGAATTCAAGTTTCTTAAGGAACTAGTTTGCCGAAAGTGAAATCCGGCTCTAACTCCCAAACCGAGAACCCGATTTGAGCCCCGTCTTCTCCCACAAGTCTCTCGTGCCTAGGCGGTAGTGTGTGCCAAGTTTCTTGCTAAATCCGGCTCTAACTAGTCCCGCCTTCTCCCACAAGTCTCTTAACTTAGAATGTAAAGAATGCAAAGATACATTTTAGCTTTGAATGCAAAGATACATTTTATACCTGATCTTCTGGTGGTGGTGTATATGGATTCTCATCTTCTGCAGATTCCCTAAATGCCCGGTGGCCACTCGATGCATCAGGAACCTATGTTAGTCAATGCATAATGTGTTAATCATATTTGAATTTTATACATAATCTTGAGTGAAAATTGAACTATCAAACCATTTAATTTATATGGAACCTGTCTGTTGGGATCCACACTCGCCCCCTGTGACACAAGGGCCATCATCTCAGCTCTCATCTGCTGTAAATGTGTAGAGAACTCTGCTCGCAGCTCCTCCCTCAACTCATCCCTTAGCTTTGCACGAACCTTCTGCGTGATTTGATCAATAGTCGATGGCTGGGGTGTTGACTGTGATGGCCCAGCACCATCTTTATACACCGCTCTCCGAGGCACAATTCTCCCGTATGTGCGACAATATCCATGTCCGTCATGACCTATCAACTCATGGAAAATGGCATTCCTAGCCTCCAAAGTCCGACCATCCTCAGGTAGCATAGAGAGTTGACGATTAAACTCATCCTGTATTGAATAAGACATACAAGTATATGCCAAATTAAGATGGTTGACACACAAAAAATAAACTTTAAATACAATCAAAGGTGTTTGGAAACTACCAAGGTCTGGATAACCTCTGGGTCATCTACTATACGTGTCATGAGCCAAACATTCATCTTATCAGTAGACTCCCCCTTACTGGTCATCTACATTTTTTTTAGAAATATGAAAATTAGAATCCAAATAATTTGCAAATATACAATGTTTGTTTATATACAAAAATAAAACAATAAAATGTAAACCTCATGCCGTATCTGAGAGAAAGTAGTACGCCCTGTGGTATGAACTATGCCGTGAGCTCGTCGATTTTTAGCGTTCCTACTTGTAATTTTCTATAACAGGTTCAACAAATGTAAGTATGTAAATATGATTTGTATGTTTACATATCATAAATATAACGTAATTGTATACCTCAGCATCGGAAGTATGCCAATACTCCACAAGTTGTTCCCACTGGCTTGGCACAACGTTCATAGGAACATCATCCTTCAGATTAGGATCAGAACTTCTAGGCTTGAAATACTTAGCCTTAAGCTTGTTCTTGTGATCCTTCCATATGCTGTTGCAGTTTTTCATGCAGATTGGCTTGTACTCCTCTGGACATATATTCAAATTGTCCTATAAAACACAATTTCAAAGTTTAAGGCTAAGTATAACACAAATTTGGAATTCGAATTTGTGGACAAAAATATACTTTTACCTTCACATCCTTCCAGATAGCATCAACAATATCATCAGGCACATTGTTCCAGTCAAGAAAAGTAAGAGGAACAATGTTACCATTCCGCACAATAATGCCAAGTTGAGTAGTTAACTTGGCCACGTTATCCCCTATTGGGCAGTAATTTCCATCAAATTGTATGTCCAGCTTTTTACCAGTACCCCACTCTTTAATGCCCTTGTCACATCCTTTACCACGCCTAGTCGAGGTTGATGAAGAACTAACATGACCTGTGATATACAATAATAATAAACAATATGCAATGGTAATAAACAAATGCAAATTTAAATAATGTGAATACAAATCATATCAAATAAACCTGAGGTGGGCTGTGAAGAAGTCGAAGGGTCTGCAAAATACAATGAGAATAAACAAGTTATATATAATGAGCATAAATAAATGTATGTGTAAATAATTTTCATACAAATCAAAGCAAATTTATATACCTGCGGATGGCTCATAAGCTGATGATGATAGCTGCAGTGGTGCCACTGATGGTGGACGCACCGATGGTAGGCATGGAGGCTGAGTACATGGTAGCTGCTGTGGTGCCACTGATGGTGGTCGATATGGTGGTACTAATGGCCCCTCAGATGGTGGTGGCACTAATGGCCCCTCCGATGCTGGCCGATGTGATGCCTCCTCTGATGGTGGTGCTACTGATGTCCTGTTATGTAGCACATCAGACATCATGCGCCGGGGATGATCAGGCTTCCTCTTCCTTCCCATAATAATCTGCAAGCAATATAACATTAATTGACATTAGAAACATAGACAATGGTTTGTCATCAACTATAATATGACATTAATTGAACTAATACAATTACAAAGACAAAGTAAATTAAGAAATTGATGATTAACTACAACCTTGGCCTTAATTGAATTACTAATGTTGATTAAATATCAGCCTATTTGAACATCAACTGTTTCCCCTTCTGCGGCTTTCCTCACCCAACCAACTTCTTCATCACGAAGCATTATATTTTCTTCCAATTGTTGGCTCATGTATGGCTCGATTTGTGGATCAGTCGAACTCATATCAAATAAACCTCTTTGAGACATCTTCACCACGACTTGCCAGTCTGGTTGTAACGGGTCTGCAACATACCAAACTTGCTCTGCTTGGGACGCCAAGATGAAAGGTTCATTGGTAATTCGATCATCTCGGTACAACAAATGATTGAAGTTCACCAACGTGAAATTGAAGACATCTTCTTTCTTTCCGTGAATGTTGTCAATCTAGTCACACTTAAACAACACATGTTTCTTCTCATTGGAATATCGAATCTCAACAATATCTGTCAATTGTCCATAATAGTACACAGACCCCAGACGAGGATTCTTGTCTTTTCGACTAGCATAACTTATGGTATCTGCCTTCAAAGCTACACCACAATTTTGTGTGGCTCGACGATCATCCATGGTCTTTACTCGATACCGAAACCCATTCAGTATATACCCGTTGAACCTCCTTGCCAGGTTATGAGGACCATTTGCCAATAGAATAATCTCTTCAGAAAATATGACATCAGTAGTCCTTCGCAAAGTTTGGACCTATTTAACACGAAAATGTAAAATTTAAAATGTAGATCGACTTAAGTAACTAGAATCTATAGAGTTAAATACATACATGTTCCTTGAAGCAAATGTGAAATGTTTCAAAATGTTCACGCCGAAGTTGATGATCGTCGACACGAGGCATTTTGAGCTTAAGTACTTCAAGGTGTTTGCTGTGTAGATTGAAATTTTAGCAATACAAAAAATTTAGTTAAAAATTAAATAAAACATAATAAAATATTGAGTGAGTGAGTTAACCTACTTTATGAATGGTTGAACCGCGTTTGTATTGAATAAGATGTACCGATGAGCTTGTACCCAAGAAGTATTATCAAGATAAAAGCTTGTGTTTTCACCAATAGCATGACCCAAATTATCATCACCACTGTAGTTCCTCACGGGTCGACTAGATTTGGTTTCCACATCATTGAGATATTGTGCACAAAAATTCATGCATTCTTCCATAAGATATCCTTTAGCAATTGATCCTTCAGGATGAGCTCTATTACGCACGTATTGCTTCAAAGTAAGAAGATACCTCTCAATTGGATACATCCATCGAAACTGAATCGCTCCACCCAATAAGGCTTCATCAGCTAGATGTATAGGCAAGTGCTCCATTATATCAAAAAAGCTTGGAGGAAATATTTTCTCTAGATGACAAAGTGTTATAGTGATACGATCTTGAATATATTGCAAATCCGTCGCACGATTCACTTTTGAACACAATTGTCTAAAGAAACTTCTCAATTCAATCAAGGGTTCAATTACATTCTTCGGTAACGATCTTCGAATAGCCAATGGAATAAGTTGTTGCATCAGAATATGACTATTGTGGCTCTTAAGGCCCCCAATACTTCTATCATGTGAGCGCACACGACGTGATATATTGGATGAATACCCGTCGGGAACTCTTACTTCCTTCAACACTTTCAAGAACAAATCTTTCTCATCCTTGGTCATCGTGAATTGTGCTGGTGGTAAATAGGCTTTATTCGACCCTCTTAACTGCAAATGTAGGGGTTTTCTAATATTCATATCTTGTAAATCACGCCGAGCATTAACACCATCCTTCGATTTTCTTGCAACCCCTAATATTGTCCACAACACATTGTCACAAACATTCTTCTCTATATGCATCACATCGAGGTTGTGTCTTATTAGATTGTGCTCCCAATATGGCAATTCATAAAAGATACTCTTTTTCTTCCAACTGTGGGTGCGATGTCCAGCTTTCTCCTTCTCTACCTGTCTCCTATGCCTCTCCTTAAGGTCATCCCTCTTGTATTGGGTTAAAATACCCTCAGATTCTAATTGTAGCAACATCTCAGTTCCAGACAACAATTTTGGTTTGAGTCTGACTTCCCGACTACCATCAAATGATACTTTATCCTTCCGGAATTTATGGCCAGTAGGTAAAAATCTGCGATGGCCCAAGTATGATTGTTTCTTACTATGCTTCAACCAACATGATGTAGTTTCCTTATTGCAACAAGGACATGCATATTTGCCTTTAGTGCTCCATCCTGACAAGTTTGCATATGCAGGAAAATCACTAATTGTCCACAGTAAAGCTGCATGCATTTGAAACATTTGATTTGTTGATGCATCAAATGTTGACACACCCTCATTCCATAGTTCTTTCAACTCCTCAATCAACGGTTGCATATACACATCAATCTTGTCACCAAGTCCTTTCGGGCCGTCAATAAGCACGGATAAAATTAGAAATGGTTGCTTCATGCACATCCATGGCGGCAAATTGTATGGAATGAGCACAACAGGCCAAGTGCTATGAACTATGTTCATTGTCCTGAATGGGTTAAAACCATCAGATGCTAAGCCAAGCCTTACACTTCGGCAATCATTACTAAAGTCAATATTCCGACGGTCAAAATCTTTCCATGCAAGGGAGTCAGCAGGATGCCTGAAGACACCATCATCAGTTCGTTCCTCTGTATGCCATCTCATTAACTTGGCCGTCTTGGATGACATAAACAACCTCTGCAACCTTGGCTTTAAAGGAAAATACCTCATCTGTTTTGCAGCTATTCGTTTGCCACCTTTGTTAGGACCATTTGAACCACCATCACCATTTGATTTCCATCTAGAACTGTTGCATATGACACATTTATCAAGATTGGCGTCCTCGTTTCGAAACAACATGCAACTGTTTGGACATGCATCCCACGTCTCATACGTGAAGCCCAAATCTGTTGTGACCTTTTGAGCTCTATAATATGAGTCCAGGAGTTTCACACCCAACGGGAACGCCTCATTCAATAACTCAAGCAACATGTCAACAGACTTGTCTGTCCACTGATTAAGCACCTTCAAATGTAGAAGTCGAACAATGAATGACAAAGATGTGAACTTCTCACAACCCGGATACAATTCACTTTGTGCATCTTGAAGAAGTTTGAAATACTTTGCAGTCTCCGCATTTGGACCGAGCTGGGGTTCAGATGCATGGGGATCAGACCCCTGTGGTTCATCACCCTCAACACTTGTACCGGCATGTGGATTTCCCATAGCCCCTTGTATCATTCCAATCATATCATCCCCAATGTCTAAATTAGCTAATGTTTCATTCTCTCGATTACCATGCAGAGATATGTAAGATTCCCCATGATTAATCCAATGTTTGTATTTTTTAAAAAAACCATTCAAAATCAGATGCTCCCGTACACCCTCTCGTACAAAATAGTATCGATTCTCACACTTCCTACACGGACAACTGATCATCGTACCTTCAACCCTATTGGTGTAGGCAAACACAAGGAATTCATCAATCCCATTAATGTATTCACTCGACATCCTATTTGGCAAATCAATCCAACTCTTATCCATCATCTGTACACATCCACAAAAATATCTCACCAAAGTAACTCTAAATATAATACCTACGCAAACCAAGTAAATGATATCATTCCTCTCCGCAAATAAATAAATTGTCATATTAAACGTCAAAAAATACAAAAAAAAAAAAAAAAAACCTAATAAACAGAATAAATAAGTGAAAATATTTTCAAAGTCTAACCACATCTCCATAACTAAAATTTTAATTAATCGCTTACATTTACAATTTGTTTAGCTTTTCTTATGCGTAGAAATATTTGTAAGATTTTAAATTTTTTTTTTAAAAACCTTGATTTTCACCTTTAAAGTGAAAAATGGGCGGAAAAATATTTTATATTCAAATTAACTTAATTTCTATTAACAACAAATCGAACTTTTTTTTCCAATCATACCAAATGTAGAAAATAGCAAAAACATTTCCACTAAAACAAACAGCGTGGAGCATAGCATAGCATACAACTATACAAATTAGTTTTTGAATTGATCAATGACTAAAAAGCTTACCCTTTTATATATGTATATCGGATTTGCCATGGAAGTTCTTATCATTTTCTGTTTTCATTTTTTGAAAAATACAAAACTTGTTTAATGAACTGTTTTTATAATAATATTTAATGAAAAAATGTCGTTAGTTATCACAAAATCTATTGAATAATAAGTTAATCTATTAGAACCTATAAATAAGTCCCTTTAATTTTTTCGTAAGATAGTTTGAAGTCAACAATTGTTAGGACCATGTTGAAAAAAATATGTAAGGCCTTATTTGGGAACAGACTTTTTTTAATAACTTTTTGACTTTTTGGCTAAAATATGATGTAAAAAAAAAAACTAGTATGTTTGGGATGACTTTTTAATTTTTTACGAAAAAATGTGTAAAAAGTAGAAAGAAAAGAAAATCTTTAACTTTTTAATATAAATTATTAACTTTTTTATTTTTTTAATAATTTTTTAACTTATAAACTAAAAAGTAATATTACCAAACGTATCTTCTACACACATAGTGGGAGAATGTTCGGGAGTATTCAAATGAATGTTCACATGGTCCAAGAACATGGTTAAAATGGCAAAAGAAATGTGCTTGAAAACATACAAACCATTCTTATTTATTTTAAAGTTCTTCATTAATCCTTTTTTTTTATTATTTAAAAATAATCTAAATTTAATTGCTAAAAATTCAGAGCCACTAAGGTAGTCATAGCTTATCCTTTAATTTTCCACTTTTAGCTGAAGAAAATTATTTTCTCTTATTATTACTATTATTATTTTCAAGTGGATGCATGTGGGTTGTATGTCATGTCATTTTCACTTACACTGATCCACTTGAACCTTTATGAAAATTACAATTATTTTGAAAGATATTCCTAATTTTCTTTCTTTCATTCATTTTTTTAACAAAATCACCAAATTCTAAAACAAAATAGACGAAAGGATTTCAAAGTAAAAATATATGAAAAGCTTTCAAGCAACCAAATCTTAAATGAATCAGGCCCTTTGACTCAATGGTTATGATCGACATTTTATTTATTTGTTGTTTACTTTTTAAGTCTCTATAAAAAAAAATTATCTACAGATTTTTATTATTTTTTTTGATAAAAAAAAATTCTCTAGATAAAAAATTCATCTATAGATTTATCTACAGATTTATTTGCAAATTATATACAGATTTATCTACAGGGAGTTATCTACAGATTTATGTATATATATAAATTATACACATTTATTTGCATATATATATACAGATTTATTAATTCCATACAGATTTATATACAGATTATAACTTCATCCCCAAATTATACACATTTATTTATATATATACAGATTTATAAAAAAAAAAATTGCATATATATACAGATTTATAAAAAAAAATTGCATATATATACAGATTTATTAACATTCATCTATATATACACACACACAGAGAGAGAGAGAGAGAGAGAGAGAGAGAGAGCATACGCAGAGAGAGAGAGAGAGAGTCGTCGTCGGAGCACCGCAACCTGTCGCCGTCGCCGCCGCACCACCGCTGGCTTGCTCGCCGCACCACCGCTGGCTTGCTCGCCGCACCACCGCTACCTGTAGCTCGTTTGAGAAATTTGGGGGATGAAGTTAGGGATTTGGATTTGGATGAAGTTAGGGATTGGAGAGGATCGAGCGGCAAGATGAAAGGGAGGGGCGGGGGAATTTTTATTTTTACTTTTTGCAACGGTATGTTTTAGACCGTCGCAAATGATAGTCAGTAGTTCATAAAATGGCGCCGTTTCAATAATCTTTGTTTTGCGACGGAAATTTGCCGTCGCAAATGGTCCAATGTTTGCGACGGCAAACATATGCCGTCTCAAAAAAGTTGTTTTTTGCGACGGGACAAAAAAACCGTGGCTAATACTTCCGCATTTCCGACCCCTCCGCGTAGTTTTATTACCGACGGGACAGTGCGGTCGCTAAAGTCTTTATTTGCGACGGTTGCAGTTGCCGTCGCAAAAAATCCATTTTTTGCGACGGAAGGCACGCTGTCGCTAATTCTTCCGTGTTTTTTGCTATGTTTTCTTGTAGTGTCTCCTTACACTCGAACACATTTTTCTCTCCCCTCATTTAGAGTACGAAAATGATGATTGTAAAGTAGTGTTGGTAATGTGATTAATGAATGGGGTCAATAATAATGTCATAATTTGTGTTGGTATACTAGCTAGTTCACTAATTCGTGCATGTAGCACCACCGAAAGTATCTCCTTACACTCAAACACATTTTTCTCTCCCCTCATTTAGAGCACGAAAATGAGCGCCCATTGCTAATTTGTAAGAATCAATTTGTTCTCTGTATAGGATTGTGCAAGTAGATATGAAGTTCCCTCCAAAGCCTATAATCTCTTCATTTGCAAAGGATCTCATCAGTCAGGTTCAAGTTATCTTTATATTTTAAATAGAGATTTATTTTATATGTTGCTATGCTGATATTATTATCAGGTTTCCAAAGAAACAAAACGATCACGAGTTTTGACAATTGTGTCCCTATTTCTTCTTTTGATGACAGATGCTTGTCAAGGATTCTTCACAAAGAATGCCATTACACAAGCTTCTTGAGCATCCATGGATTGTGCAGAATGCAGACCCTTCTGGCGTCTATAGGGGTTAATTAGTCAAATGTTGTTTAGGGTTACATAAAAGTCAAAAGATCAAAATCCCTTCAGAGTATGCAACTATTTTTTGCAAGAAATTTAGGTATGCACAACGCCTCGAGTATACATGAACCCCCCCCCCCCCCCCCCGGTGGAAAGAACCTTTTAGGTCTACATTCTTTGGTGTTCATATGTTTGCCCTTTCTTCCTATACTATGAAGCAATGAAATCGTATTATTATTATTATTGTTTTTGTTTGTTGAATAATACTGCATTTGGCCCCCCACATCTGAAAGAACCTTTTAGGTCTTTGGAGTTCATAAGGTTGCCCTTTCTTCCTAAGTTATGTAGCAATAAAATTGTATTATTATTATTAAATTGTTTTTGTTTGTTGAATAATACTGCATTTGGCCAAGAAACAACCAAAACAATCTTGAAATTCCATCAAGCAACTTCTTGACACAATATGCAGTTTGTTAGATTTCGCTTCTACTCAAACATAATTGAAATTGGCATAATTTTGGACTAGCAGAAATGCAAATAGACCCGGCACAACATTTTGTCCTGCAAGTCCATCCGAAATTATGAAAAAAATTAAGGAAAAAATAAAAGAAATAGAGACCCTTAAATACTTCCTCGCAAGCCTCACCTGTTGGCTTGTGAGAGGGCTGCTATGGAAGCCCATCTGAGCCGGTGCTTGGGCCTAAATATTGATGGAGCAGGTTTTGACTTTTACAGGGTTTGGCATTATCTTCAATTGGTGAATACAGGAGGGCTGAGGAGGCACATATGAAATCAATTCAACTTGATCCAAGTTTCCTTGATGCATGGGCTCATTTAACACAGGTATTCATAAGTAAATACTCGGTGTACTTGACTTACAATATTCACATTGTGTGATTAATGTGTCCTGTTGTGTGGTAATAATGAAAAAGTGAAGTTGATAATACTCTTATTTTGGTGCTAACTGACCAACTCAACTCAAGCAGCCATAATCCTGACTCGAGTTTTTTCTTCTAGCTTTTGTTCTATGTGAAGTCATGATTTTCAGTTAAGTTCACGGTAAACTATAACTTTAATTACAGCTCCAACCGTAGTCATTTTGGTCTCACTGGTAACTTCAAACACACACTGGTAATTATTTTTTGAAGTGGCATCTAAGCCTGTGCTATCAAACACTCGTAATGGAGACACCACTACAAGTTGTTTTCAGCAATTAGTAAAGACATCAAACCTATGTTATCAGAAAACGCTAATACCCTAATGAATAACGTATTGGAACACACGTTCCAAAACATGGTACACTTTCGTTTCAAAACGGTAAATTTAGTGATCCGAAGCAATCCCCAATTTTTTTTTTTCCAATATATTTCCTTAAATGTTAACTTAGGAGAAAAAAAAATCAAATGTATAAACTAAAATCTAAGGTGAGTTAAGTTTTGACAAGACAGAAAATAAAAAATGGGTCATAATTTTCATAGAAATGATTTGCTCCATGAAAGAAGAAGAAAAAAATTTATTGGATACTTAATTGTTAAAAGAAAATTGCTCTAGAAGTATTTTAAATTCGTAAGTGTAATATATATGTCTACTCCTATCGTACCACATTTTAGAACATGTAGCGTACCACGTTCTCGTTCTCGTTCCATGTACCAGAACAATCCACATTCTAGTTAACATAGCATCAAACGGCCTTTGTAATTAATCAGCATCAATAATGTAATGGGCTGTGTCATGTATTTTAGTGTGGGTGATGTTGATAGCGGTGGGCATTTCTATTATGGGTTCAATAGGCTCCCATCATTGGATTTATAGTCATTTTATTATCAACAACTATAAATTTGATGTTGAAACAATTCGATAGTAGGTTTTTCTAATTATGCAGAATGTGCCCTTGAACTTTTGGAACATGCTGTGCTGTATTTGGTTTCATGAGAAACAGGCACATTAAGTTAACACATTTACTTTGATCTGTGAAGTAACTTGACAATTATCGTTGTGTTAAATGTTTGATTTTTGGTAGTTCTACCAAGATTTGGCAAATTCAGAGAAGGCTCTTGAATGCCTCCAACGGGTCCTGCAAATTGATGGAAGGTATTATGTTGTGGATACATTGTTTTCTTTATCTTTTGGTTTACGAAGATTTTGTGGTGCTTGATTCCCGATGTGATGTCCATTCTCTTCACTTACGTTGGAGATACTTGAGAGTCTGTCTTCTTTAGTAGGTTCACCAAAGCATATTACCTACTTCTCCATGGGATGGAGAGCACAGGTAACCTGTCCATCAACTTAGTTTTTCTTTTTTCATCCTTTTCTTTAAGAGTATGTCCAAATCACTAATTTAATGCAACCACCAATGAGTTAACTGAATAGTCTTTATGATGTTATTGACCATCCATATAAACAGCATTGTTTGGTGCTTTTTGCCTCTTATGTGCTATGCAAATTCTTATACCAGTTTCGCATTTTACTCCCTATGCACAAGTCTCCCTTATGTCTTTATCTCGTTTTTTCATTCATTCCATTCCTATCCCTAATTATTGGGTGTTAGGAGGGGTAGACTGGGTCTGAACTTAAATTTACATGTAACATTACAACCTATTGCTTTTATTGTTGCCCTCTGTAATAATCAATGAGAGCATTAATGCTATTGCTTAATATAGAAACGTAAACTGCTTTCATTTAACTTTTCTACGTTTTCGTTTCTACTTCTAGTCTTCCCCGTCATATTAATGGTAATAAAGATAATCCAAATGCCTAATCATGTCCTTTTTCCTTCACCTCTTCTTTTTTCACTTCTCTGTGATTTTATGTTTTTTTTACACGTTTATCTAAACTCTATACTAAACCATTGGAACAGCTTAGCTCAGCTAACTCTAATCCTTAAGGTTTGTTGATGTCTATTGTTTTTATGTTTCTGTTTGGTCAGAGTATTTTCATTGTGGAAACTCCCATCTTCTGCACAAATATATTGCACCTACATAGTCTTAGCTATGTTTCTAACCATCTTTTGCCTGGCCATACCGTAACTCTCACTCCTGCATTCTTATTCCTGATTGAAGGCAGTGCGACATGGTAGAGCTCTTGTGCGAGTATCATTCAACAGTAATCTACAGAAGTCGCACTACATTATGGTAACGGCTGATCCTCTTCAAATCCTGGAAATATGTGCCTTTAAAAGCAGATATTCCTTTCTTTCATAGGATATTAGAGTGTTGAAATTGTACAAGAAAACTGCAGGAAAATGTTTACTTTTGCATGATTATGTCCTGAAAATAGTTTGCCTCTATAAACTGCAGTAATTCTAGAAATTATTCAAAACACTAGTCCAGTCATTTTTGCTTAAAAACCCTATTCTCTTTGTAGCATTTTTCTTCGCTCACCATACACATGTGCACACATGTATGCACCCATACATGCGTTTGACTTTTTTGATTGTTTTGCAGACACCTGCATAGTGGTGCAAGATTAGCACCAGACACTAGATGTCTAGAACTAGGATATTGTTGAGGACAATACAGTTGAATGTGTAAGGAGAGGCTTCTGTTTATGCTAGATGACACAAGCAGCAAGCGATAGACGTTTGGAATTCTTTAAGTGAATGCTGAAGCCAGATCTAATGGCTGATATAGTTATTTGTTGCAATTATAAATTAAAACCTTATAAGAAATTATTTTTGAATCACTCAGTTCTCTGTTTCTGAGATTGTTTTACATGGATAATTTTAGTTTGGGCTGCATGTGAGCTTATTTATGATTTTCTCTCTGTTCCAATGAGTTCATAATAATTCTAGATTATGTTCAAATAAGTCCTCAATTTTTTATTTTTTTATTCTGCTTTCAGTGCAAGCCTTTTCTGGTATTTTTTATGTAGTTCTCTTTGCAATTTAAAATCACTGTTAAATTGTGAATTTCTTCAGAATGCAGTTGGTTCTCATTATACCCTCAGAATCCAGTCCTCCGCCTTGGAAGTCAGCTCAACTTCAGTGTAGAAGGTTGGTGTATGATAAAATTTTACATTAATTTTCAGTTGGTCACAACTAAAACTCACAAATCCATTTCCGAAATCTAGATCTAAAAGGCAACATTGAATTAATGTTTAGAAAGCCATACTAATTGTATCTGTCAGGTAGAAATCTTAGTCTGAAATTGATGAATAATTCAAATGCTATTTTTTTTTGGGTCTGAAATCTATACTAAACCATTGGAACAGCTTAGCTCAGCTAACTCTAATCCTTAAGTTGGATATGCCCAGTAGTTGCAGGAATGCCATCAAGGATTTATCCGTTGGGTTAAGCCTTGAAAGCTCAAACATTGAGTGTTCATATTTAAGAGCTTCTTCCTTCCATGCTATTGGAGAATATAGAGAAGCGGTATTAGGGATTCTTTTTCTTGATTTTCCCATTTAAACTACTGGGCATCATGCTCAATTCTTCTTTGCTTTGGTTTACTAAATTTCATTTTATGATAAAGGTGAAGGATTATGATGCTGCTTTGGATTTGGAACTGGACTCCATGGAAAAATTCATGCTTCAATGCTTGGCCTTCTATCAGGTTTGATTTGATATTTGATATGTCGTATTTCTAAGCCACTGCGGGCATTGTTATGAAAATTTTCATAAGCCACCTCAGGCATTGTTATGAATTTTTTTAGCATCTATTGTGTGGTTGCAATCATGAAATAGATGAGATCTATTGTGTGGTTGCAATCATGAATCACATTTACCCTTAGTTTTGCAAATTGTCTTATCTTTAGTGACAGTTTTCTGCAGCAATTCCTGGCACCATTGAGAATGGCATACCTATCGATAAAGGAAAATTATTAAAGTCATTCTAGAGTAATTTATGGAATTACTTATTTAGTAATGTTGACAAACGAGAAACTACATAACACTCTAAATGAGTTACATATGGAGAAAAGAGGGTATTAATGTTGTGGTATAAAAGGAAACCATGGAACAGGTGTCAGAGAACAAATTTCCTTTCAATGCAGAAAAATTACAAATTATATGAAGAAGTTGGAGAAGGTGTCAGCGCCACTGTTCACCGGGCTCTCTGCATTCCTTCGTGTTGACTGGGATTTGGGAATATATCCTGCTCAAAATTGTCTCTGTTGTACATGAACCTATTATGATTAATTGAATACGAATCCCTATTCTGCAGTGTAATGATGTGTAATCTGCTTGACTGACTTAACCTATTTAATGTTTATTTAGTCCATTGCATCTGCATGTGCAAGCAAATGACTTAACCTATTTTTTCTTTTTATTTTTTGATTGTGTTTGTTGTTTGATTTTGGTTCAGACACAATCATGTAATGTTTATTTAGTCAATATATTGAAATAGCTGTAAAATTTTATTCATATTATTGTTATTTTTCAGCTTTATTACAATTATGCTTTTTAGTTAAATATAACAGATTTAGCACAATTTAAAAAAAAAAAAAAAAAGTGCTATAACGGCGTTTTTTCAAAACACCACTACAGTGCCAACGGTCATTTTTTTTAAAATAGAAAAAAATCTATTACGGCGTTTTAAAAACGTCGCTAAATATTGGATGACGTCATTTTGTCATTATTTATCTCATTTAGCGGCGTTTTTAAAAACGCCGCCTATATTAATTTAGCGACGTTTTTAAAACGTCATAATGTTACAGCGACGGCCGCATCTTCGGCGTTTGGTATTAAACGTCACAAAAAGAATTAGCGGCGTTTTTTATACTTTTAGCGTCGTTTTTTAAACGCCACTAAATGTAAACTTTCCAGCAGTGAGGGATGGAACATTAGATATACAATGATGCTTATAATATGGGGAGTGGCTTTGCTACGAAAAATTATTAGTTAGTGTAGGAATACCACGTGGCCATACTCATGGCCAATCACAAAATCCTTGTATATTCTCCAATTACATAACACAAAATTTAAAATTTTACTTCCTTCACCAATCAGAACACACATGGGGCATACGGTACCTAGGACTAACCAACAACTTCTCTTTTGCTACTGTCATTAAAGCTCTGGTCACTTCCAGTCGCTTATGTGGCCTAACGAAAATGTGATTCATGTTTCTTGAGTACTGTAAAACTAATGGATAGATGGCGTTATCTTACCTTTTTATTCTCTAAGCTTTTTGTCAATATGGATGGAAACATGATCTTCCCTTTCTTCCAATTCGCTTAGCGCCATGGTTTAATTACCTATAACGGACAAATTAATTTAAGTTATAACAATTAGATATTTAAATGAATTTTTTTTTTTTGAATTTTTTTCTGATATAAACTCCCAATTCCTCCACTACAATTTTCATTGCAGAGGACATGGGAGAAAAGAAGCCTAATTAGCTCTTCTACATATAACCAGTATATCATTTCTATTTTCACTAACTTCAATCACAATTCATGCTCTTACCATGTTCACTGTAACTTTGAAAACTGCGGATCACGTAATTAATGGAGAAAACTATTTGAAATTATAAAACAAACTTGTTAGAAATTTCACTTCTTATTCTTTCCCTCTGCATATATATTCTCTTCGAGTGGAAATGAGGAAACTACTTTCTATGACTGCAATAACTAGAAATGAGAAGACTCTTCATTTTAATAGGAACTACGGGTGGGTGTGCACAAGTGATTTATTTATTTATTCGAAGGAGCCAAAAAAAACTGATTGATAATGATCAAGCAATAATACAATGACAATCATCAATAAATAGAGTTTCACAAAGCATCATAGTGAAGCAACCCGATCCAAACTAGGTTGGCACCAAGAAACCAGCCCATTCTTCTGTAGCACCCCCAAGTTGGTGAGGCACCAACCCAAGAACCAAACAACACCAAAATGGCCTCCTTAACATCAAGACAAACTACAAAATACACAAAACGACACAATGCAACAGCAACAACTACACCAGATCAGCCCAGTACCTCTCTTCTCCGAAGACAATATCTGATTTGCCTCAAATTAAACAAAAAATCCTGCACAGTGAAATGGAACTCCTTGTAGCTTGACTTCAACCATAAAGCTACTCCAATCTTTATTAATTCACAAAGATCATCTGACTTGGGAATAGCAGCAAGAAACAGATATTCATTTCTAAGCTTTCATAAAGACTACAAGACAGCCAAAGGTATGACACTCCAAATCTTCTTTCTTTTTTGTTAAGCCTTTCACCATCCCACCATAATAACACACCTTCAACAAAGCCTGGTAAAGTCCCTTTCACCTCCCACCAATTTAACATCTCAGCCCAAACTTTCCAAGCAAAATGACAATGTAGCAACACATGGCTGACATATTCATTCTCAGATTTACAAAATACACACAGAGCTGATGTAGTAGCAGAAATAACACCTCTTTTCTAAAGAAAATCAACTGTCTTAACCCTATTCCTCCAAGCTAACCAGACAAAAAATTGGACTTTTGGGGTAGCATACTTAATCCACACTAGCTTGCTAATTTCAAGAGGTTGGCCAAGATCTGCCTCCACACTTTTGTATGCTGATGACACAGAAAATTCAGAAGACAATGAAGCATCCCAAGCAGGACAATCCTCCATTCCAACTCTTATTGCAGGGCCATTCTCAAGTAAGTCCTTGAGTCTAGTAACTTCCCACTCCTCCCACTCATACAACCTTCTTCTAAACTGAAAATCCCAGTCCACTTTCCTCTCATATAAAATTCTCGAAGTATCCTCCTTTACCATAACCAATCTAAAAAGAGCAGGGAATTCATCCTTCAAACAGAGATTCAAACACCATTTATCCTTCAAAAAAATAGTTCTATCCCCATCCCCTACTTTAACATTAAAATTGTTAATATCAAACCCCTGCAGATTGCTACTCCTCTCATCTATGGAAATGATGCCTTTCCACACACTAGAATGTCTATTACTTGAAGTAACAGAGGGGGTACCAGCTTTTGGCATCCAAATTGTAATTACTGCAGATAATCTTCCTCCACAAAGCCTCATTTTCCTTGCCAAACCTCCACCACCATTTTAAGAGCATACAATCATTAATCACCCCTACTCTTCTTACACTAAGCCCTCCTTGTTCCACACTCTTAGTTAGTTCATCCCCCCATCTAACCAGATGAATTGACCTTTTTGACTCAGTCCCATACCATAAAAAAGAAGCCTGCAGCCTCTCTAACTCTCTTGCAACCCCTTCAGGCATTCTAAACAAGGATACATAATACACTGGCAGAGTAGAGGTTACAGACTTAATGAGAGTAAGCCTACATGCAAATCATTACAGCTTTCTTTTCCATCCTGCTAATCTTTTTCTAACCTTATCAAGAACAGGCTTCCAAGTTGCCTTTCTATTTGGATTAGCCCCTAATGCCAGCCCTAGATACTTCATGGGTAAAGGCAATGATTTTCAATTTAGTAATGCAACAAAACTATTCAGATTCTCCTCAGGTACACCCACTCCACACACCTGACTCTTATGATAGTTTATTTTCAGCCCAGAAATCAACTCAAAGCATCTTAAAACCCTCTTAATATTATTCAGTTCTTCTTTACCCACTTCACAAAAAAGTATAAAGTCATCTACAAATTGCAGGTGAGATAATACCACTCCATTAGGCCCTATATTCACCCCTTTAATCAGACCTAGCTGCTGTGCTCTTAACATTAACATATTAAGACTCTCAGCGGCTATCTTAAATAAAAAAGGAGACAAGGGATCACCTTGCCTAAGCCCCTTTTGTGGTCTAAACTCCTCAGTTGGTGATCAATTAACAAGCACTGAGAGTTTTGCTGAAGTAACACACTCATGTATCCACCTGATCCATTTTTCTCCAAACCCACAGCTTGAGAGCATAGAGGATAGGTAGCACCAATTTACAGAATCATAAGCCTTTTCAAAATCAAGCTTGATAATTACCCCCTTTTTCTTTGCTTTTCTCCACCCATCCACTACCTCATTAGCAGTAAGCACACAATCTAGTATGTTCCCCCCTCCTAGAAAAGCTGACTGAGTATCACTAATGATGTGAGGCAACACAGCTTTTAACCTACAAGACAGAACTTTTGCTAACACTTCATATAATGATCCAACTAGGCTTATAAGTCTATAGTCATCAACCCCCACTGGATTTTCAATCTTAGGCATTAGTTATATAAAAGAGCTATTGACTCTCATAACCGATCTGCCATTCCTATGAAACTCCTTAAAGAAGTTTAGTAAGTCACCTTTCATCATCTTCTAGAATTTTTGAAAATAAGCCATGTTAAAACCATCCAGAGCAGGAGCCTTGTTGCTATCACAATTCATCACTGCTGCTCTAATTTCAACCTTTGAGAATTCTACTTCTAACCCTTCAAAACCAAGGCTGTCATGGACTGAAACAAAATGCCCACCTAACTTAGGTCTTTCTCTCCATTCTTCTAAAAAACACTTTTTGAAGTGGTCATACCTTTTTCCTGACTTGGGTAGGTTGTTCATACACCACATGCCCAACAGCAACAGCTATAGAGGTAATCTCATTCCTACTCTGTCTGCACTTTGCCATAACATGAAAGAACCTGGTATTTCTATCACCTTCCATACTCCAATTCAATCTTGATTTTTGAAGCCACAACCACTCAATCATTTTGCTCAATCTCCAAACCTGATTTCTAACTACTGTTCTTCGTTCTTTTTCTGTGTCTTCTAGAACTTCAGCAGTAAGATCCAGTCGATGGAGTTCCTCTTCTGCTTCCTTCAGCTTCACATTCACACTCCCAAATATCTCTTTATGCCACCTCTTCAATGCTACCTGCAGAGTTTTCAATTTCTTTAACAGTACAAAGCCAGCCCAACCTTCAAATTCTGCCTCCTTCCAAGTCTTCTCCACAAAAGCTGGGAAACATGGATGTAGACTCCAAGCATTGATGAAACTGAAAGGCTTAGGACCCCAGTCTCTTTCATTCTCCATTAGTAGTAAAGGACAGTGATCAGAGATGAGCCTTGGAAGAGCCCATAACTTTAAGTTGAAAGCCTCCATCCATTTTGGATCCACCATTACCCTATCTATTCTACTCCACTTTTCCCTGCTACTGAATTACTCCAGGTAAACTTTCTACCAAGTAATCGTATATCATTTACTTCACATCTCTCAATGAAATCATTGAACTCTCTCATTCCTTTATCCCTTCTATAACAGCCCTTCCTTTCTCCTATACTTTTGATCTCATTAAAATCCCCACATAAACACCATGGGATAGGATATTCCTTTATTAGTTTCAACAAGCATTCCTACAATTTTCCCCTTTCTCCCACCTGATTAGGTTCATAGATGTTTAATTTAGCAGTCCAAAGAGTTAAAAAGAGTACCTGATAGCAATATGAATCTTCTATTGCTACAGCAATCCTTTAGCTGAAATACCTCTGGATCCCATATGCATAATAGATCCCCTGATGATCCTTCAAAATCTACAGCCATGAACTCCATTCTGTTCCTTGCCCACATTGCTCTTATACCTCCTTATCTGTTACTACTGCTTTTTTGGTTTCTTGAAACAAAGCAATGTCCACATTTCTTTCCTTCAATAACTTTCTAATTTTCGCCTTCTTCTCCTGCCTTCCAGCACCTCTAATATTCCAAGAAAGTATCTTCATAACAACCATCAATACACCTAAAATACTCCAGTTTTAATATAGTCTACACCACTGTACCATTTCCACCCCCAATCCTCCCTATATCTTTCATTTCGAGTTCCACAATTTTATTCAGAACCTCAGCTTCTTTTCCATTCATCTCCACAGCTAACAATTTCCCCAATTGCAAGTTTGCTTGAGCCTCATCCAAGATATGTCTTCCTCCATTGTTTCCACTTTCGATTGAAGCTGACATTGAAGCTTCAGCCACAGAGGCTCTAAATATTTCTCTTTTTGGGGCAGATTTACTTGTTGATGCATCCTTCTGGCCATATCTGATGTACAAATATACATAGTTGAGGAATGAAGAAGATATAATCAAAATTTTGAGAACATGAATAAGCTTATTCGCATAGCAGTTTTAAAAATTGAAAGGAGAGAGCATCTGCACCATGAAAAGCAAAGTGAAAACCCAAGTCTTCAATCTGACATTGAATAAGAAATGAGAAGTGACCTAATTATTTTGCATAAGAATCATCATGTGTCTAGCCGCTATGCATACTATTCTCACATTGAATAAGAAAGGGTAAAATCTACTCCCTTGTGGTTAAACTTTGTAATGCTGTATTTGGTTAGCAGATTTAGAAAGGGGTTTAGAAATAGAAATAAAAAATATGTATAAAATTAGATGAAATATAGATATATTTTATTCTTATTTTACTTATTTTTTCTCTTTTTCTTTCTAAATTTTTTTTCCAAATTTCCAACCAAACACAGCGTAACACTACTTTCCAAATCTGATGTGATTTTAATTATTTCAAACTTTACCTTCATACCATCATTAATTCCATTAAAATTGACATATTTTGAACTTCACGCATCAATTAGGAGAGTAGGTATGGCAAATGACAAACTTACCCTCTTCCCTTCTCTGCAGCCACTCCCTTCACGACTTTCTCCCCTCCCATGGCAGTGGCACCGGCAAACGTCTTCTTTCTCACCCATGGATCCCAACTAGATCTGTTTGCCGAAACACGATGCAAACAAATTCATGCAAGATTTGTTGTTACTAACTAGAAATTGATGCCCACAACTTGATGCCTGTATCCAAATTTGTTTTTATAACCGTGTATATATATATATATATAAACATTGGATATATATACATGTATAATTAGATTAAAAATTAAGATAAAAAAGGTTTGAAATTAATTTATAAAATTAGGATTATTAAAGTTAATAGATAATTTAATTGGCTAAAACGTAATTAAGTTATCAAATTAAAAGTTATGACAAAAGTTAAAAATTAATCTATAAAATTATGAGTATTTTAGGTTAATATGTGATTAAGTCGAGGTTGTTTGAGATGATCTAAATAAGTACATTTTTTATCTTTTTATGAAAAGATGTGCAGAAAAATAGAGAAGTGATGTAATAAAAAAAGATAAAAAAATAGATTATTTTTAGATTGCTAAACTTGGCCTAACAGAAGAGGGCAGAAAGAGAAAGAGAAACGGAGTATTGAGGTCAGTTTTTACCTATTATTATTTAATTTAAAATCACATAGAATCTATTTTAAGGATGTACTGTTTTAGAGTCAAATTATAAGGAGATCAAATAAATTTTTTCCAATAAAAAATGAGGAGTGACTGACATAATGGTCATGTGTGTAGCCACTACTATGGCCACTCTAAGGAGTAATAACAAAATAATCTTGTTTATATGCATTGAATTTGTTATTTTATTTAACATAATTACATTGGTGGAATAAGTTCTACTAGTAGTAATAATACATCATGCAATAAATTAAATGTAGTGTATGAACATAGTTAATCTAACAACATTACTCTCAATAACAGAGAAATCTATTATACATATCCTTTAAAGAGTGTGTATGAATATAGTTAATCCTTTTTGTTATGACAATATTTTAATTATGAGTCATGAGATCTTTAGTTATGCCTTTTGCGGTGTATAGTGTTGGAAAAATAGTTTGAAAATCATTAATAGGTGAATGAGAAATTGACTCCAAAATACACCATTTAATAATGGTTTTAAGACAAAATTTATTTAATATAAAATTTTATTTTTATTTAAATAAATTTATTATTTTTGGGTCAAAATTGAATTGGATTCAATACAGAATAGTCATGTCTGTTCAATTGCACCTATTCAATGGAAGAGTTGTGTCTCTTCGTCGAAAAGTCAGCATGACTATTGAAAAGCTACCAATTTTCCTATATTAGTAGGCCTCCATTGCCTTCATTAATAGTTGAATTCATCTTGAAATTCTCTTCTTTGACATTCTATCATTCTTCTGTAAAGGAGAGTTCTACATAATGAGGTTCGCTAGACTTGTAGATTGTAGTACTACTTCTGCAAAGTTCGATCGTTTTATTGTGGGAGATGAACGTCCAATATAAACTCGTGAGTACCATAGCGGGGGACGAATTTGTCTTAAGGAAATTGTATCCAACACAAGTCTTGATTAAACAATTTTTGGTTTCATATTTTTACAATCTGTTAGTAAGTTTTTTATTTCTTTGTAAGTATTTCTGATTTTTTACATACGGTTTGATTTGATTTTACCCAAATAATTTATGTTATTTTCAACTTATATTTTTTTTATATAATTTAATAATATATTTGATACAATTATGATGTGTGTGTGGAGAAATAGTTTGGAAATACTCTTCTGATCCTGGGGCACGCTCGTGATCCTCTGCTAGTCACCTGAAAAGGAATAAACACTCCGGTCGGGGGTACCGGAATTAGCACTCCGACGGGCAAGTCAGTCTCTACCCTCAATATTACTTGTATTCTAAGTTAAATATAATGGTTCTCACATACCTCTTTCTAGCTGATGTTCTTCTATTTATACCTTTTCTTTCTTGGGCCTCAGGGCTGGACCCACCTTCAGTTCGCCATTCGGCTTCTTTTAAAGCAAACTACTTTTCACTCGGCCCCTTACCCATCCGGCCTGTTGGCCGAATAGGGTAGGATTCGAATATGTGGGATGAAGCCGAATACTACATTTATATTCCAACTCTCCAAGTTCATCCGTTTGGCATCTTTACGATCCCCATAATTCGGCCCCCACAATTGTCCCCCAAACACACCCCACTAATGACAGTTGGTTAGAGTGTTTGATTTCGAACTCGAAAAGTCAGGGCCGAAATTCGGCGGCTGACCTCATTCCAATGCAGATGTCTGAGCACACGCTTCTCGGTCATCATTTCAACTTTCTGCCCCTTCGTACACTTCTATTTATTATGATTTAAAATTTGGACGTCCTTTCAAATACATACACACTTTTAGATACTTGTCGCTGGACCTCCTTCCGAATTATCTCTGCAACTTCCTTTCCTTCACTATCCTCTTTGTCTCTTGTAAGTTTTCTCTCTCTCTGCTCTAAGTCCTTTTTTCTGGTTTCTTTTTGGTTTTGAATATACCTATAAACTAGAGAAAATGGCAAAACATTTGAAAGATCTCCTCTCTTCGGATCGAATTTCTGGCTTCCGACGCCATTTTTCCATTCCTGACGACGTCCGTCTGTCTCTCGTGACAGACGGCACCCTCGATATGGAGAGGGCTGACGAAACCACAATCGTCTTCCCTCTCCTATCAATCGCAGAGGGTGGAGTCCGATTCTCCCTTCACCCACTCCTTAGGGCTGTGCTCTGTCATTGGGGTCTAATTCCTTATCAACTCAACGTCAACTTCTTTAGAATCATAATGGGGATTGTAGAGCTAAACCGTCGCCTTAGGATCAACCTTGACATTCCTGCTATTTGGCATTGTTATGCCTTGGCCAAGTCTTCCGGTCGCCGTGGTCGTTATTTTCTTAGGGCCAAGGACACCGATCATCAACTAATGACTATGCTTTCTAGCTCTAGGAAGCAGGTCGATGACGTTATGGTTGTTGTCCAAGGCAACTGGCAGTTCGGCAAAGGCGAGGATCGCCTCGATCCTATTCCTAGAAGGAGGGGCGAACCAGGTGGCCGTATAGCCTCTTGTGTTTATTTTTCCTTTGTTATGTTTGTAAAGCTTCACTTTTGAGACCTAATGGTTTTGGTTGTGCAGGAAACAATTTGAAGAAAGTTTCGACCTCGACCGACGACGCCGTTCTTTCGGAGATAAAAGTCGCGTTGAAATACTTCGGCCATCCAAGCCTTCAGAAACAAGAGAGGACGGCCCATATTCTGCTTAAGTACAAGCCGATGTACACGACTTTCTCGGCAGCAGAAAACATCCCGATTCTAAGGGGCGAGGAGTTTCCAACGGCTCTTATTTTGACGAACTTCAGAAATTTGCGCCAAATCGGCTTCTAAGGATCCGACTCGGAGCGTGCAGAAGTTGAAGTCACTGAAGAATCAGGCCAGTCCGAGGCCGAAGTAGACGAGGCTTTAAGGGTAGCTTTTGAAGAAGTCGGCCTCAATTCTGCTAACCCTCCATCTTCCTCGGGTCGAGGGGAAGTTTACAACGACGTCTTTATCGGACTAGAAGATCTTCCCGGCGCGTACCCTGAAGATATGGCCGGGTTGTCACTCACAAAACTCTCCAAAAAGGCAAACGCCGAGCGAATGGTCGCGCGGCGAAGAGCAGAGGCCAATCGATCTGAGGTGCCGCCCGTCGTAGATGTTGAGCCGCCCATGCCTGTTATTGAGGAAACGGTTCAAATACGAGATACCGAGTCGGAGCTGATCGTGTCGGCAAATGAGGAGGCTGAACGACGGGCGGAGAAACGTCCTGCCGAGTTTGAGGCCGACTCTGGAGAAGAGCCCGCCGACAAACAGCCACGTTTGGAGGAGTTGGAAATAGTTGTGCCTTTTGTGGTTCAGCTAAAGATAAGAAATATGCTGATCTCCTCCGGCGCGTCGGCTATAAAAGACCTAGCCGTTGCGCTGAGTATGGCTTCATCAGTTTCCTTGTTGTCTAACAAGGCGACTTTTCGCTCGAAGCCAGATGTTTTAGCAGTAGCGTTAGCCGCTCAATCGGCTCTTCTGGTAAAAATATATTTTTGGATTTAATCTCCTTTCCCCTCCATGCATATATTTTTGGATTTAATCTCTTGTTTTGCAGATGGTCGAAAGGATAGCTGAGATAGGCCGCCGCCAGCACGACACCCTCGAACGAATTGGCCGTTTACAAACCGAAGTTGAGGGCCAAAGGAGCCGGGCCGAGTTCGAAGCTATGAAGGCGAAAATAGAAGCTGCAAGGGCCGAGGCCGAATTAGAGAGGGCCAGAAATGCGGACCAACTTAGATTGGCTGCCGAGCAAAGGGCGGACGTGAGCGAAGCTGCGCTCAAGAGGCGATCGCCAAACTTGAGGCGGACTTGGCGGAAACGAAGGCGGCGAAGGAAGTTGCCGATTCTGAAGCTTCGAAAGCGTATGAGGCTGGGCAAGACGCTGCCCTCAATAATTATGTCCAAGAAGTCCCCAAATTCGAGAATCAGGGATTCAAACACGGCTGGCTCAAAGCCCTTGTTGCTGCTAATGTGACATTCGCTATGCCAATTCCATACGAGCAAGTGGATGTTGAGCCGCTGGAGTCTGACTCCGAGGATTGATCAGGGCGACAGTAGTTTTTGTTTACAGCTTTTGTTTAGTTTTTTATATATGGCTACAGGTTTTAAGTTTTCTCTAGGCATTTCCTTGCAAATTTGTAGCCTTTTGTTTACTAGTTTTCATATGTAAAATGGCTACAATTTGTGCCCAATTTACTTAATGAAAATTCCTTTTGCACTTTACTATTATTTGTGCTAAATTGTGTTATTGGATCATTCATTCATGTATACTTACCGACTAGATAATTAGGCAATTTTAACTTCAAAAAGCCAAATATTAGTACATGGAGTGGTTGTGGCACATGTCGATCGGCATCGATCCTAGATATCTGGCCGGTTAGATTAATAGATCTGCCCTTGCCCCAGCCAGTGCATGAACTAAACATTCATTTATAATCGCCATTTAGATGATTAGGCAATTTTAACTCCAAAAAGCCAAAAATTAGTACATGGAGTGGCTGTGGCACATATCGATCGGCATGGGGCCTAGATGCTTGGCCAGTTAGATTAATAAATCTGCCTTTGCCCTAGCCAGTGCATGAACTAAACATTCATGTAAAATCGCCATTTAGATGATTAGGCAATTTTAACTCCAAAAAACTGAAAATTAGTTCATGGAGTGGCTGTGGCACATATCGATCGGCATGGGGCCTAGATGTTTGGCCGATTAGATTAATAAATATGCCCTTGCCCCTGCCAGTGCATGAACTAAACATTCATTCATAGTCAACGTTTAGATGATTAGGCAATTTTAACTCCAAAAAGTCAAAAATTAGTACATGGAGTGGCTATGGCACATGTCGATCGGCATGGATCCTAGATATTTGGCCGGTTAGATTAATAGATCTGCCCTTGCGCCAGCCAGTGCATGAACTAAACATTCATTTATAATCGCCGTTTAGATGATTAGGCAATTTTAACTCCAAAAAGCCGAAAATTAGTACATGGAGTGGCTGTGGCACATATCGATCGGCATAGGGCCTAGATGCTTGGCCGGTTAGATTAATAAATCTGCCATTGCCCCAGCCAGTGCATGAACTAAACATTCATTTATAATCGTCGTTTAGATGATTAGGCAATTTTAACTCCAAAAAGCCGAAAATTAGTACATGGAGTAGTTGTAGCACATGTCGATCGGCATGGATCCTAGATATTTGGCCGGTTAGATTAATAGATCTGTCCTTACGCCAACCAGTGCATGAACTAAACATTCATTTATAATCGGCGTTTAGATGATTAGGTAATTTTAACTCCAAAAAGCTGAAAATTAGTACATGGAGTGGCTGCGGCACATATCTATCGGCATGGGGCCTAGATGCTTGGCCAGTTAGATTAATAGATCTGCGCTTGCGCCAGCCAGTGCATGAACTAAACATTCATTTATACTCGCCGTTTAGATGATTAGGCAATTTTAACTCCAAAAAGCCGAAAATTAGTACATGGAGTGATTGTGGCACATATCGATCGGCATGGGCCTAGATGCTTGGCCGGTTAGATTAATAAATCTGCCCTTTCCCAGCTAGTGCATGAACTAAACATTCATGTAAAATCACTGTTTAGATGATTAGGCAACTTTAACTCCAAAAAATCAAAAATTAGTTCATAGAGTGGCTGTGGCACATATCGATCGGCATGGGGCCTAGATGCTTGGCCGGTTAGATTAATAAATCTGATCAGCATCCGTCTTTTGGAGTTTAGCGTTAATGAAATTGCCTTGGGGTCGCTGCAGGCATTAGAAATAAATGGGATGGACTCTTCGCACTAGTAACTTCACTTACTGTGTTCAGACTCAATTTAAAACAATTTGTTGCGTGGGGTTAGATAAGTGTAAATGTCAAATAGAGTTTTCTTCAACAGCAGAGGAGAAGCGCGAACTTTGGCTGAGCTTGATATTGCAACGAATCACAGCAGCGAACCCACTCGTGCGGGAGGTAGGGTGTCCAAAGAACGGGAAAAACGTCAGCCTCCAAATCGTCGAAGCAGATCACCCCGAAAGGAGAAACAGCAACGAGGAAGTTCTCCGCCACCACGACCGAGAAATGAGGCCGACGTGGCGCCGCGACCGTTGAGTTTTACAGTTTTCATGGGGAATAAACCGATGACAGAGGTGGACTCCATTATCAAGGACCCAGGTGTGGCGGTTGAGTTTGCTCGACAAATTTTTCCACCAGAGGTCCAGTAGTCGATGGTTGGTCGACAGGATTTTGACGTATTTCGAGAGGGCATCCATAGGGTGGTGAAAGGGCTGTATACTGCCTATGAAGTCGGCATGCGCCTGCGCGCCGCGTGACGAGAAATAGAGAAGAAGGACAAAAGAATCCGCAGTTTGGAGGCTCGCGCGGAGAAGGCCGAACGTGAACTTAAGGAGCTTAGGAAGGCTCAAACCACCGAGCCACGTGCGGTGGGTCAATCCAACCCGATCGTGGAGGAGAGGGTGACTCAACGGCTATTGAGTCACGCCATCACCGATCGAGATACGGCAAGCATGTTCGCCGTAGAAAATGCGAGGACCATGGGTTACGAACAAGGCTTCCATGCGGGCCGGAAGGTTGGGATCGACAAAACCAAAGAGAAACTTGTGGAGGAGGTCTGCCGATGCGAGAACCGGGGATTCAGGCACGGTTGGATCGAGGCGCTTCAGGCCACAGAGACTCTCCGAGCAAAGGGTGTTGAATCGGCGTTGCCGCTATACCAGCGTGATCAATTTCCCTTTTCCGCTTTTGAAGTTGAAAAGAGTGACGATGAGGGAGACGCTGGATAAAAACTCTCATTGTGATGCTGAAAACGCAAACTGCGTTAAAAACTATGTAATCATTGGCTGATTGAATAAAATGTTTTGTTTTAAATGTTCCTGTTTCTTTATAATTTTTGTTCGGCACACATATGTTTGCATGTTTTGAGCTTTATTGCATAAATGTTTGAATAAATGTGCTTTAGATGATTGGATAGACATTGACCGTCTGGAGTTCATTTCAAAGGTATATATGCCTTAATGTGCAAACAATTTTTGTCGGCTCGTCATAACAGAACGCTCTTCATTAAATATTTATTCAGCATACGTGACATCTACGAAGGGCGCTCCGAATCCGGACGCTTTATCGGCCCGAAGACGTCATGCGCCGGTGGCGCTCCAAATTCGGAGACTTTTTGGCCAATCGTGACATCCACGAAGGGCGCTCTGAATCCGGAGGCTTTATCGGCCTAAAGACGTCATGCGCCGATGAGGCTCCGAATCTGGAGACTTTTTGGCCAATCGTGACATCCACGAAGGGCGCTCCGAATCTGGAGGCTTTATGGGCCCAAAGACGTCATGCACCGATGGAGCTCTGAATCTGGAGACTTTTTGGCCAATCGTGACATCCACAAAAGGCGCTCTGAATCCAGAGGCTTTATCGACCCAAAGACGTCATGCGCCGATGGGGCTCCGAATCCGGAGACTGGCCAATCGTGACATCCACGAAGGGTGCTTCGAATTCGGAGGCTTTATCGGCCCAAAGACGTCATGTGCCCATGGGGCTCCAAATCTGGAGACTTTTTGGCCAATCGTGACATCTACGAAAGGCGCTCCGAATCCAGAGGCTTTATCGGCCCAAAGATGTCATGTGCCAATGGGGCTCCGAATCCGGAGACTTTTTGGCCAATCGTGACATCGACGAAGGGTGCTCCGAATCCGAAGGCTTTATCGGGCCAAAGACGTCATGCGCCCATGGGGCTCCGAATCCAGAGACTTTTTGGCCAATCGGGACATCCACGAAGGGCGCTCCGAATCCGGAGGCTTTATCAACCCAAAGACATCATGCGCCGATGAGGCTCCGAATCCGGAGACTTTGGCCAATTGTGACATCCACGAAGGGCGCTTCGAATCCGGAGGCTTTATCGGCCTAAAGACGTCATGCGCCGATGGGGCTCCGAATCCGGAGACTTTTTGGCCAATCATGACATCCACGAAGGGCGCTCCCGAATCCGAAGGCTTTATTGGCCCAAAGACGTCATGCGCCGATAGGGCTCCGAATCTGGAGACTTTAATTGGAACACTTCTGAACTGGATTTGGCAGCTGAGTAAACAACAATCTTTGCATTACAAAGTGGAATGTGTACATGAGAAGCCATTTAGAACCAATATCATTCCCCACAGGTCGGATTTAATGATAGAATTTGCACAAGTGCGTTGAATTGCAAGGCCGTGGCCGACTTCTTCCAGACATGTCTTTGAGCCGATATGCCCCCACTCCTACGATCGAAGCAATCTGATATGGGCCGTCCTAGTTTGGACCCAATTTTCCATCCGCCGGTTTCTTTGCAGCTGGGAGTACCTTCTTCAGGACCAACTCTCCTGGTATGCAATAGCGCAGCTGAACTCGTTGATTATACGACTTAGCAAGCTGTTGCTGATATCGTGCCATGGATGCAAGGGCACAGTCTCTCGCGTTCTTCAATCATAATCAAATCCAGGGCCAGCATCATGTCGTTTTGGCCTATATCAAAAAACTTTCGATTTTTAAGGTTGGGAGGCCGATCTCCAAGGGTATGATTGCCTGGGTTCCAAAGCATAGAGCAAATGGCGTTTCCCTAGTAGATCATCTCGGCGTAGTTCGATGAGCTTACAACACACTCGGCAATTCTTCGACCCATTTGCCTTTAGCATTCTCCAGCCTTTTCTTGATGCCGTCTAAGATGGATTTGTTAGAGGCTTCAGCTTGACCGTTGCTTTGAGGATAGGCCGGCGTAGAGAAATAAGGCCGGATACCATATTTCGCTGCACAATTCTCGGTAGACGCCAAAATCGAATTAGGGTGCCGTTGTCTAAGATAAGTGCTCTTGAATGCCGAATCGCGTTATGATGTTTCTCCAAACAAAACGTTTCACGTCGGAATCTCGGATGTGCGTTAGTGCCTTTGCTTCTACCTATTTTGTAAAATAATATGTCGCGACAATCAAAAATTGCTTGTCACTTGGGGCACGAGGTAATGGTCCGACAATGTCAAGGCCCCATTGGGCGAACGGCCAAGGACTGGTTATGGAGCTTAGCTCTTCTGTAGGCAGGTGGATCAAAGGAGAGAACTTCTGGCACTATTCGCATTTTTTCACATAGCATTCGGCATCAGCTCTCATTGTCGGCCAGTAATACCCTTGTGTTATAGCTTGATGGGCCAAAGAATGCCCGCCAGAATAGGCGCCACAACTGCCTTCATGTATTTCAATAAGAAGCTCTTCGACTTTGTCCGGGTGTACACATTCCAAGTATGGACCAGAAAGGGATTTTTTATAAAGCTTTCCTTGCGGGTCCAAGTAGTATCGCAGGGCTTTGTTTCGCAGCTTCTGCGCTTCTTTTTTGTCTGCTGGGAGCTGTTCGGAAGACAGGAATGTAGCAATGGGGTCCATCCAACTCGGTCCTGACTCTATGACATTGACCTGGATTTCCTCCGAAGGGCCAATGCTCGGCTTCGGGATGAAACCAACTTCAATGGTCCGTTTAATCTCTGAGTTAATAGTGGAGGCTAGGCAAGCAAGGGCATCTGTATGTGTGTCTGATCACGTGTTATTTGGGTTTAATTCATGATGGCCAAATTTTGCCAGCAAGGAGTTGGCCATTTTCATGTAAGCCGCCATATGGTCGTTTCTTGCCACATATTCCCCTTTTAGCTAATTGATCACCAGTTTTGAATCGCAAATACAAGCAAACGCCGAGCACCCAGAAGATGTGCATTCCGCAAACCGGCTAGAAGGGCTTTGTATTTGGCTTTGTTATTTGATGCTTTGAAGCCAAGCTTGACGGCCTGCTTAATTATTGCACCGTTGGGAGCCATGATTACAACTCCGGCTCCACTGTCCCGCTGATTGGATGATCCATCACAGTACAATTGCCAAATGTCCCCAACATAAATTCTCCAGTTCGGCTCCGGTCGAATTTCATCGGTCTTGAAATCGACAAGACCCCCAGTGAATTCGGCAACAAAGTCAGCAAGCACCTGTCCCTTAATTGAGGTTCTTGGTAGAAACTGAATGTCGTACTGCCGAGTTCAAGAGCCCACTTTGAAACACACGTCCTAATGCTTCTACACTTCGTAGTACTGATCGGAGGGGATAATCTGTTAGCACCCAAATGTTATGTCCTTGGAAGTAATGCATCAGTTTTCTTGCCGCCATGACTAGGGCTAGGATGAGTTTTCTAGCGGAAGGTAGCGTGTTTCAGCGTTAACCATTGTCTTGCTCACATAATACACTAGTCGCTGCTCCCCCAGCTATTTCTTTATCAGTACGGCGCTGACGGCCCTGTCGGAAACTGCCAAATACAAAATGAGCGGGTCACCAGCAGCAGGTGTTGTCAAGAGTGGTACTGAGCGGAGGTAGGTCTTGAGGCCGTTGAAAGCGGCTTCGCATTCGGCGGTCCATTCAAAAGCCTTGCCTGCCGCAGTGTATGAAAGAATTGTCGGCAGTAATTTGTGGATCGACTGATGAACTTGTTGAGTGCGGTGACCATCCCTATTAACTTCTGAATTTCCTTGATCGATCGAGGGGAGCCGAGTTCTAGGATTGCTGTGATTTGCCTTGGTTTGGCTTCAATTCCTCGGTGGTTGACCATGTATCCCAAGAATTTGCCAGAGCCGATCCCAAACGCACATTTGGAAGCGTTCAGCTTCATTCCATATTTGCATAGAATGTCGAATGTCTCTTCCAGATCGGCTATATGATTATGCTCTTCCTTGGACTTGACCACCATATCGTCAATGTATACTTCCATAGTGTGGCCGAGTTGCTCCTTAAACATAGCGGTGACCGGTCTTTGGTAGATTGCCCCTGCATTCTTCAGCCCAAAAGGCATAACCTTGTAGCACTAGGTTCCTCTTGGGGTGAGGAATGCGGTTTTGTCCTAGTTTCTCTGGATGCATGGCGATTTGATGGTAGCCTCTGTAAGCATCGAGGAAGCTCATACATTGATGGCATGCCGTCGCATCTACAAGTGGTCAATTCTGGTAGGGGAAAACAATCCTTGGGCAGGCTTTGTTTAAGTCTGTGAAATCGACGCGCACTCACCAAGTCCCATTTTTCTTCTTCACCACCACTGTATTAGAGAGCCATGTAGGGTAGGTCACTTCCCTGATTGCCCTGGCGTCAAGCAGCCTGTCAACCTCCTGAACAACGGCAGCAGTGTGCTCTGCGGCTGACCGCCGACTTTTCTGAATGATCGGCTTGCACTTAGGATTCAACATTCAAACGGTACTGTGAAATGGATGGATCTATACCCGGCATCTCATATGAAGTCTGCAATAAAGACATCGAGGTTGCTGAGCAGGAAAGAGATTAACTGCTGTCTGTTGGCCTGATTCAGGGAGTCGCCGACCATGAAGAACTTGTCTGGGCTTCCATCGATTTCAACTCGGTCTAGGCCCTCCGTGGCCTTTTCAGTTGGGAGCCGCCCAACATCGTCGAGGCTCTCTCGATCCGGCACCTCAATGGAATTCACCTGCAGCTCCTTTGGCGTTTTTTCAGCAAAGAGATAACATGCTTGTACCGATTTATGGAGCCACGGATTTGCTCAATACCGCGTTCTATCGGAAGCATAGCAGCTGATGATAGGTGCTTGGCACGACCTGCATAGTATGCAACCAAGATCGCCCATGATGAGATTATATGGCGACGGAAGCTTGACGACCAAGAATTCCACATCCACTGTTTGGGAGCCTGCTCGAACGGGTAGTATGATTTTCCCCAACGGGTACTCTAGATTGGCGTTGAAGCCGAATAATGGATAAGGGGCCGGAGAGAGATCCGATTCAGAGAAGCTGAGTTTGGTAAATGTCTTATAGTACATAACCTCCGATGTGCTCCCTAGATCAATGAGCACGCGCTCAACTGTGAATCGATTTACGCGTAACTCAATTACTAAGGGGTCAATGTGGAGCAGTGTTACTCCGGCCAGATCTGAATCATCAAAAGTAATGCCCGCGGCTACATGAGGTCATTTAGCCGGAGTGAGTGGATTTTGAGGGTCGGAGTTCGACTGAATTGTATGCACCGCCGATGACATTGGCAGGCTATATATCACGTGGATCACGCCAAGCGAAGGTGAATCCTGTCTTAAGGCTATTACTTTGGTTGGGTTGTCTTTTCGAACGTACTGTTGTAGCCGGCCATCTTGTATCAATTCCTCCAGATGATCCTTCAATGCATAATAACTCTCAGTATCATGGCCATGATCCTTGTGATATTCACACCGTCGATCCCGTCTTCTCGTGTCGGGAGTCCCACCATTTTCGACGGCCATTTGAAGAATGGAAGGTGTTGGATTTTGGACATAACTGCACTGATCAGCTCTGTCAACTCCATATATTTCTTGTCGGCATGCCTCATGTGCCTGCTGTCAACTTGCAGTTATTCATTTTCTCGGTGGGAGCAGTGGTCGCTTGATCGGCGGGAATCCCGTCTCTTGTCTCGTTTGGCTCGATGTCGTGGTTTAGGGCTCTGAGGTGGTACAGAATTTATTGGCTGGGCAATTTCAGGAGCTGTCTTGTTGGCCGTGTTTTCCGGCTTTAACCCGTAAAGTGTCATCTTCGACTTTGCAGTACTCTTCAACTTTCTTCATCAACGACCAGACCGTTTTGGGGGGTCTTCTAGTCAAAGAACTGCGGAGAGCACTGTCAAGATGCAAACCCATTTTGAAGGCGGCAATGGCCATGGAGTCATTGCAAGCGTCATCAACAAGATTAATGCACTCCCAATAGCGCGCCAAATACGCTCTTAGTGTTTCTCCTGGCTGGATCTGCATTGCCCAGAGAGAGTTGGCTTGTTTCGGCTGGACCTTGTTGGTGATGAATCTGGCCCAAAAAGGATTTCTATAGCTGATGAAAGCTTTTGATCGAAGCCGGCTCTAGTTTATAATACCACCTGACCAGCCAATGGTCCCAAACTACAAGGAAATATTCAGCACATAAGGGCCTCGTCGTCTGTATGCAATGTCATGGCTTGCTTGTAGTAACGGATGTGATCGGTGGGGTCTGATTTTCCATCATAGAGAGTGAACGACGGAGCTTTGAACTTTTTGGGCAGAACCGCCCTGGCGATCTGTCGTACAAAGGGATCATGCTGGTCTTTTTCATCTGAGCTGTTTCTCTGCATTTACGCCTTATACGTGGACTCTCCTCAGAGGAACTGGAGGTTTCGGATTGTCCCTTCTTCTTAGGCTCTGGGGATGATGAGTCAGAGTCGCTGTCAGTGTCTTGTTGTCGGTCTCGAGGTCGTCGACCACCTACCCTCAGGGGTCGTTCTAGATCTTGGCGTACAGCTTGTTTGGACTTCGCCACTTCCAAGGCCAAATCCTGACGGAGACGTTCGTTCTCAGCGATTATGTTCTCTAACCTCTGTTCGTTTTGCTTTGCTTGTTCCATGATTACTTGCATTGCCTCATGCTCTGAAGTCGAGGGTGAGGAGAAGTTCAGAGCGCGTCTTACGGGGATAGTCTCCGGTCCAAGCATGTTTGTTGGAGTGAGGTCGTTTCTCTGCATGGTTTCATCAGTGACTATCGGAGGGTCTTCCGTTCCGTCCGCCATGAATGTATTTGAGTATTCCCACAGACGGAGCAATTGTGGAGAAATAGTTTGGAAATACTCTTCTGATCCTGGGGGATACTCGTGATCCTCTGCTAGTCACCTGAAAAGGAATAAACACTCCGGTCGGGGTGCCAGAATTAGCACTCCGACGGGCAAGTCAGTCTCTACCCTCAAGATTACTTGTATTCTAAGTTAAATATAATGGTTCTCACATACCTCTTTCTAGTTGATGTTCTTCTATTTATATCTTTTCTTTCT